>VZRR01001507.1:310247-631551 GCA_013398015.1 Oreocharis arfaki | reverse complement strand
GGGGCGGGGAGAGCACATGGGCAAATGGTTTCAGGGCACAGGGGTGGTACATGGGCGGAGTTGGGATACAGGAACCAATAGGGAGAACTCGAGGAGTGGCCAGGACTAGGGGCAGGAGAAGGAGGGAGACCCCATGGAGAGGGCAGGAAACCATCAGTAAGAGGGGGTACAGTGCCACACCAGAGAAAGGTCAGAAACTGTTTTCCACTCCTTAAAATTCTGCTGAATATACTGTTTTCATCTCTAGAAAAGCGATGATTAGTTAAGAGAACAGACAATCACCTTTGTACATTTTTTTCCCATGTCAAGACTTTTTGCCAAGAAATCAGTTGCAGGATAATTTTTCAAGGGCACAAATCTTGTTTTAATTAAAGGCCTAACAAGAGTTAAAAAGTAACCCCAAATCTCACAGGGACTGCATGTGTATTAAGTGTACTCTAATATCCTACTGTATTAGGTAATAAGAGTTTCAACTATAGAATTAATACAATAACTATCATTCTAGCATGCACACACATTAATCTTATCTAAAATGATAATAAAAAAAGGAAAAGCAAACCAGTTTAAAATCTGTGGCTTCTGAAAGCAGTATATTGACAGCTAAGCAAGAAATAGTGTTTTCTCTGCTGAATGGTATACAACACTCAACAAACAAATAGATGAAAGCCTGGAAACCTGTTGAACTTAATTTATAAAGTTTTAATATAGCTAAGGAAATATGAAGAGCATAAATTCAACCATTTTAATCACTATGCCAGCACTCAAAACAAAGGAGCTTTTAAAACAGGAATTTCTCCTTTTTTACAAGGGTTCTCCTCCCTGTTAGATTTAGGCAACAATATGTCTGGTTCTGAAAACAGATCATCTAAAATTTATTATCTTAATCTACATGGAAGGAGTCTTAACAACACAAATAAACTGAATTGTAGTACTTTGAGACATTAATAAATGGCAGCTGAAATGAAAGAAGGAGAAGACTGTACCAAGTGAAACAGTATTATCATGTTCTTTACTTCAAGCTAAAAAATTGAGCTTTTTCTTTGCGGGATGTGATTCTTATCTCTTTAGGAAGACCAGAAAATTAGTTTCAGTAAAATGTGGGCAAGGTCGAAGGATGACCCCTCACTTGAACAGAAGCAGAACTCAAATTCAAATAATCCTTGTTTCAAAACACAGTCCTTTGAAGACTGGTGTTTATGAAGGGATGGACAGTTGAAGATGAGCTTCAAAAACAAACTGAATCCATAAAGGATCTAAATGGTACATCAGGAATCTAAACCCTGCATTTATCTAATGTGAAGTCTTTTAGAAGTTCATTTGATTACAGGCAGAAGTCCACCAGTTTTTACTGGAAATGTAAAGAAACATCAAAGTCTTCATCTAAAAAAACTACCCACGTCATATCTCCTGTACCTGTATTAAATGTGGTTTTCCTAGGCTTTTCTTGCCAGTAGAAGATAAATCTCTTTTGATTTCTTAAGAATATTTCTCTAGATCATATTTGACATGGTTTTGCATCAGTTTAAATTTTTATGCAGTGTTATAATTACAAAAATTTAGATGGATAGTATATTTACATATGTTCAGCACCCACAACAAATTAATCTGAACTAGAATATGAATGCTTGTAGAACACACAGGACTATACATTAGCTTTATTAGCTTTACTTCAAGGTTAAAAGAAAATATTCTCATGGTACAGAATTTTCGTATGATCTATGCATAGAAGATCTTGCAACATTAGAAACTGAAACAATGACAGAATAAGGAACTACACATAAGAAGACAGTTTTACCAAAGATGGGATTTTAGTGCATTGGATCTGCTGTAATTTTGGAATTTGCATAGAAACATTCTATTCCCAGGGAAGTGGCCATGGCACCAAGAAGCATTTGGACAGCACTTTCATCACACGGTGTGCTTCTTGGGGTGGTCCTGTGCAGGGCCAGGAGCTGGACTTAGATGATCCTAACATGTCCTTTCTAACTCAGGATATGCTTGGATTCTATGATTGTAAATTAGGCAGAATTTCTGTTTTAACTTTGATGCATGAATCAATTCATGGGTGCTTTTAAATATCACTAACGAAATAGGTTTTTTAGATAGAACCCAAAATTAAGTCATCCAAGAATCCCTATGAAGTGGATACATTTAATCTGAAAGTGTTTCCTCGTAAAAACTTGACTTGAAATATTTGGCATGGTGTTCCAGAAAGAAATCCACAAAGATAAATGAATTTGCATAAAATTTAGTGCAGTTATGAGATATATGCATCTTTTGAATAGTTTCCCTGCCACTGTTGTTTCTAGTAGCTTTCCTTTTAGGGGTTGAATCTAGAAAGAAAAGGAAATTCTGGCTAATCTCACTCAGCAACAGTGATATTTTCTACAAGTCACAGTGTTAGTAGACAGCAATCAAGGCTGTCTTGGTCAAAACATGCCTTTTGTTTTATCTATGAACAGAGACACTAAGCTACCTATGAGAGCTCAGGTACATGTCAGTTGTTTCCATTGATGGAAATAGAAACTCAGGGTTCTTGGAAAGACTTAAAAGATTTAGCCACCTAGAGCTGGAATTGTAGAACGTCTTGATGATCTGTTAACAAACAGCTTTTGGCAATAGCACATCCTTTGTTCTCAGTGTTTCCAGCAAGGAGGGTTCCACATTGACTGTGGTGGAACGTTCAAATTGCAGGAAAGAGATTAAGGCAAGAACAGAATAGACACTGCAGATTTTTATATCCAGTGGATTTAATCTAAAAACTATCTTGCAAATGCAGAAACCAACTCTTTGGCTGCTACTGATATCACCTTAGCGAGGCTTTAATGCCTCTCAGCAAACCATGCTGATTTACATCAGCTGACAGAACCCACCAGCACTTGTATTTCTGCAAATTGTGCAGGTGGAGAAGGTTCATGCTTTTCTTTATATTCACCAAGTGTTTAATTCTAGTGGGGGGAGGGAGGAAATTTGGAGAGGTTTTGACAAAGGCCAAATTAAATTTCTTTTCCTGAGCAGAGTTTTAAATCTGTTTATGCTGGCCAGACCAGATGAGATACCAAATGAAGCAGACCTCTGTTGGGTTGCTTGGCTGCAAAAGTCACAAAGTGTGTATACACAAGCAAATGAAGAAGTTCCATATGAAATGTTGGTGCAAATCCCACCAAATTGAAAATCTCAAGAAATATGGACTGAAAGCTTAATATCCGAGTATAAAAAATTTGATCTTTTAATATCTTTTCAGTTGTTTCAGCAAACAAAGCCTATTATGAAATTGTAGGACACAAATGTCAGGAACTGTGTGGTCCCATGCACAACGGTAACACTTTGGATTGATAGGACAAAGGATGAAAATGCAGAAGATTCCTGTTCAGTTTAAGGCCAAAGGGCCAGCGTTGTCATGGAAGTAGAGATTGAGGAGAGCGTGTCAGGTAAGGTGCTGTTTAGTGAGAGAGACAGGGAGTGGAATTAGGGATTGAAAAACTATTTCTGAGACAAGTAAGGAAAGGAGGAGTAAGAGAAATTTGAAGCCAAGACATGTTAGTAAAGGAAATCCACATAGGTCCTGAAAAATACTCAGTAGTAGGAAGAAAGGTATGTTAGTTTAAAATGGAAAGCCACAATGAGAAAATTGTTGTTTTTTGTCACAATCACCAAAAACCGGAGCAAACCAACATGACAGCACTGGATGTGGTACAGGAGTTGGTATAGATTTTGGCTGCCTTGAAAAACAGTTTTTCTGGCCTAACTTACTGTGTTTTTTAATAAACCCTTTATAGGACTATTCTACAGCAAAGCACAGAGTATTTTCTTTTACTATAATGGGAAAGATAGTGCTTGAGAATTGGCCACAGTTTAGTGATTATGAGTTTAAATCATTTGCATTGGAACACAGACATTTGTATTTCCTAGTTGTCAAATCAGCAGTTGGCTGCTGGCAGATGCTGTGAAGACAGCTATGAGGTCTGCCAAGTTATAACTGTTATATTATGAATGCACTGATAGAATATGATTTTTTACCCATTGTTTAATGGATAATAAAAATGCTGGTACTCCCAGAAACTATTAAAATCATGAAAGTTAATGGAGATTTGCAGATATTTAGAGAGTGTGTAGGAAAAGCAAAGTGCTAATTAAATCAGCTTCATGCTATTTATGCATACACCTGTGAATTTATTTATTATTTTGGCTGTTTAGTTTAATATTTGCAAAGGCTGCAGTTTTAGTTTAAATGAGAGTTAAATGTTCCTGCAGCACTTTTAGCCAGATCTTTAGGTATGAAGTTATCTACAGGAATAAGTCATTGAAGACATTGTTAACTTTTAACTTCAAAGGGATAGAATGGGTGAGATGAAGAGAGCTAAAGGACTGTGTTCAGTCATAAAGGAGATTTTATCTCCTCTCCAGCTCCTCTTCCATTCCACCGTGCCTATCCCTAATCTGTTTCCTAGAGTGCGCAGTAGCCCCTTGCAGGATGCTGCAGGCACAGAGGAGCAAGAATGGAAGGAACCATGCTTCCCCAAAGGAGTTACACTGTCACTTCCTCTGGAAGAAGAGCTGCAAATAAGAGAGTAATCTGTGTCCATGCTGGCTGTGGCGAGACCAAGGAGACCTGAAATTCTGACAGAAAGATTCATTCTCAACCACTAGGTAGTGAGTTTGGAGGAGTTAATCACAAAAAGAGATGATATATGGAAATTTTGGGCACCCCAGCTCTGGAGGGTCTTTAGATACAACCCAAACAAACATTTTCAAGAATGACACAGCTAGTGCTGGTCATATTCTGGGGCAAGAGATAGACCAGATGACCTTTCAAGTCCCCTTTCCAGTCTATTTTTCTGTAACTTTAGCTGCTCTGACTCACCTCTTGTCCAAACAGTATCTGTTGTAGTACGGGCTGTTAAGCTGCAATACCCAATTTTCCAACACTGAAGAGGCTGATCATTCCTTATTCTAGTAAATGGAACAAGACCAGAAACTATTTTTCTGTTTCACTTTCACAAGATTGTCACTAACAGCAGTAACTTCCAGCAGAATATCATGTGTCTGCCAAGGGATAAGAGTGTGAGGCTCTACCTATTTCTTATATTGATGTATTTTCACACAGTCTTTCTCCTCCGAATTGAGACAGTAAAAACCCCAATAGCTACAAATAATAATGTTTGTTCTGAAAGGCAGGCAATAAACCTTTAACAAACAATGTCACTGTAACCCTTAAATAGTAATTGTACTGCCTAAGGCATCTGATAAAGGATTCTAGTGTTCTTGCTGTATTGTGTCAGGCAGATACATCAATCAAACTCCATAATGGACTAAATTGGAAAATAGGGTAGTGGGAATAAACAGTTCTAAAAAGAGGTGAAACTTTGTGACAAGCAGCCTTAACAGACCAATCTTGATTCTAAACATAGAAGCAATTTTAGGGCTTCTCTGGAGGCAGAGGACAATTATTGCCTAAACAAATAAACTAGTGTCTCAGTACCTCAGGCATTCTCTAAAGTTAGTTTGAAAGAGTTTTGAGTTCTGAATAGTAAAGTTTCAGGGACATTGTAGCTTGACCCATTAACTTTCAGTGAAATGTACATGGACATCCTTTTAGATAGTCCATATACTAAAGTGGAATAGAATGAGAAAACTGGAATGTGTTATGATTTTTAGCACCAATTCTTCTGCCAACAAAAATAACTAGATCTGAACTAAGATTAAATATATATGTCAGGCGATGAATTTGTCTCTAGATGAAGACCACAAACTTAAGGCTCTTAAATTCAATAAAAGACCTGAACTTCAGATTCTTTTGGGAAAGTTTATTTTAATCTGTATGGCAAAAATGGAATTATCTGCCCATTTATATTCTACTGTGCTGAGGGCCTCTTTGCCTTGTAGGTGAACAGGGAGTCCAGAGCCTACAGGCTCGTGCTTGCATTCATACTTGCTCCATGTACTGAATGGAATCATAAGATGACAGAGGAAAAAACTGAGTTTCCCAAGAGTTTTTCCTCCATGAGAAGTGGTTGTTCAGACTCTGAGAACAATTTTAAATGTCGAAAGGATTTCAGTTTCTCTGAAATAGCTTAGCCTCTGTTATAACTTGAAGCTGAATTTTACTCACACCCTCTTCCAAGACTAACTGAAGAGATTTTCTGTAAGGATTAACCAAGATACAAAATTCAAATAAACTGCTGCATGGTCCTCATGGCAGTATGATTTCAGTAAAGTCTTTAAGCTAGTGCATAATCTCATATATGTTGCTTCACCATTCTGTAACATTCCATCTAATATGATTTTACCTCAAATGGAAAGCAACATCAGCATGTACTTGTGGAGTGATTGCAGTATTTTTTTATGCGGTGTCACATTATTGCAGTGGTATGATTTGGTGATTTGCATCTGAGAACAACCTGGCTGATGATCAGCTGTTCAGTTCTGATGTTGTTCTTTATCAGAAGAATTTAAAGAAGCTCCCCAACTCACAGTGTAACACCCTGCTTAAACACTTATATCTGCCTGAAGAGGCGCTGCCCAGTCACATTGTAATACCATTTTACACACATATGGCATTATGCTTTTTGTGCAGATATATACAATACAGCTTGAAAAACAGGACTGTTATCTTCCTTCTCTGCCAAATGAAGTTTGGGTAGGTTGGATTTTATTATTATTTAAATTTTTCTGATTTGAGGTTTGCCTTTGAATTGTGTTTTCTTGGAAGCTTTCTTCTCCCTTCTTTATGTTCCTTCTGGTATCAGTACCACGAGCTCTATTCAGTTTTTTTAGCAATTTCCATTGTTTCTTCTGCTGTTCAGTAGCGATGCTTTCATGTCTTAATATCATAGTGTCACTGTAGTATGTTGTATAATTCCAGGAATGCAAGCTGCCTTTTAATTGATTGTTCTCTTTTATTGTTTTTTACTTTCTGGTTTAATTGGTCTTATTTTCTTACTGGCATTGTTCTAACATTTCAGATCTACATTTCTACTTTCTCTATCTTTATTTTAACTGCATAAAATATATTAACAAGACTAGACTGAGGGGATATGACTTATAGGAATGAGTACCCTTACCGTGCACATTCCTGTTGGATTTCTATCGAGTGAGCACATCTGTTCAAAAAAAAAGAAAAAAAAAAAAGAGAGAGAAAAAGAAAAATTAAGTTGTGTTGTTTCTATTTTTCAACTCTAGGAAATATCCATCTACATTAAACCTGAAAAAGACCACACTGTATGAGAATTACCAAGCAGTACAATATCCAAGACTGTAAAACCCAGCCATACTAGACCAGAACAAGAGCCATGTAACCAGACTCTGGAAAGAGAATTAAAATTGCAGATCTAGATTGTATTTGTAGCTCACCAAGCAGCTCAGTTCAAAAGATTTAAAGTTTGGAATAAATGGGAAATCCAAGATTTTTCACTCAAAAATTATTCAGTATTCCATGCAAAATTTTCCATATTTTTATAAAAAGTGACTTTTAGGGCACTTTTTGGGTAATCACCTATATTTAATTTTGCTGTAACCATGAAAAGATAATAGTCAGCAATGCAAGATTAGTATATCTGTAGACTAAAGCACTGTTTACTTTAATAATCTATACATAGGATGTCTTTTAAACTCCATTACTTATGGTTGAGAGAGGTTTTTGTTAGACGATGTTTAGTTAGATTAAAAAGTGGATTTGAACATTTTGGAGGTAGTTCAAAATTCAGTTTTCAAATGTTTTTGACATTTCTTTTCACCGAGTTTGAAAGTACAAAGGCACATAGCCTGGAAAAGGAATAAAAGTTTGCCTTATGTAACCTCATGAGTTTTTAAAGTATTTTTAAGGGAAGTGAGTCTGGGTCTAATTTTATTCCTAGAGGTTTGTTAATCCGTAATGTTAATTACCTGGTTGCAATATAGAGAGCTGCTAAAGAGCTATGTGAATAAGTAGCAGTATCAAATTCCTCTCCTCCATACAGACTGTCTTCCTTTCTATGTGAACAGTATCTAAGACTGTACTACCATCTTGTGAAGTGGTATTGCAGTAGGGCAAAAAGCTTCCTGTTTCTTGAAAACGGCAGGGCTAAGGAATGCATCGTGAATTTAGAAGTTAGTTTTGGTGCGGATTTTGCTAAAACATTCATGTGTGTGATGTATGCTGGTCCTTCTGATCAGTCGTGTAATTGATCTGGCACGAAGGAGGTTAGCATTTCCACCTAGTCATGATCACTTAAACCTTTTATGCAGCTATGCAGAGCGAGCAGTCTGGGAGACCCTGTGGCAAAGCCGTTGTCAGTTCCACACTGATAAAGCATTTAGCACTTGTCAGTTACTGGAGAAAAACTGGGTAGTAGTATATAAGTCAAGCACAATATTTTGGCCTGAAGATACTCAAAGGGATTAAGTTTCATTATCTTTTTTCTTTTTGAAAAATAACACTGTTAAATGGCTTTTGACAAAGATTAAAAAGAAGAACAGGAACTCTATCTCCATCACTGTAATGCATATTTATGCTTTATTACAGATATTTTAGGACTATGTAAAATACATGTTTTTTTGCAGCTGAATCCTGTCATTTCTCTTATACTCTCCTGTTCTTGAAAATTTTGCAGTGTCTAGTGAACGAAGTGACAAATTATATACATGCAATCAGTGTATTTCACTGAATTTTCATCTCCCATTTTTCTTTAAATCTTTATCATAATTTCTGAAACATGTCTAAACAACTCCTGATGAGTCCTGAATATATTCAAATTGATCATTCTGGTTTTTACTTATTTTTTAAACTATTTTTATGATGATTGGTCTCACACATTTGGTGTGGATCTGTCCATTGTAAGCAATTACTTGTGGATTATTCACTTAGTTGGAGCAGAGGACCCGCACTCCACAAAGGATTTGGCTCTTGGTGGACTGTGGACTCACATATTATACACAAAGCTCTTTTTCTAGGAGATTTGCCTGCAGTCCCCATCAGCTGATGTACTTGCAGATGTATAAAGGCATGCCTCTCACAGATTTCACATGCAGTGACTCTAGGAAGATTTCCTTCTTCTGCAAGCATTGCTATTTTAATCTGTGCACCGAAGACAAGGCAATTTAGGGAACCCCTGTATCTACAGCCACCAAGTTATCTGTGGGATGGAAGGGACCCCCTCTTCCCTCCATAGCTTTACTCTTACCATGGTTGCATGATGAGTAGCTAGGGAACCCACCACGAAGGATAAAAGAAGAAGGAACTGCCAAAAAGTAAAGGTTTGCTTCATCTTGCCTACAAAACAATTTTTTCCCCTCGCCATCTAGGCGGTCTCTGCCACCCTCACTGTCTGCAGCAAATGAAGCTGCAGTTATCATGTTCCTTTCTTTAATTTTCTTCCAGCTCAGTTCCCCATAAGTGATGCCAGAGAAACAAGCCCTGCCCTCCCAGATTTGGGAAATTGTCAGTTATCTTGCTTTTGGTCATCTTCAGTGGTTTTTGTTCCCCCTAAAGATTTTCCGTCAGTTGTACAGACAGACCTGGCTAACAATTTTATTTCTTTGTCAAACAGATGGTTTATCTCAATTCACTCACCTCTTACAAATTACTCAAGGCACAGTCACTCTTCTATCAAATTTTGTGGGGGTGCTTGGTCCTCTCAGGCTATGTTCATGTTGGCAAGTAGTAGGATCAAACAGGAGCAGAGCTGAGGCTTGGGATATTTAACGCATACATAGGTGGTGCAAGTTTACTTCAGACTAGCCTAATTTAGGAAGCGAGTAGAACCCTGGAAGAGTTGGGAACATGTCCTTTGAGGAAGCACACACTTCTCTTCATCCACTATAATGGCTTTTGCCAGGTTCAAACACTCTGTCTTCATTGTAAGTTAAAAAAAAGCTTGAAACATTAACAGAACTGAGGAGAGCACCCCATTCCTGTGTCCTCTCATTCATTGTGTGCTGAGAAGCCGGAAATTTCTCTTGACCCTCGAGTCAAAAAGGGAGCAGAAAACACTGCTTTCAGTCCTTAAGAAACAGAAGTTTGGGGATAGAGGTGTTAACTGAAGACAAGGAGCATGGGAAGCAGTGGAATCGCTGGAGAAAGCTCCGAAGGACTGCTCCGTTGTGAGAGAGTGGCTCCTTACTCTGCCTCATCCCTGCTCTTGTTTTCAAGACACCTGACTTGAGTTTATGAGGTCATCTTTGCCGAAGTGGTAAGTGCCCACATGTTTCTGAAGCTGATGAGAGCTTGTCTTTGAAGCTTCAGGGAATGTTACTTTTCCTATGTTAGGAAAAGGGGAAATGTCAGCTAGGCTGTTCTTATGTGTAGCAGCTGTTTATGTATTTCCTAAAATCAAACACCTGAGAACCAAAGTATTTCAGTACAGATAGCCATCTACAATACCTTTAAGGAAGTTGTTATTATTTTTCAGTTTTCCCCTCCCAAGAGTTTGTCCCTCTTTGAATTCTTTCCTCCTTTTCTTTCCACTTTCATGGGGTGAAGTCTCCCACAAGACTACGTGTTCTTCAACACTGCTCTCAGGGACTGTATGATAAAGCAACCTCTCCTTGATTCTCTTGTTTTGCTCAGAAGGTCTGTGCTGCAGAGAAAGATGAGAATAGTAAGATTATGGAATACAGCTGCCTGAGATATTACGGTAGTATTTCATTACTGAAGTATTTTAATTGCAAGCCAAAATATTTCAGATTTTGTTTACTTTTGAAGTTGAAATTTTCCACTGTTTAATTTCCCTAAATAGCTTTAATGCTATGCAGTCTGAAAATGGTCCTAGATAGCTCACACTGGACATCCGAAATTAATTTAGGTATTTTTCCTGGTTTGTCCATTTTATTGGTCTTAACAATAGACAATAATAATAAAATATCACCATTAAGATGACTCGCAAAACTTAAGTAATGTTAAAGCATGTGGTACTAGAGTAAAAACTTTTTCAAAATCTGTTGTGGAAGCAGAAATGTGTTCAAATAAGATCGCTGATTCTGGAACTAAAGAGGATTTTGGTTGGAATTTATGTAGGTATTCAATTCAAGAAAGTTTTAATTTATTGCTACAGACATCAGGATTTTGTAATGCTGCAGTAAGAGCATGACAAATAGAATACAAGTACTACTGCTGAAAATATTATACAGCATCTTTATTCAGGAGCTGTCTTTTCAGTAAGCATAAACAAAGTTTTCTACATGCTTGTTCCAGATTACAACTGTTCTTCACATATACAATGCTACAGTATTTGCTAAAAACTAGTACGACCTTTAGCAAGTTTATACCAGGATTTCACTGTTTCCAAGGTAGTGGTGAGGAGGGATAAGTAATCAGCTAAACTTTTCAGCTTTTTTCAGTGCTGTCAGGTCAAATGTATTAACACACTGGTCTTCCTTAGGATAATGATCTGCCCATGCTGATGCACTCTCAGGTTTGGATTGCAGTGACAGTACGGTTTTGGGCAATGTCATACCTGTTCATGTGCACAAGTGACATAACCCAATCAAGATACCTTGGTGACTCAGGAACTTTAAAGTCTGATGATGAAATAACTCTCGGTTTTGTAAACATGACTCTTTTCCACAGTGGCACATGCTTGTCTGTTACCGTGGCATATTAATGATATGTATTCTTTTGTCAGAATTGCCTTAAATGTGTCTGTAAGGGATCTTTACTGTATGTGTTTACAGTGTTTGCTCTTTTGTCAATTAGAGGAGACACTGCAGCTCAGTAGGCTCATGCACAGATTTTTATAGGATGCCAGAACAAAATGATTTTTTATTGATGAAGGGTCAAACAAGTTGTGCTTTTTGTTATGCCACACTAAACAATGTGAGGAGCATGTTAAAAAAGCTCGCTAGAAGGCAAAGACTAGGAGAAATGATTTAAAGCTACATTATCCTGTTTCTAATTCCTTTTCTTTCTTCCTGCGGAAATGTAATTGCAAGAGGCTGGGAGAGAGGATTGGAGCGTTGGCTTCTATGTCAGCCTTGAAGAGAGTCATAAAGTCTCTTTTATGGGTTTCTCTCTAGCCTACTTCTACTTTTCCAAATTAGAGGAGACAATATGACAATCTTAGCTGGCTCTGATCTTACATCTTAATTTGAGAACTCAGCAGCAATATCAGTGCCCAACTTTAGGGGATATGAGGAAATATTTTTGAATTTAAACAATTTCCCATTGACCTGCAGTAAAGGCCCTTTTTACAATTGTCTGCACATTGCTTTAAAGACTTCCTCTGCTCCAATTTTATAGGTTCTGATAATAAATATTCTGGATATCTAATGTCTGTCTCAGTTAAGCTGTCTGGTAGATCCTAGATATAGAAATCAAATATGCATCTGGAAGATTCAAACTGTAAGTTGTGCTGAAAGTTTTCTGAATTGAGCACAGCAAACACAAAGCACTAGAGATTATAAATCTGTAAAGAAGATATTTTTTTCATCATAATTTGCTGAGGACTAGCTCTGATTGTTTATATATTTTGATTAATTTTTAACTAGTATCTCTATGTTTTAAACCCCAGAAACCTTACAGTACTTTGTATCACCTATTCCTTAGCATTTCCTGGCATCACTTAATAAAATCCCTGTAGCTGCAGCATGCTGCTGGTGCTGGTGTACCTTGGTCATGACCTGGAAGGACCACCCACTCCTGTAAAAGAGAGGGTAAGTCTGTCTCTATGCTAATTCGATTTTAGACCTCCTTTGAAGAAAAAGTATGTGTGTCCTTCAGTCATCTTCACTCTGGGCTGAGCTACCTTTGCGGTGCAAGTTTAGGTCTTCAGAGGCCGTTTATAGCTGTGTGCATAAGGCAGAGGGTATTTTGTGTGTAGGTGAGAAGGAGAAGGGAAACATTTATTGGTACTTTTATTTTCTTTGTGACTTGAAGAAACCCCAGATATTTTGCCACTTACATTTGAAAAAATATTAAAGAAAAATAAAAACATTGATATTAGCAAAGTGAATGTTTAGTGGCATCACTATTGATCACCATGAAAGCAATAAAGTAAGATCCTATTGCATATAAATCTATGTGTACTTTTTAAAGGTCTAAATAATTTTATTTGCCACAAAAAACCCCACTTGCATTTAGGAATGAAAAATGCAGTAAGTCAGCGAAGAGAAGATAAATTTATTTTGCAAATCACAGTTAATTGAGCTACAAACAAAGCAGCAAATAAAGGAAATAATGTGGTAATTGGAACCCTTATTCCTTATTGGCATAGATTATGGCTTGCTATCTTTTAGCAGTATTAAATCATTGCATGTGAATGTTGCCAAAAAAACTCTTCATTTCCTTTTAGTGACTTCTTACTGCCCTCAGTTGAAGTTTAATAGAAAAGGAAGGACATGATGTAGTTTTAATGACAGGAAACCCACGGCTTCCAAATGAATAAATTCCATCACTGGCTGCCACAAAGTGTGCTAATTATTTCCTTTGATAAATTAAAAGCCGTAAAAGTCCAAAGTATATAGCATGTGGTTTACAGTTATAGTCTGCCTGTCTGCATTATTGAAAGTTCATATAAACCTCATTATTTTAATTTAATAAACATTATAATTATTTTTTACACCAGTAGGCTATATAGAAAGCACATGTTGAAGACAAACTTGTCTGACAGAAGGGTAAACAGCCCACAAACAGAATAAGCTACGAACATGATGTGTCATGTGTCATGATAGCTTGGTTTTCTTATGATACTTTCAAACGAGCACATGCTTATTTTTTTGGCTTTATAAACAAAAGACTAGTGACTAGCTTTATCTTGTAAATGAGTATCTAATTCCGAAAAGTGTGCTTTGATGAATGATACAGTCCCTTGCATTTTACAGCAGAGTCTGAGATAACTTGGGAAAAGTCTAGGGAAATGTGGAGGGGGAAATTGAGGTTTTAGAGTAAACATTGCAGGGCAAAAGAAAAAAAAGTCCTATTTTATCTAAAAGAATTAAAGATGTCCAAGAGCGATGTAAAATAACCAGGGATGGTTTGGTGCTGTTTGGTTTGGTTTGTTTTTTTTTTTTTTCGTCCAGAAAAGACCGTATCCAGTGACAGAATGGGAGTCTGAATATTTTTAATGACTGTTGTACTAACGACATTCAGGCCTGCTCAGTACCTCATGGGATTAGACTTTTACCTTAATGCAAAAAAACTCCAAAACAAAACAAAGACAGAAGAAACTGAAGAAGGAGAAACAAAGCTGGTTTTTATAGGTTATGAAAGTTCATTTTGGCTTATTGTTCTAAAACATTTTAAATGACAAGTACTTTGCTTTCAGGCAGACAACACAGTAAAAAAATATGCTACAGTGCCAAATCTTTTGCTGTGTCCTGATCTAATACACCTGACTACAACTGTAAACTGACTCAAATGCACTTTTAAAATAAAAAAAGTAGTCAGCTGGGCTACATGACTAATTTTGCTAAATGTATTCATTTGGTAATGAGACTAGGAGTTTCTGGAGACACAAGACAGAAATGGCGTGCCAGAACAGAGGGCATAGGTTCACACAGCAGATATCTGGAACCAGCAGGAGGATGAACAGAACTAGATCTGACAAGACCAGGAAAAGGCAAAACACAGGCAAATTATTCTGCCCTCTCAAATTTGAAATGCATGTTAAAGAAGGCAATCACAGACACTGATTAAAATTACAGGAACAGGAGCATGTATTGTTTTTCCACTGTATCAGATAAAGCACAGCGCAGAGGTGGGTATGCACAGACATTTGTGTCTTGCTGTGGGACAGCTGCAGCTCCCGAATGCCTGATCCCCGTGTCTCATCAAATGGGTGATGTTACAGCTCGTATTGGAGAGCTTATTTGTGCTGCTTATTGAACTATGTTGTCTGTAGCTCAAATCAAACTCTATTGACCAGTACAAGTGTATGACTGGCCTGTCTTGGTTGTGCTGGAAGTAGCTTTTCTGCACATAGGTAGAGGCCTCTTGCAGTGTATGTCTGTGACCAATTCAGTAGTTCAGTGCGAAACTAAGAATGCATCTCCCTGATTCATAGAAGTGTTTGCCTAAACTTTCTGAAGCAAATTCAGACTTGCATGTGCTACAGGGATGAAGTCAGTGGAATTGTATGAAATTGTAATGATGCTGACTAGGTGCAGTAAGGATTTGATATTTCAGCTAGAACTTAACAGTTTTAGAATGATTGACACTTCATCATGTTATGGTGAAATCTGTAAATCTCTGGGAGAAAAAAGAAAAAAAAAATAGTACCTGACTTTATGAGAAAGTATTCAAGCCAACTTCTGAGAAATACTATTTTGCCTGTTGCTGAACTGACATGGAAACATGTTTAATTTTTTGTTTGATGTATCAGCACTTTTCTGCTGTTTCTGTTGTTTTCTGTTGTTACATGGTAACATGAAAAATGATTTCAAGGAAATATATAGGGCAAGAGGTTTTCTGAAAGTTTTTTAGCTGAAAGAGAAGTTGAGAAAGAACTGGTGAAGGTATTTTAATATTCTTGCAGAAGTAATTGGTGTTGCAAGGAAATGTAGGAGGGTGAGTTCTTCCACATTGCAATGTAATGCAGCCTCAGGAGTACTTAAATGTGCCATGCATTGCACTTCAGGTATACTTAAATAAAGTGTACTGAAAATACCAAATTTATAGTAACACTTGCAAGAATATCACCTTGAAGAAGGGCACTCCCTTTACCTCTGGATGTCACTGCTTCTCTTTAATAATAAACCTCTTAAAAATAGAATAAAGGACTATTAACAGCATAGAAAGGTCAAATCAAATGCAAAATAAAAATATCGTGACAAGATTCTAGTGTATGAATTACTGCTGGCTAACAATTAAATGACCTCTCATAGACTTGTTATGTTTGTGGTATGAAATTCGGGAGACACATAGTAGTACTTTTTGGTTTTGATAATAAAGACATGTTTGTGTCTGTTTGGAAAATGCAAACACATGTTGATCAGGCAAAAGAATTCTGTTCCTCTCCTCTTCCTTTTTCTTTTTTTTTTTTTTTGTTTCATAATTAGTGGCAAGAAGATAAGATTACTGCTTCTTTAGAGATTATTTGCTTTATTTGTTTTTTCTTCTGTAGTCATAATAAATCTCCTTATAACTGAAAATGACTCTCATAACAGACAGCCACCCATATTTCCATAGTATCTTGCTGTAAGAGTAATAAACTTTTTTAGAAATGCCATTGTGAAACTATCTGTAGAGATCAAAATACACCGTAAAATTTTTCTTTAAAGTGCTAATGGGAGTTAAACATCTGATTAATATTATCAGCATGAAGTAGTAATATTTTGTTTTAAAGACTTTCATTGTCTCTTTAGTATTTTTCTTGTAGCTGTTCTTCAGTTAATGATGTGTATTTGTGTCCTAAATGTTATAGGACTTTTGTCTTTGATAACACATTTTTACATTTAGAGCTTTGTGAACTGCATTTGTACCATGTGCAGAAAAACTGTTGTCTGCAAGTTGTGTTGAAATATAAGAAAAATAAAGGCTTTTGTATAGTCTTGGAATTCAAATGCAACAGTGATGGACAGAATATTGAAGGAGCAGCTGGATGGGGAAAGGCAAGGTTGCTGTGAAAATTCTTCTGTCTCACAATTTATCAGAGGTTAAAGGGCCTCCGAGAGCTGGACAGGACCATGATCAAATCAATATATATCCTGGCACTTCCTGGCTTCTCAGTCAAAAGCAAATAGGAGTTACCTCTCTGTGAAAACTTACTGCATTTGACTATGAGAAACAGGAGGAGGAGGGGCTGTGGTTTCTTTATATACCTGCAGGAGGTCAATGTTAGCGACGGTGATGAAATTCTCTCCCTGAATTTTCAGGGCTGTTTACAGCTCCTGTGGTACAACACCACAGCACGTGTGACTGAGGATATGACACAAGACCTCTCTGATGTTATGGGGTAGTATAAATACGTGATCAAATGTTTTGTTTTGCTCAGGCACCAGAAGAGCTCTTGATTTAAAGACTACAAATCAAATGCTCTTCCATACTCTAAGCATGTAATTGGCATTCCCTGGGAGTCAGTTGCGGCTTCTTGGTTTCAGGTTAGGAAGAAGCAGCAGTTGTTTGGGGGGCAGTGTGACTACTTCTGGCCGGTCCAAAGGGCACAGAGCAGGGAGGTGGCAAGACTCTGGTGTGTTTTGTGACACAGGTCCCCTGTCAAAAAGAGAGACGATTATTTTAAAGTTAGTCTTGATGCATTCTTGCTGTTTGGCAGAACAGGATAACACACCAACACAGGTCAGTGTAAAGCGGTAGATGTAATTACCACTAGAAGAATGTTACATGACTGAACTTGTTGAAATTTGGTGTTTCTTACTGTCACAAATATTTTCGCTGCTTTTATCGGATTTCTATTTCTATTGAGTGAGTGAGGGAGCTAAATAATGTTGTTATGATATATAATGTTTCCATCGCCATGAGGTGGGAAAGCACGAGGGTTAATTATCAAATGAGTTGCTTGAAGCTCTAATTTGAAATCCCATCAGGGTCACTTGTTTACTAGCACTAATAGTTAACTAGTGCACAGCCTTTAAATTACTGCTTATTACAGAGGTGCTGTTCACACCACTGTGCTTAAGGACCTGTCAGCATTTCCAGTGGAAAACTCTGTTAACAAAGGCTTATGACTTTGTCATGAGTATTTGCTCTGAAACTTGCCAAATGTCATCTCAGG
The DNA here is from genome assembly GCA_013398015.1 of Oreocharis arfaki. Classification (NCBI taxonomy): domain Eukaryota; kingdom Metazoa; phylum Chordata; class Aves; order Passeriformes; family Paramythiidae; genus Oreocharis; species Oreocharis arfaki. Next base: position 613,909 of record VZRR01001507.1, on the reverse strand, counting down.
TTAGAAACAGATTATTTCCTTTATTGGAGACCGCTTGACTGGAGTGGGGAATAAATTAGTTTTCAAATTATTTTGAATGTTAGAAGAGATGCCTGAAATGTTTCCCTACTACCATACTCTACTGTATTTAAAATAATGTAAGTGAGGAGGATTCTGGGACTTTGGGGTAAGGAAGGGGTAATAGAGTGAAAAGAAATGAACATAAAAGTTGTTTTGTTTTGGCTTTGTGGTGAATTCTGTGGTGGTAACAATGCACATTGACATATTTCTCCAGCTTTTGCAAAATAATGTTGAAGCTTTGGCTGTTAGAATTTTGGTGTTTTGGTACTTCAATTTACTTCTTTATATTGACCTTTAATATTTCATTTATTTAACCTAGCCACTGAGGTGACTTGGGTTTGATTCTTGGCTGTCCACTGATATTTTTGTAGCCTCAGACCTGTAATATAGACAAACCTGGGTCTCATTGTCCCATCAGAAGTGTTTTTCCTCGGCTGCCAACCAATCCCTATGGTCTGGGCAGATGCTGAGGATGTGAGAGATGTTCCAAGACCTCAGCTTCAGTGCTGTAAATGACACTCAGAATTCTCACATTGAAGCACTGTTATTTTTGGGGGAATTTCCTCTTTCTTTTCAGGAAATAGCTGCCTTCTTATGCTTTTCTTTACTACTGATCTATATTCAAGGAACACTTTATTTCTCCAGAACACAGCTCAGAACTTTTAACGGTGGACTGTTTTATGAAGGAATGACTTTGATTTTACTGTTGATACACTGGAGCATGTTTCTTTCCTTTAGTTTTACTTTTCTTTTTAAATTTTCCTTGAACAATAAATGTAACTAGACTCCAATGTCATAAGCTTTGTTAAATTTTGTTGACTTTCTTCAGTTTGAGTTCCCTGAATGCTTTATGAATCAAATTAGTGTCTTCCTTGATGCCACATGTTATATTGTACTAAAATTTGGCAGATAACAGCTTCAAATCTTCAAAGGTCTTTAATTCATTCTTTCTTTCTCTCTTTCTTTCTTTCTTTCTTTCTTTCTTTCTTTCTTTCTTTCTTTCTTTCTTTCTTTCTTTCTGTACTGCTTTTATATTTTCAGAACTCACACTGTGCTCAAGCACACACAAAAAGATTACTGTTTTGGAGGTTTCAATGCACGTTTTTGAGAAATCCGTATATCTGTATTTTGAGAAGCAGTTGAGTATGCAGCAGTTCCATATGGTTATCTTCAGCTCCAAAGTTTGTGATGCATTTTTTTTACTGGAAAGTATTCAGGTTTTGAGGTGCAGTATTTCCACAGCACTATTATTCATGCTTTCTTGTTCACGGCAACAGTGTGTCTTATTCAGCATGCTTATGTCTCTTGCTGTCTGCTTGTAGGTGTTAACCAGGAAAAAAGATGCACATGCTAATAGATTTTTTTTTCTTGGAGGAAAATATATAAGCATAAATTTCACCAAAGTGTCTTTTATTTATGGGGGGAGAGCATCCATTGCAAGTAAATATAATTTTATCTCTGTATTTTGCAAAGGACTGAAAGAAGTAAATGAGATAAATATATAAGCAAACTCACCTAATAATCAGTCAGAAATTCGAGTGAAACATCAGTGTGAAAACAAAGTCTAAAGGAAAGTAAATATGAAAGCTTTAAAATTAGGTTTAACATCTGATAGGAATTGGTATGTAAGCTGGGGAAAGGCAAGGTCAGATTCAAAACTAGGGTATAAGAAAAGACTGAACTAACAGGCCCATAGCCCCTAGAGTATATTGAGGTTTTTTGGCATTAGAATCATTGCAGGGGCAGGAAGGTCAGACAGAAGATTTCAAGGGTTATTTATTATTTTTTATGTAATAAGATATTTAAGAAATAAAAAGGAAGTTGGAAAAGCACAATCCTTCCCCCATGTTATGCATTCTTTAAACTGAACAGCAATACTCCATGCTTATACTAAACCAAGTTGACTGTGGATTGAATGTAGATTAAAGCTGAAAGGCAGAATGAAAATGAACTCTAGGATGTTGCAGTGGAGGCTTAAAAGGAGGTGGAAGACCATTCTAAGGTAAAGACGCTCTGAAGTGCCAGGGCTGTTGGTGAAGAACCCCATTGTTCATCAATATTATAATCTATAATTATGGGAATATTATTTTAACCCCTTGCCTTCACCATGAACATCTGTGTAGAATTCCTTCACTGGGCTTCTGAACTCTTCATGCACACTCATGTTGCCCCTGATCTGAGTGCAAAGCTAACAGTGTTGATTCATTGTTGTTGTGATGATTATGCTCAATTCAGAAAAAAAAAAAATTGACCTTGAAAAACAGTAAATTTATTTTCCTTCGAAATCTTTGCACCACATGCAGATGTTAATTATGTCCTATACGATTTCTGTCATTTAGGTGAAGAATCCATGTGTGCCTTCCATGACCCCAAGTAGGTTGTTAGCCGCAGCAGAGAAACAGGACTTCAGAGGGAGTTGCTAACCTTCCCTGACTGGCCTGTCAGCCAGAGAATGATACAGAGCACCTTCAAAAGGTCCCCTAAGTAATGAGCACTAAGGAGGGTTATAATGGGCCCATCATTAGCTCCAGCTAATATTTTGACCTTATGCCCACATACAATACAGGTGTCATGCAGGGCCACCATAGGATTAATCTGCAGGATATTTTGTGGCTGTATGATGACAACACATTTCTTCAGCATATTTCCTGACTTGTAAACCTTTATATATGTATTTTATAAGATGCTAGTAAATTATGACCTCTTACATGTATTTTTTAATTCTTTCCTCAACCTCAGTCACCTACAGTGACCAATGAAACCAAGCACGTAGCCATATAAAAGAAAAAATAAATGGCAAGGCATTAAAAGCTTACCCTTTAACAAGGATGTAACAAAATATAAATATACCTACAAGAAAAACTCATCCTTTCTCCTATTTTGTGTTCTTTCTTTAAACTGATTTTTGTTTGTTTTGTTTCGACTTTTTTTGTATGTGTGTTTTGGCTTTTTTCTCCTCCAAGTCCTGTTACTTCTCACAATTTTGAAGAGGATGCAGACTTGTGCACTCCACTTCTGCAAGTGTTTCTGTGGGTCTCCTGTAAACTTATTCCCTGCCTTCTATGGAGAGTTTACTTTCATGATAAATAACTTTTTTTACACCTTTTTCTGATGTGTTTGTTTTTTATTTCCCTAAATGAATTCACTTGGTCCTCCAAAATGTTGGATATTCTTGCCTTCTTACTTGATAGTTAAGGATCCTAGTCATTGTGTTTGTTAAGGATCTACCTTCTCAGAAGTTACAGCTCTGCTTCCTTTTGTTTTGGTAGTTTCTTTATATCGTTTCCTAAGAAATAGCAGTCACTTTGTAAGATGAACTGAGTGAATATCATTTGTATTCTCAAGCAGATTGAGGCACAAATTTATCTGATTCCATTTGCCTGCACTCCTCCCAGCATGGCATAGACAGTTTAATTTTATTAACCTGCGCAGTCAAACTGCTGGGTGAATTTCATGTGACTGTAATTTGAAAGTCATATTGTAGAATACTTCAAATACAAAAAACCAATTCATACAGTATTTGCCCAATACTACCAAAGAGACCATGAAACTTTATGATCAGCTCATTTAGTAATAGGATATTTAATATAAGAAAGGAAAATATTTGACTGATAAGTGCTTGCTTTTTAATTCCTTGAACAAACACCTCCTCCCTTACCCCACCCCCCCGCCCCATCCCCTGCTCCATGGTTTTGTATTCTCATATCACTTATATCAAAAACACTTGAATCCAAAATGCTGGGTATTATTTAAACTTGATGAAGGAACAAAGATTTTTCAGTCTTGCTCAAACATCAATTAACTAAAGCAAAAATGTCTAATAGGATGGTAAAACCGTAAGTTCTTTTATAATGACACAAACTGAGCTAAAATTTCAACTTAGCTTAATAAGTGGAAAGCTTATTCTCAGATTAACTGAAATACAGAGTGCAGGCTATATATTTGTGTGTGTGCTCATAGAGACTGTTTTTTCCTTAAATAATGTAGCTGTAAATGAGCACATGTTGCTTTTTTCTCTAGGCAGGAACTTGTTGAGAGACAACACAGACTTCACAAAAAACGTTAGATGTTGGTTTAAAATCAAAGTACTGAAGCTTACTGTATTTATGAATACCTTTATAAGTTAACTATGCGCATTTGATGCTGAAATATTGCTTGAAATGGATTCTACATCACTCTGCCAATTTAGATAACTTGTTAAAGGGCCTATTATTTTGGAGAGTTGGATAATGTTAAACTCTAAAAGGCCATTGCAAATAATTTCATTCATTGAGAAACAGCACTTAACAGAAAGGAGAAGAGAAAAGAAAGTATTTTGGATGACATTTAACTTGACTTCATTTGGGCACGAGACCTTGAAATTCTCATATGGGCTTACTGAATACAAATCAATGTTTTGTTAGAGTTTTATTTATTTTTTTCTTCCTTTCTCAATGGGTTATTTTCAGAGATGTTCAAGCAATCTCAGTGCAGTCTTTTTTTTCTTGTAAGAAACAGAATGAAAACTTTTCTTGAGACAAAGATATTCAGTCTTTAAAATGATAGATTCTGGTCAATCCATGTTTGTTGTTTCTTTCTCTATTGCCACTAAAAATAAATCCTTCAGGAGAACATTTCTTTAGCTCACTTTTTCATTATTTCCAGAGGCAAAAGCTGGCAAGGCAATTTATAATTCAATTTTTGCTAAATCCACAACACCTAATATATATGTCAGGCATTTCAACGGCAGGGTACTTTGGGGATAGGTGATAAATTGTACTGATTATAAGTGCAAGCTGTTCTTCTAAAATATCATATCCAAAAGAAGGCAAGTATTATTAGGAGAATGTAATGTATCTTTAGAATGTCCAGAAACATAAGAGATAATCACTTCATGTGGATATATTTTCCCTTGAGTTTTACAGCTCAATATTAAGGTTTTACCATGGTTTTGATAGCACTCATCTGAATGGAGGGACCATCATATGTTGGTAGTCTTTCAGCAGCCACATAGCTCTTAGGCCTGCAATAACTCATTTCTCCCAGAAAAGAGCTTTGCTATGAAACCTGAAACATGGTCATAATAATTTTCTGATTATGTTGGAGCATGTGAAAAGTCTAAATATTATTCTAAAGTATAATCTCTCCTGATCTTTTGAACAACTTTTCAGTGTTTCCATGTATTTTCCTGTGGGGTACACATGGCTAATTGTTTATCAATACTGCTGAGCAAAACAAAAAGTGTTCTTCATAATAATCTTGGTTGTTGAGAAAATTGAAAATGGGGAAAAAGATGCTGTGTCTTGGGAACTTTCCTCTCTGTTTCTGCTTTTTTTAAACCAAAAATCTGCTAATATTACAAAGATGAGATCAACATATCAGCTACAAAGAGTTAGATCCAAAAAAATAGGCAAATGTAAATGGATGGTTGAGATTTGAGGCGTAATGAACCTTTGCAATTTTATGTTGTTGGTCTGAATTTAGCTTGGCTGATTTTGACTTAGCTGCTCAGCAGATGCTCCTTGTTTGTCTTGCCAACCATAATTTGCATCCTAATCAGACTCTCTGAGGAACAGACTAATTTTGTGACTTTTAAAAAAATCAATTTAGTATTCATCCTATACTATCATCCTGTTTTAGGCATATTTCCTTCTCTTCAACTTTTCAAGAAGTTATTTTCTTTCTTTAAAAGCAGGCACTCTTATTATTTTTTGTAAAACAGAAAAAATTCACCTTAAAGGAAAGACAACAAAATTACAAATTTTATGTGCATCTAAGATTAAATAAAGTGTCAGTAATAAAACCAATAAGGCTTAGAATAGAAACAGTTCCAAAAGCTCCCATTCTTTCTAGTTTCTAGTTGTCTTCTACTTTTATTTCTCAGTTTCTTTCAAATTATGTCCTAAGTATTCTCTACAGGTTCTCCTTATTTTATATAGTATCAGCAACCTTTTGTAGACTCAAGTGCTTCAATCCTCCTTGCCCTCAAACTCTTAGTTTTTGTATCATCTAAACTCATTTAATGAAGAATATGAACAAAAATGGAAAACAAATGATCACTCATGAACCAGACCAGCTTAGTGTGCACACTTGTCTGAAAGACTGATGAGATAATACCTGCAAAAGAATGGTCTGCTCTGACAGGAAAAGGAGAACCAATGTATCCAGAACACTCAATAGCTCATCTGGCAGTAAATGAGAGGTCAAAATGTCACTCTTCAAGTCCTGCCCCTCGTGGTGTTAGGAATCTATGAATGAAGTCCTAATATCTACTCAATAGTATTATAGGCATTCTTACAGCATGGAAGGGAAATTAAAAGTGGGTGGAAGTATGGATAGCAAAGATGTATTCTCGAAGGAAAAATGAAGCAAAGATGGAGAAAGATTGAGAAATACACTGCAAGGAAATCAGTGAGAAATAGATACTCTTTAGCAAGAGACAGGGAGAGATGCTTCAAGATATTTGAAGAAATAGCAAAGAAAAAATGAGGAAGAATCATGAAAGTATTTGCCTTCTCATTTTAGTCTTTTCCTTTGAGATTCAAAAATAATTCCTTAAAAAGGGGGATAAGAGTAGCTGGGAATTGCTTGCTCATGATTGATGGTATGAGGCAGGCACAGTTTCTGTTTGGCTACTTTTCTTGGGCAGAGAAGGACACTGTGTTATAATACCCTTCTAGATAAAGACATGCTGAAATTTGTAAGGCTGTTAGTCGAACCTAATCTCACCCTGGTAAAAGCTGTTACTACAGCAAGTCAGATTGAATCACCTATTAATAATGCAAAGATGTCATTACTTCCCAAAAGAGATTCTTAGTGCAGCATGTAGACGAGATTAATATTTTTCATGTTATTAGAAGCAGACGTAGAAGGGGACATTGTCTACTCTATGAGTAGCAAGGTTTTTGGTTTTTTCTGATGAGGGTTTGAAAAGACAAAGAAAAGATTCGGACTAGAGGAGTTAAATAATCTGTTTTTTCTCATAATTTTCCATCAGATAAATTAAAATTTGGGTTTCCATTGACACAAAACTCCTATTATGGATACATTCTTGGCCCTGAAGAGCATGGTGGAGAAGAAGGTAATTTTTCCAGAGGCAGTGTTTATTTTTGAACATATTTGCCTATGCCCTGACGACACACTAATGGACTTGTTAGAGTCCTTACAACTTTAATGGGACAGAATAGAGGCTGGCATGTAAATACCTCAAGCCAATGTAAAAAGCATAGCTCTCAACCTTCTGGAATAAGAGAAGACCTTTGGTGCAGATGCAGATGTTTACTGTTTTTCTCATTCTTGGTCTTTTTTGTGGCTTTTGGGGTTTTTTTCCCTTTTGTTTTTGGTGGGGAAGGACTTAGTCAGTTTTGGGGACTGCATCTTAAATCTTCTACTCTTGCATATGAATTTATGCACAAAAATTTAGAATTTGAACCACTGATGTAGTATTTCTAAAACTTCTCTTGCTGACAGGGTTGAAGAAGACAGGAAGGTCATACGCTCTTGTGAGTCTCAGGGACCTTGAAGACAGGCAGGGCATAAACTTGCTATTGAAATAATGATAACTATTTTCAAAAAAAATACAAATACAGCTCCTACTGAATATTACTCTTGTTAAGTGTACTGCTAAAAATGTTACTAATCCTTTATATGTGAGATTAGGAAAGACAATTTCAGGCTTCACTCAGGGGCCAGACTTCAGCCAGTCCTCTAGTTATGAGAGCCTGCTTCTATACACTCCCTAAAATAAGAATAATTAAATAAAGATGCAGTTCTTTTCTCTCTTTTTCATAGCAATCAAGAGAGTTTAGCATTGACTTTCAAAAGATTTTGCAGAAACATCCTGTTGGGTGCATGTGCTCTTAAAGAGGTGGCAATACCATGTAGGAGGCAGTGGGTGAACAAGACAAGACCAGCATCTGAGCAGTGTAACATAAATGCCAAGGTGCCACTAAAGTAGTCCTTTGGTCTTTACATACTTTTCTCGTAGAAAAGAATGGACATTGAGTCTGGATCAGCCTTGTGTTTTCAAAATCTGGGCAGAGGTAAATCTCATCTCAAAAAATAAGATGAGATTTTTAATGAAAGAAGGCTCTTCAGGTGATGTCGTAGGCCTGAAAACATATGGTAGGATCAAAAAAGTACAATCAAGCTTTTCTTAAATTACTTCAAAGTAGAAGTGGTTTGCTTTTTAATTAGTTCAAAGGCTTCTGTGAGAGGTATTCCTCCTGGCTTTCTTATTACTGCCGAAAGTTGAGGAATAAACAGGAATTGTATCCATTTGAACATGGAAAATCAGGAACTTCCATATAGGATGGTCCCACTGTTTTTTTACAAAAAAACAGGTATTTAGGGTTGAGATTTTTGCAAGAAACTTTTCAGAGTCTGCTGTCACTGAGAGGGTGCAAAGAGAGAAAGATAACAAGACTGTGATTAATTTTATAATGCCGAGGAAATTTTAGCAAAGTTAAAATAAATAGAGACCTTGGGCAAATGGAAATCAAACTTTCAATTACTCTCAAACAGATTCCGGCTCATCTGATCTAGCTGACACTTTGATGTGTTTAAACCCTTGCAGACACTATGTAAGAACTGAATCCAGGCCAGCTACACCCCCTCTGCTCCTGCAAATGCAGAAGCAGTGGTATCTCAGCAGTAAGAGGACCAGCTCATTCAAGAAGGAGATTTGTAGATATAACACGAACAGTGGCTGTCATTAAAAGTCAAATGACTACTTTTAGATGTTGCTGAAGGTTATCAGAAGGCAAATATAGCACATTAGATTATGCAACCTAATTTCAGGATTTTGCTGTGTTTTCCTGTTTAAAAAAAAATCCATGTTGTAAAAGAAGAAAAAAGGCAGCAAAATAGTATTTATTTTACTGTACTTCAACATTAATTTCATAATCAGAGATATCTATAAAAGCATGAACATTTCCCATTCCTATAATTAATATCCTAAAACTCCACATCCATCACAGTACTCTTACAATAAGCAACAAAAGAAATAGTATTTGTATCAAGGTATTTGCAAGATACCATTAACAATAATGTTTGTGCTCTCAACAAATTTTTCTGCTGTGAACTGGACACAAAAAAGTCAGGAAACATGAGGAAACCTGAAGACAGTATAATTCTAGCACTTGGTTTTAATTAAAAACTTTTTCTAGACTTTAAGCCACATGTTACTTGTATATATTATCAGGATACAGGAAAGAAGAGAAATTTCACTGAGGCTTGTTAACCCAATACTCAAGGCAGTTCAGTTAAGAGAAGGAGACCAAACAATAGATGGGGAAGGCTGTGAAATGCAGGTGAAATTCTTTCAGTGAAATCAGAATAATGGCACTTTGTAGCATGAGATTCCAAAAAGTGACCAGAGGCTCTGTAAGGAGAAATTAATCCTTTTTTTATTTTCATAACACATTCTCTTGAACATGTAAAGCACCAGAAACAGCCACTTATGAGTTCTAAAAAGCCATCAAACAATTTAAAAATTCAATTTTTCCTGAAGAAGAAAAGGTAACTCTTTCCTAAATGAACGTCCTGTGTAACATGAGGTTTTTTTAGCTTTTAATTTCTACACTGCCAGTGAAGTTCAGTGTTAGTATCCCAAGCTGAATTTTATGATTGGAAAGAAAGCAAAAAAAGATTTAAAAATTCTGTGATTCGTTCAGTGTATCATGGCATTGTAACTTATTCTATAAATATTCCACTATGCAATGCAGGACTGTAGCCAAATAAAGCATTCTCCGACGGATTTGGAAGTAGATAGGAAGGTGGATCAGCTGAAAAAAATTGTTATCTGAAAAAGGATTGACTTCCAAGGCTGCTTGTGAAATAGCTTTAGCAATGAAATATGCGCTAGAACAAGAAAGGAAAACCACCAGATGACAAAATGGAATGGATAAAGTGCATGACACAACAAAACAAAAAGCTTTCCTTAAAACTCCATTGTCATAACATATTCCTCCGCTGGGTCCATGAACAAAACACTTCCCAGGAAGTGCAGTGCAAGAGCAGAAGGTCGATGAAAGTTATAGATGGGGAAGCAAATGCAGCTGGGAGGTTCAGAATGGGGTATAGAGCACAGAGCTGTGAGTCAGAGCAGCTCTGAACACTGTGCTGAGCGCAGGACGGGAAAGTGCACAGGAACAAGCATATTCTGGGACTGAGCCGAGCTGAGTACAGCTGAAGTGTTCTTATAGACAAGCTACTTTAAGAAAAAAAAATGATGTCACTCTTTTTACATTGCAAAAATGTAGGCTAGCATACCCTCCTGATGGGGAGTGCAGATACAGTGATAGGGCCAGGAGAGCTATGCTTGAGGTTAACTGTATACCTAACATGTGTGTCCAAGTGGGAGGAAACTGTGGTGAGACAAGAAATGAGAGAAATAACTCATTTAGTGTCTGGCATGATGTCTGTGAATTTCTTTAAAGACAATTGTGTAGGTTTGTGGGCTTTTGTGTGTTTCTTTATTGCCGCTGGAAAGAAGTACATCTCCTTGCTAGGACTAAATTATGATCCCTTCAGTTTTGTGACTATTAATCAAGAGAAGGCATTTGCAAGCCTTTCCCAGCCACATATCCTTTGAGGGTTTTGAAAGCTATAGAATGCAGTTTGTTATCTGTCACTGCGAGGCCGTGCCAAGTTCCATGATGCAGTGAAAGCAAAGTCATACGCTGCAGCTGACACTTTCCCACTGACCTCAGCTCATTGCACTGCATAAACAGAAGCTATTACAAGTCAATATGGTTCTTGGAGTGGGGCTATGCTGAAAGGAGTGCAAGAAGGCTTTCCACATTTCTGCAAGGCTCAAAGTGAGCAATGTGCTTTTTCTGTCACATCAGCAGACGAGGCTGTCGTATCCTCAGTTCACCTCATAAATAATAGGCGTAGAGGACAGTTGTATAAGGCTGTAGTTCAAAAGGGTTGTAATCTGACAGCAGACATGCTCACATTTAGCCATGCTTAATGGTTGGTGTGTTTCAATTTAGTACTCCCTGCTTGGTGAATCAACACCCAGGCTTGTAGGAAAGGCCTTGGCAGGGGAAGCCACTGGGCAAAAGAAAAAAAATCTTCTGGGCAAAGCCTGGCAGCTTCTGAGAGAGTGCACAAATTTGGGAGCATGTCACCAGGCTTGGGGGCCTGCCACAAACCTTTTCTGGGTTGGTGGCAGCTGTCAGGGAAGGGGACTGAAAGGATTTGGCTGTGGTCTCCAGGGAGCCACCACCAATCTGGAGGTGGTAGCGGGCAGAGGGGTTGTTTTGTTTCCTGCCCCATCCCCGGAGGTAAATGTGAAGGGCTGGAGAAATAAAGCGGGGATTTATTGGGAGGGAGCAGATTTACTAGGAACTGGTGGGCAGGGAAGCATTAACCTTCTGCTCCCTCTCCGAGCTGATCTGATGGTGGTGGGGTGCACAGCTCCTGTCCCTGCCTGTCTTTCTCTCAGGGTCCTCAGAAGAGGTGGTGAGGCCATGGCACCCTGTATGGGGGCATTTCATTTCCTCCCTTTCCCCCCTGCCAACATAAACAACTGCCGACTTTCACCTAAACTGAAAACCAGATCTGCCTCTAATCATGTTGGGTGACTGTTGACATGTGTAGAGTTTGATATTTTGATAATATTATATGCCTGTGATAATACTTCATTACAGTTATGTCCTTGGCTATAATTCTTTCAACACAGTCACTTTTGTACTGCCCTTTGAGTAACAGGAAGGCAGTGTAAGGCCATATTTTGCTCTGATGGTCGCATTACAATTCAGAAGATTTGGAATTAATCAGCATTTGATATACCTTTGAGAAAGAGCAAGCAATGCATTTATTTCTCTTGTTTTTCTTCTAAAGGAAATTGTGCATCTGTTTGGGAGAAAGCGGAGACTTTTTTCCCCTGCCCAGATTTGCTTGTAATTTGAAACCGTTACTGGTGTGTTGTCATATAATATTATACTCCTCCATTTTACATTTACAGTTATTTCCCTGATTGCTTGCCTGCACAGAGGAGATCATTAAACTGTGACTTGAAAATTAGCATGCCAATCAGCAGTTTATACAATGAATCTGTGGAGGTTTATTTGCATATAGAAAGAAATGTATGTTAGGTCATGCTTTTAGTTTAATCTCTACTAAGTAATATGTCTTGTGATTTGAACAACAGAAACTTGTTCTTATATTTTGAGTGATCAAAAACCTTAGCTTACCACATCTTTCACAGACAGTAAATTCTCTGCGTGTCTTTTATCAATAGTTTGAAATCTCATAAATGCTTCATGGAGATAATATAATATTTCACCATCTGCCAAAATGAAAGTTTAAGCACTGTTTGAAAATTAATTTAGTGACTTGTAAAATCTTTAAGAATATTTCTGAGACTTCCTTGAAGTAAAATTTTCCTTTGGATCAATAAATTAAAACATTTAATTTAGATAAACATGAAATGTATTGTGTTGCTATTAACCAGTTTTTATTAATCATAGAAAGTAAGTTTAAATTGGCTCTAGAAGTAGAGCAATCTGTCATTTGAAAATAGCTACACTATTTTTGAGACTAAATAATCTTATCTGCAAAGTTGCTCAGTGTTTTCTAGAAATTTGTTCTGAAGATCATGGGGACAAACTGCTAGTTGCCTTTGTTTTGTTTCCTAAAAACAGAAAATTAGACCAATGAAAATACATTTCTGCAAGGAAGGCAGGAATCAAGTGCTTTTAAGGTAGATTCTATGCCCAGACTAAAATGGCATTTTTTGTAGTTGAATATAATTTCTATAAAGTTTTCAGGAAAAAATGACTGACATATCTTTAGCATCCAGAATGTTGAAGAGATTAATATCTTGAGTCTGCTAAAGCACACGCCTGGTGCATCTTCCTGCCTGTAATCCTGAGCCCATCAGATTCGAGGCAATATGGATGTGCCTCTTTTCCTGTTGCTGATAATGGAAGATGGAAGTGAACAAACTTTCAGGAGTTGCAGGAGCAACTGCGAATGTGCTGGCTTAATCCTTAATGAGAATTTTAAGAATGTTTTCCTTGTGCAATCTTATCATTAGACTGTCATCAGTAGTCAAGACAACAATATAATCCTGTTAGAGGTAGTCAAGATTATGGCCTTTCTTGGTTTATTTAGATTCACTTCACTACTGATGTTTGGCCTCAAGGCAGGGTTGTTTCCATGTCTCCAGATGGTGCATTGTCTGCCAACCTGCAGAACACGCAAGCTCAAGCATCTCCTCGTACACGGACTTCAGCTAACTCTTTGTCATGCAAAGAGGATGCCTCTATGTTATAGTTTCGTGATTCTCTTTTCCAGCAGAAATGCGGGAGCTGTTCCCTGAACATGTGTAAGTGTGGCTCTGGTGAAGGTCTGCATCTGGACTCCCACTGTGTTTGATATGAAGGTATTCATCTCAGATCTAAAGAAGTTCTGAAGATGCATGCCCAAACACTGCCCACAACTCCACAGTATCTCTACAAGATCTCCTTAAAACCCTAAATTCAGATGAGATGGGTGTCTCCTCTCTTATAGCATTTACAATTCGAACTGTGAGAAAGTGCCTGCAGGTTTGAGATAAGGATGAAGGCCTCTTATTTTTTATATTAACCTGACCTGTTTAATTTTTTATTTTAATTTCTAGTTGTTTTGTATGGAGTAGCAAAGAGTTATAACGACAGGCACTGACTCTGCAGATGTAGGAGCAAGAATAAATGTTTTGGAAGTGGAGGACATGAGGACTGAGAGTGAAACCTGAGAAAAACTCCTGTTATTCTTCTTGCTGGCCAAGCCGTGTTTAACCAAAGGGGAAAAGAATTGATATAAGAAACAGGCAGGAACTAGCCCCAGCTGCTGTCTGTCTTTCCCAGGAGTACTCAAAACTCCTGAGCTTTTTGTAAACGTCTCCCTCACATTTTTATTTTGTCCAGCCTGAATTTTTTTTCCCAGCAGATGTTAAAACCAACCTTTGGCTTGCAAGTTTTGCTTTGATGATTCATTGTAGTCTGAAAAAAAGTTCCAAATCAGCTGTCAGATAAGCAAAGAGTAAATCAGTGTTCAGAGTAAAGCAGTATTTGGAGAATATAGCTGATGGAATAGTAACCTGGCTGATTGCAAGGTTAGGTGCTGGTGTTTCACTTGCTAAGCTAAATATTCACAATCTCTTTTGCACTTAGGTGTCCAAACTATAGATGTATCTTTTCTTTCTCAGTGAACTTTTCATCCTTTTACTGACATTCATTCTTTTTATTCAATTAACCCAGAAAGAAAGCTTCTGGCAAGGCGAGTCAGCTGTTGTCTGCTGAAAAGAGACATACAAATCTTGTCACATAGCTTTTATTTCTATGGTCAGGAACCCTCAGGCCCATTATTAAGGCAACTTAGGCTTGTGTGGAACTTTGCTGTCTCTTGCACACTCTGAAATAAGATTACATGATGGAGAAGATCAATTTACTGAGAACATCTACGCTCAGAATATTAAGCTTTTTGTGCAATCACATCTCCTCTCTAGCTGTGTGGCAGAAAAGCTAGCCACAAGATCCTTGACAAATTAGATATTACCACATCTAACTGTGTATATTTAAGCTTATCAAACTGAATCGTTGCATTGTGACTGTGCTCTTACACAGACAAGGACTCCATTTAATAAATGCAGTGCCATTTAATAGTAATTAATCACCCAACTAAAATGTCACATTAAGGTCAAAGAGACCAGAAGACAAAAAGAAGAGAACATTAAATTCAGCTGACAAACATAGGAAAAGAGAATATAGAGCCAAAGAAAGTTCTGGGACATTGGCACTGGTAAAACATTTAATCCAAACTTCTTTACTTTCCGTTCAGTTCAGAAATAATCACATTCACTTGGTTCAAAGCAAGGTCATTTTTGTAACTTTTAAATGAAATTTCCTCATTGCGTGTGCAGTGACAGTCCATTGCAAGCTTGGAATTTTTGGTGTATTTTACAGATGTTATGTTCTCAGTATTTGCTGTTTCCTTCCTCCCTGCTCCTTTCCTTTTTTCTTTGCTATTATGACATTCTTCATTTGTGTGGAATTTTCCTCAACATATCCTGAACACAAGCACCCTAGAAAGTCTCAAGTTTTTGGAGTCTACAACGCAGAATTTGATTTCACATTACTACTGTGTAATGCTTTAGCTTTTGCCATGATTTAATACATGATTTAAACAGCAACAAGATCAAAAAGAAGTTATTCAGTTAAATAAGAGCATTATTTGTGTTCAATGTTTCTGTAAACATAAACTCTACATAGGAATCTCTGTTTCAGAGGAAGCATATTTACCATCTGCAGAAGCAAATGTACATGGAGTTCCTTATATTAAAAGTGGGGTACTGCAGAAAAGGAAAAACTCCGTTCTTAAATCCACTTCTTCAAAATTGTGTTAACCAATTTCAATATCCGTGTATGAACAGGTTTGTACATGTGGCCCTATGTGTATATGTTTGCATTATTTCTCAGACTGTCCTTTTTCTTTTCCTTTCTTTTATAAAATGTAGAAGTAAGCAATCACTATCCACTTTTAAAACATATTTTGCGAGGCTAAATATACTGGTTTCTGTGCATGAAGAAATGAGCTAGTAAAATACAGTCAGGCATGAAAATATGTTATTGTCAGTGGACGTTACAAAATTCAGACAAATGGCTTCTAAATAGACTTGTTTTTTAAAACATCTATCATTTCTCCTTCCTGTTCCAGAGTTCTCAGTTTTATGTCCAAGGATTTTTGTATTAGCATTGTGAAAAAGAGTAATTCTTCAAAAATTACTCTACATTTGGCAAGATCTGTCTTTATAACTTCTGCGTCAGTCCAAAGAATTTTGGCCTTTACAAAGGTTAAATATTATCTTTCAAAATTGTGTAATTCTGGCTTTGTGGGGAAATGTCTCCATTTTCTATAATAACCTTTTCTTTCCTTACCTTTGCTATCAAAAAGTTCACATATGAATGCTCAAACTCATGATGTTGAATTATTTGGCACTAATTTCTCATACTTGGATGCATGGTAAATATTAACTTGGTACTGGTCATGGATGTGACACATCCAGAGAGACATTTTCGTGTGTGAAATTGTAGTTTGCCGTGCGAAATGTGTATTATTCATTGATGTACATTTCAGTTTTTAATGAAGGTTTTGATGATGCAAAACTCAAGAGTTCTGATGGTAACATCTGAATTACCTTTATAGGCTTTGCAGAAGAAAAATTACCATTCTCTTTCAGTTGTCTGTGTTTGTGCTGATTTCTGGAAGAACACAGTTCATGGTATTTCCTCTGAGCTTCTGGGACAATCCTATAGACGTGACCCTGACAGTCCTCCAAGAGGAGCATGTTTGACAGTATAGGTTAAAATATTATCTTGTTTATTTCATAACCCAGTGCTTTCCAAAGTGTGGTCTGCATTCCAGCCTAGAGGGCTGTCTTTAGTAGTGCTTGGCTGGTCTGTGGTCTGCAGCCAATCCTGTGGTCAGCTGTGCCTCAATTAGAAGAACATTTTCTGGCCAGTACCACAGCCTCTTCCAAACCCTGTGACCCATAGCTCCTGGAACACAACAGAGTCCTACGTTAGACTTTTTGCATGTATGAATGAGCTGCATGGAAAAAAATGATAGGGACATGTTCTCATGAAACATGTGAGTGTGTGAGAGGAATTCAAGTCACCTGGACAACCTGGAGGCTAGAGATTTATGACTTTGGGTGGTCACATCTAAAATGTATTTTCACTTCTTGTGCTTTTTTTTTTTCAATTGAAAACAATTAAAAACCCCCATCTTAGACTCAGTTCTGTCATGTGTAATGGTGTAAGACACCAACAGATATCATAGGCGGATTTTTTCCAAACCTAGTTTGTGCTGTATTTAAACAGTTGGCCATACAGCGGTTGCTAGCTGTAGCAGTAGGTGATTTGTGGTTTTTAAGGCTGTTTTCAGCAGCTAGAGGAAAGCCAGTCGTTTTTATAAGTACAATTCACAGCTTATAGAAGAGGTAGTTTGGAAATTTCTAACTAAAGTAGAACATTCACAAACATTTCCAACTTTCTGTCTGGTTCTGTTCTGTTTCCGTTTCTTTCCTTGGCATCCCTACAATGACACTCTCCCTCTACCTCCACTTGTGTCTTGCATTCATCCTTTTATATACTCAGGCTTTGGACCTCCTCTTTTTGACTTCAACTTTCGTTTCTGCCTTTGGTTCCCTTCTCACCCTCTTTCCTTCCCTCTCTCGTCTTTACGACTCCTATAAACCTGCTGCATTTCCAGATATACCTTTTACTTGTCCTGGCTGTGCAGGCCACTTCTTTTACTCCGTTGCCGCGCTGGCTGGAGTGCACTGAGAGTGGAAAGGCTTTGCTCTCATCTGTCCTTTTCAGAGACCACTCTCTTGCTATCTGTTCCTTCAAAAAACTCCTTGTTCAGCTCCTTGTAGCTCTAGATTGAAACATGCTCTTCAGACAGACTTCTTGGGGACTAACTAATTCTTGTATGTACACTCCGAGCATGTACAATATAAGCTTTTGTGGAGACTTTTCGTTAAATATAGGTGCACGTATGTTGCTGTTGCTTTGGTAACCTTGTCGAAGTACACTGCTAAACAAAAAAGTAGACAAAGAAGGGAATATCTTTCTTTATATCCCAGGTATTTGAAACATATCTAGAAATTGTTTCTTTGTGAAAAAAGAGTCAGTAAGAAAATTTTCATTATAAAATGTACATTCTTTTGGCAGAAGGTTTGGCTCCATTGTATGTAACACTGTTCAGCATGTCCGTTTGCATTTTTTTTGCACAACTGTATGGGTGCTACATTGTGTCTTTCCACCTGTGATTTGCTTGTGTTCAGCAATCATTTTCCATGGAGTTGTTGCCAGAAGATGGGTCTTTCAAAACCCAAAGAAATATGGAATAATTTGCTGTCTAAATGAAATGCTGTAGCTTGACTCACTATAACCAAAGGACGGGAAAAAATGAACACTTTAAAAAAAATTTCAAGTTTAGGTACAAAAAACCCCACAAGTCTTGTGTGAGTGTCTGTCGAGCCTACCTGCATTTGACACTCCTTTTGATAGTGACATAAACCCACCATTAGAGTTGCCTCACTTTAAACTCCTAAGAAATGATTTGCTGCAGTAGATCTCAAGGGAGAAATAAATCACTGATCTGAATGCTAATTTCATCCTCCCCAAGTGTTTCCATGAGGCTGATTGTGTCGCTGTAGCCCCATAATTAGCAAAAACTGGGGGCTCTCCTGTCTAAACTCATAGCATCCACATGAGCAAGGCCCAGTTTAAATGTGTTTTGTTTTATGAGCTGAACTTAATGCAAATATAACTGTGACATAATGAACTGGGACAAATACTTTCAAAATCCCCACACATATAGCAACCTATGCGTAAGACAGGGAAAGAAGTCCACTGGCTTGCAAGGGCGGATGAGCATGCCCTCAATACAGTCCTGTCCTGAGCTTTGGGTGATACTGGTGCCTTCAAAAGCCTTGCTCTCATCACAGAGAGTCAAAGCAAACACTGTATGTGATGCATACATACATACATATATGCGTAAAGGCTGTACATTCTGGTCACAAAACAGAGGAAGCAGGCAGTGCTGATGGAGTCTCCTTTTTTTCCAAAATACTTGCCTGCCTCCTGAGCAATGCCGTAAGGAGCTCACCATGCTGAGGGTCCCTCACCCCCTCAAGGGGACAGCATTCCCCAGCCTGTGCCTGTGCTGCGACATGCTGGGTGTCTTTTATTTGTTTTCTTTCCTGGTGATACTACCCCTCTCGGGGCAGACGCTTTAGTGAGATGGATCGCACCCAGGTAACTGGCAGTTCAAGGAAGTCCTTCCCCGGGTTGTTTACACCAAGGCGTTTTAGAGCAGCCATTTAGCTTCCACCCTGTCCCACCCCGCTGACCAGCTGTAAGTGTAAAGGCCGCCAGTGGGCCTGCAGGTCGCTGATAAACTAAACCCCCATTTGGCAGGCAAGGAAGCCAGAACGATAAGGATGTTGATTTATGTTTTATCTGTCACTACATTTTCAGTAAAGTTGGGCAGCGAGCCTTAACGAAGCGAAGGCTGTTATCACCTCTCCTTAGCCCTTTAAGTGCAGCAGGCTCTTTGGTGTCTCTAGCTGAATGCCGCTTTGTTAATTGCGACGGTAAACAGGACACAGCGCTGACCATCACCGTGTTTTGCTCAGGCGGCACTTACCACAAAACCACAGGATTTAGGGAAGGAGTCCGAGTCCAGGGGGAGTCACAACGAAGGAGGGTTCCTAGAAGTACTCAGCATTTCCTGGACTTGTTTCTATCATTTAAAATGTATTGCATACCTTGAAGTGAATGTAATGGCTGGCTTAATTGGAGATAACTTCACTGAAGTGGCCGTAGTTACCATTTATGTCAGCAGTGAATGTGCCCTTTAACGCTGTGCCCCTCAGGTATGGCTGTTCAACGTAGGAAAAACCTGACAACATTCATTACTGGCGAAATAAATGTTGTGAATTATATGTATGATTAGGTACCATTTTCCCCTCATTTTGGATATGTGAGCGTTATTTTTCTGAAACCATTGTAAGATGTTACACGTTATATTTAATGGCAAACACATTTTTAGTTTTGTGAAGCACCACGTGCTTTTTGGGGCCAGTAGAAGTGCCCATGGAGAAGAGGGTGGAAAGAGCTGGGAAAGAAATGCAAGCAGTAAAATATTAAAGTATTCTGGCAAAACCAGAATATGGAAAATCTGAAAAAATCCACCCTAAGCAATTCTTGTTACATCCTATGCAGAACGTTAAAAATACATATTTTTCTCTTCCTTTGTCTCCTTTTGATTTCTTTTCCTTTTTTTCTTCTTTCTCTCCCTCTCCCCAAATATTTCACCTTACCTTTCAAGTCTGTCATTACATTTCTTTCTAAACAAATCTAGAAAGAGAAAAAGGAGCTAGTTCCTGCTTGAGGTCAGTGGGAACTTTGCCATTGACTTTAAATAGGTCCAGAAGTGGGCCCAACAGAGCATTTTATAGCTTCCTTTATTTATCTTAGGTTTTATTTTGAGCAATGTGTCTTTTGTATGACTGCATTATTTCCACAGTGAACACCATAATGATGGCCTCATATACATTATTATATACACATGTACTGAACAAAGCATTATTGATAGTTATGCTCTTTTAAACAAGAGTAAGAGACAGTTACGAACGTACAGCACAAGGATGCTTTTTTGGTGCAGATTCAGTACAGCAGTAGTGTTCTGCATAAGCCTGCGCTTGGTGCTGCTCCATATCAATTTTCAAGAAATCTGTTGATTACTGAGAAGCAGGTAATTAAAAAGAAGTAATTAATGCTTTAGTCTAAGAAGCCAGGCCTGCAGTTTATTAGGTTTTGTAAATGATGCCCATAGCTGATCTGTTCTTCCTGAGAGAAATGGTAGAATGAATCACTGTTCTCCAACTGGAATACAGCAGGAACTGTACTGAAACGTTTGAGCTTAATATCGCTAAGCTAATGGGCCAAGGATAACAATGCAAGGTTTGGCAGAAATCTGGCTGATAACCAGTGGGGATATCAGCTATGGAGTGTGCTGGCCATTTGTTACACAAGATTCAGATGAACAAATGATGGAAAGGACTATTTCTGTTTTCTGTTGATGACAGTTTTGAATCTTGGGTTCTTTGCAAAGCTGTCTCCAAGGAATCCCCAAAGGGCCATATCATGCATAGAGA
The DNA here is from genome assembly GCA_013398015.1 of Oreocharis arfaki. Taxonomy (NCBI): domain Eukaryota; kingdom Metazoa; phylum Chordata; class Aves; order Passeriformes; family Paramythiidae; genus Oreocharis; species Oreocharis arfaki. Next base: position 593,148 of record VZRR01001507.1, on the reverse strand, counting down.
TAATTTATCACAATTACAAATGCAGTGTATTAAAACCATACCAACAATATAAACACGAGAAAGAAATGAAGATGGTTTTGCTGTAAAAGTGGCTGCTGCCGTGAATTAGAACCACCAGCCTCTCTCTCTTGTCAAAATATAAGGTAGACTCCCAGCTGGATAAAAGCTTCGGTTCACAGAGATCTGGCAATGAGGATGGATCAAAGGCATATTTTTCTCTCACAGTCATTATGAGAGATCCTCTGGATCAGCTGTACTTAGGACAGACTAGCCTGAGAGTGCAGTACCTCTTTCACCCAAGCCAAAAAGGCCAGCTGAACTATACGGGCGTGTTGCAGGAACCAGAAAAAGCCATTGTTGTGTCCACTCCCTTCAGTTAGCTGAAGTTAAAAATCCATTTTCCTTCCAGTTAGTATAGTCATGTTATTTGTAGGGCATCTTTGATGCTGCTGGGTTTGTATTCCACAATAATTCCTAGTTACAGCAGCTGTCTGGAGAACATATAACCTATTTACTTCTGGTTGTCACGGAAAGAAACCTACTGCTGGGCAAAACAGAAGCATTTATGGAAACCCATGGGTGAGGAGAGGCTGCAGTGGCTGTGGCTTACAGCAGCTGAAGTCCTGCCCTCTAAACAGAGGCACACAAACAGTGCCCTGCATGCAGGGTGAAATAGCAGCTCATGGCAATATATGCAGTGGGATTGGTGCTGGCACCCAAAAACATTTCTAAGGATGTAAAAAAACCTGTAGTCATTAGTTACCACAAAAACATACTGTTGGCAACCAATTGTCACTCTAGCAACCTCAAGAGAAGAAACAACTGCTTGCTGAATGAGCAGCCCTGGCTGCAATGTAACAGTCTAATATATTTGTTAGACTGGAGCTGAGTAAAAAATTTTATAAATATAATCTATTTTTTTTTAAATTGATAAAATTTCCACAAGCCATCATGGTTGATCTACAGTATATTTGCTTTCCCAGGTATTTGCTGAAAGCTTTCTGCAAACATATCCTTAGTGCTCATAATAAATTTGCCTGCATGCATAGTTTTCTAGTGTTTTTATTATTTATTTGTGGCAGAACAAATAAATCTCTAAGGATTTGGATCTTATAAAAATATATAATGTGGAAATGCCATATATTCTTGCACTGGCTCTAGTGTCTGTTTTTCCAAGCTTTCCTGCCATTAAACTGAATATTCATGGAAAATAGATTGAGAAAGGGTGTCAATAACACTGAAATAAATCCAGTATTTTATTCAAGTAGTTATCCAGGAACAGTTTTGGGCCACTTTCCCAATTCTTATTAAAAATAATAAAAAGAAAGAGAGAAAGAAGCCCTCTCATCCATTTACGAGTTATGCCACTTTAAAAGTTGCTATATTCCATTACACAGTCCCCCACCCACTTGTTTGCCCAAAGACGGTTTGCTACTAGATGGATCCGGAGCAGCTGCCTTGCCCCAGAACAGCTGCTGGTGCTCTATATTTGCAGCTTCCTCTTGCTCTCTGATACTCCATAAAACTGTTTATATTCCCTGTAAAAGTATTTTCACTCTGTTTGCTTAGTGACCATGCACCACAAATATTCTCTTTACCACTAACAATCATGAAACGAAAATGTTTACAAAACTTTATTTAGTGCCAGTACCTAATAAACTATAGAAATACTCTGAAGTGAATGTGTGTATGCAATGTGTGTACGCAAGTATGAATGAAGTATTTACCTAATTTTTCTGCGCAGCAGAGAGGTGGTGATGTACTTTTACTAGCACTACTCCAAGATTGCATGCATTTGGTGTCTACTGCCTGGTTTTATAACTCTTTGAAGCTTATTTATGGTCTGTGGAAGAACTGACATGTGAACTAGGCTAACTATTTTTGCAGCTTTTTTTGGAGCCTTGGCCATATCTATTCAAGATCATGTGTTTATGCCACATCAATGCAAACCTGTTGTTTTTCCTACCTCAGATCAGGTATCTGAGCTGTTTTGTCCTCCACTGCTTTAATGCTACCCATTATAAACCATTTGCACATTTCTCCCTGCGTTGTTGTAACCTGATGTGTTCTGAAAGAGGAATTGTCTCACAGCTTTTATTAAGGCAATACATTTGGAAACATTTGATTCATTATTAGGAGGGCAATTGTTTGCCTTTGAAGGAAATCTGCTTCGTAAGAGGGAATCAGTGCATTTTAGTTCATAGAGCTAATTGCTACTACCCCAGGAGTCTGAGGTAGGCTTGTTTGCTCTTCTGTTTGCAGCTGACTTGTCTTTTTCAGATGATACACAGGGTGGCTGAGCAACACTTGGTAGCTTTCATCCATTCCTTTGCTACTTTCATTTGGTATCTCACACACAGTATGTATCTCCAATGCCAAATCCTCTTTATCGTGCTCCCAAAACTGGGCTGTGGTGTGTTGCCAGCAGGAACAAAGTGCAACGGGCTAAAGTCTTGGAAGGGAAAGCTTTGCTTCTGCACAAAAACTGTTCATACCCAGTAGCAGCAGGATTTTCTCTCTGCTTTCAAGGCAGGGTAGGATTTAGGCAGAACCACCACAGTACCCTGTCTCTCTGAACTTCAGGGACTGAGAAACGGATACTTTACCTACTGTTTTGGGTATTTTTAATGCGTGTAGTTTGGCTTAGAATGTTTATTGTTTCTCTTGTGATCCTGAAATCCATGACTACTGTCAACATAGTAGCTGTATTTCTTTTATGCCTAAGCCTTGTTCCCACAGTTTGTGTGTGTTAGAGAGATTCTTTGGTTCGGTGCTTTTTACTCACATATAAGTGAATAATAATATATAGATAGATTCTGTATTCTTATACATCCTGATAATCTTGTAAAAGGGATTTTTCCATTATGATGATTTTTTTCTGTTTAATAATTCATTTACCATTGCAAACCAAGGACATAACTCAGAAGCCTTCAACTGAGTGTAGTACTTCAGTTCCTTTCCCTGCCCCCATCAAGTGCAGGAACCAGCATCACACAGAGACAGACTGGGAAAATTTTATTCCAGAAACACATCTCTGTTGCCTCCTGCGTTACAAGAGTCTCACACTCAAAAAATTAGGCACCTTTACCTCGCACAGCAATTGTCAGTCTACAGAGGAACCAGAAATGTTGCTTGTCTCCTCTAACAGCACTGCCAGAAGCACTGCCAGACCTTATGCTCTCTTAACTGGATCTCAAAACCCAGATAATATATAAACCCAGATAGTAATAAACTATGTTCTGACAGATGAAGTTGGGCTGAAAGAGTTTGCAACAAGACAGCACGCAGTATACTTTTTTTCCTGGGATCTCTGTAGCTGAGCCATTCTTAAAATTGAGTTTTGTGGTGCGGAGACTTTTGAGCCTTCAGAGGAAAAGCTTAAAAAATGTTCACAAAATGTGCCTCTATATGTCTTTGTCTGACCATAAATACCTTTCATTTAAAGCAGTATTTGATTTCAGTATCTCTTGGCAGTGAAGACGTTCTTTTTCTTTGAAGGATTAAAGACATTGCACCTGCTCATCTTGCTCATTTTATAGAGCATAAATAGATAATATGTAATACTTTTACCTGGTATTCTTCCACAACATTCACGTTGCAGCAGGTACCTCTATAATTCAATCAAGATACCACAGATTGGCTTCTGTGCGCTGAGGAACAGAGTTTGTGTTTCTGCGAGTTCCCCTTTGTCTTTGGGAAAGTAGCCAGAGCTACCTCATGCACCCTAAATTTAGAGGGGCCTCTGTTTGTCCAAAGCAGTTCAGAATATCTGATGCTATAAAATGTGTGGGAGAGATGGTTTTATCTCTTAAGCATCCTTATCCATAGCTTCAGGAATAACTAACTTTTCCTTCAAATCTGTAGACTGCATATGTTTTAGATTAGTTTCATTTGTGTTTTTGTAGGTTTTATGAGTTTTTTTAAAATAATTTTTCTGTTTTCTGAGTAAATTATATGAAACATCTGCCCTAAATTTAATCTATCAAGCTCATAAAGGGAAAAGGCAGACGTTTTATGAGTGATATTATAAAATTTAGATAATTATCTTGTTTGTCTTAGCAGTTTCTATTTTGGTCTCTGTACAGTCTTCTTCCATTAAAAGACAATTTTTTATGGTGTACTGGTCAAGAACAGCCAGTGATAACACAAAACGTACACTTAATAGTGGTCCTGTTAATCAGTAATATTCTATGTTATTTTTAACTGAACTATATCCATCGTATAAGCATAAACCTGATCTCAAACCTGTTATATGCTTCTCAGATTAAAAAAGGAAGAAAAGTCTCTGTATAAACAGCATGTAATTCCTGTAGCCTTCACTAGCCATGCAAATTGTGCAAGTTCAGGTAGGATATATAAAGCATGTCTTGAGAAATGAATGCAAGACAGACTCATGGTAGCCTTTTCCACTGCCATCTGCATCAGTTCCGTGAAGTTCTGCCATCCTGTATCTGCCATATGTACAGATCTTTTTAATGGAAGGTGGAAAATTATTCTGTGGAGTCATCATCCTGTGCATGCCTGTTCTTATCTTCTTTACTAGGCATCTGCCACTGTCTGCTGTCAAAGACAGTATCCTGTGCTAGTGTGAACCTCTGGTATGCCCTGATGTGGTTATCCCTGCTGCTCGTGTGCGTATTCCTGCCTTTTTTAGGAGGGTTTTTGGAGTTTTGTTTCTTTTGTTTCGTTTTATTAAGTTTTGTTTTATTTTGTTTTGTTTTGTTTTGTTCCAAAGCAGCTAATTCCACTAACTTTGCAGGATAGAACGAAATGTAGGATCAAAACTGATGAAAAGAGTACATTATTTAAGAGAAGATGCTGATGGCTTAGCTTCAAAAAAAAAAAAAAAGAAAAAAAAGACACCCTTGTAGTCATCTGAGACAATACTCACCAAACAAACCTTATTGGAGTTGTAAGTGATCTTCTATCTCTCAGAGCTGGATCACAACCTTTCGAAGCTCATATGGATTCACAATAATATTTTGACTACATTAGTGAGACCTCACTACTTCTAGGAAGTTTTTGGATGACACTTGCTCCATCTCATTTTATGTCTTCTTTAAACTCTTCTAAGTGAAGTATAAACCGCTGTTGCTCTTCTAGTTCATGTATTTTCTTTCCTGGTTTCACAGTACTTTCCTCAGCCAATGCATGCTCAGCTTGCCTCCTGGGACTCCCTGGTGCAGATCAGGAAGTCTGACGTGTCTAGTTAAAGCAGGATCCGTGCTGGCCTAGTGGGAAAGAATGATCCTTTTTGGGTTCAAAAATTTTTGCATGTTCTGTAAAAAAAGATAAGACAGTGGTTGAAAAACAAATGCCCCATAGAATTGTAGAAATTTTTTTTTGGTTTTTTGGTTAGCAATGTGAAATCAGTGCATATTTCTGAGGGCTATTTATGTTGCAGAGGAGCTGAGAGGGGAAGGTAAGAGAAGCATGCATGTTATTTTTCAGTGCAGAGAGTCTGCATTTTTTCCCCCCACTATATATCAGTGGATAGAGAATTCATTCATTTGGAACCTACTAAGTGGTGCCAGAAGGCAACAGAAAATAATAGCAGTGCTAAAGGCTTAGCTGTATGAATGATATGCAGTTTGTGGCCAGAATCTGTTAGTTCGTTGGAACTTCAGGGTTCAAAAGACAGATTTTTCAGACTTTCCTGTTAATCCAAACTCTATTCCAACAAGGCTCCAGGGTCACTAGTTAAAATTCAAAGTCTCTCAAAGGTAGAACTTGCTAGAGCATGCATTTGTAGTCCTTGCTCTCATACAAGTAGGTAGGAGCAACTGACTTATTCTCTAAAAATATCTGGGTATTTTTTCTTGCTTTCTGTTCGAGGATTCCTGCCTTCCACACAGTCATCCATGACAGAAATTTACTGAAATATTTTTTCAAATTTTTCTGACCACTCAATGCCCTAAATTCAGGGGTTTGTTTGTTAGCTTCTCTTTGTTGTCTGTGCTGTTGTTCCTGCTCCTCAGCTGGATAAACACAATAATTTTTCTTTCTGATCAGTAGTTTAAATGGAATAAGCACTACAGACCAGGCAGGGAGATCTGTGACCCCATCAGGCTCTCACTACAATCCGGTACCACAGGTTCATGGGGAATTTAAACCACACGAACCCAGAGTGCCAGTGAGAGGCACTCCGGCTCTCTCTTCTTTGCCAGGGACCCCCACCAGCAGTCCTGGCAGCCGTGCCTGCTCCAGTGGCACATGCATTCACAAAGCTGTGCACACTGCTCCGCCTTGTCCTGCAGCCCATTCCCCTCACCTGTGCTATGGGGGCTGAGAGGAGCAGCGCAGACTGGCCTGGGCATTTTGCTTCTCGTCAGCAGCGGCAGTCTGCTATCTTAAACTGGCCGTGAGGCTGTGGGCTGAGAAAGAGTAACAGGAAAATGTAGCTGCCTGCCTTAGATGTGGCTACTTGCAATTTTTCTCTGTTGCAGTAATTTCTGGTAGTTGGCTTTGATATTTATCTTCTCTCGGCAAGTGTCTATGCCTGGTCATTTGAACTTTAGTTTTTAACCAAGCTGTACTGCTATGTTGGTGTGGTCTGCTTCCAAGCATCATCAGAATCCCTGAGAAATCAGTGGGCTTTCCAGTACTTCACAATTAAAATGTCATGCTTGCCTGTAATCCCATGCTGGGAGTAAGAGCACTAATTTAAGTGCATATGAGAAATAGCAAGGGGCATTTTTACCTCAGAAGCCAGGGAAGGAATGGGAGTTTAAGTGACAAGAGTCTTTGAGGCTTCTGTTTTGTCACAGTGTGAGTGGAGCCAGAGGGCAAATGCTTCCCTCCTGCTCAATCTCATTATTTTGCCCTCTGTATGTCCCACCAGTCCGCTGGCGTCCGGAGCAGGGAAGGGAAAAACACACTTCTGGGACCTAGCAGGAGAGCTGACTGTGTCTCCCTATTCTCCTGTATGTGTGAATCTGGTATAAGCCAAATCAAAGGGCAAAATTAAAATATTTTCTCCTTTATATATCTTCCATAATACCATTTCTTGGAGGATTCAAAATGCCAGAAAGGATTGCCAGTGTTTCATCTGCTTAGCTTACATGCTGATTGATGACTTTGATAATATGTGTAGTTTAAGGATATTTACACTTTTTGTCCAGCTAGGTATATTAAAAGAATGTAGAGAAAATAGTAGACGTGCTAAAATCCTATGGTAACAGCTCATACATTAGTGGTGTTTTGTTGTGAACAAAGTCATTTTTCAGCCAAGTCATAAAGTAGCCTAAAAACAAGTGTGGCACTGTTTGCTTCAAATGAGACTGTTACCATGTGACCACCATTCATCTTACATCATTACTGACATGGCTTTCGTTAGTATGGTATCTGATTAAGGCTCCCAGCCCTGGTGGAGCCAGACTAAGTAGTCTGAGTGAGGTGGCTGAGGGAAGTTAATGTGTCAATGTTACTATTGGGCGAGAGCATCTGCTCAAAGTTTCCTTCGGAGAATGAGGATAGAAATGGCTGACGATCTTTCTAACGGGAATCTTCTGAAAATATTTGAAGATCTGGTAGTAATTAAAGATGTGCTCCAAAGAGAGATGAAATCACTTCAGCAAAACATAAAGATACCACTTCTCTGTGAGGAAATGCACATACAGAGAAGAATTAAAAAAAAAGAAAAAAGAAAATAAGCTAAGAAGTGCAATTAATCACACATTTGCAGAAACCAATTAATTAAACCTCTGTGTAGCACGTGAATACATTTCTGGCTTGTACACGTAAATAAACAATCAGCCTTTTTTTAGGTCTAAATTTCTCTTTTATTTAAAAAAAAATTATAAGGCTTAAGGGATTCTTGTTACTTTAGGAGAAGACAGTTTTCAACAGGTACAGCGAAAAAAAAATTGCAGTGTCAGGCTGAGATGGGATAAATTCCACTATTTCTACTTTGGCTTTTGAAATCCACAATGATTACTGCAGTATGTAGCAATTTGGAAAACGTACTGACTAGCCTGCTACTTTTTGAAAGCATATGGACTTTCAAAGGCCTGAAAAAATATCTTAACATAATTTTCTTAATCACTACGAATGGAATGATGAAATAATTTATTTTGGTAATTGCATTTCTTAAGTCTATTATTAATCTGTGCCCCAATTTTGGTTTTGAACAAGGAACTTCTGCTATTGTTGTTCACTTTTTCCTTCTAAAATTAGAATATGGTAGGTTATTTTCCTTGCACAGGTGCCTTAATGCTTTATTTATCTATTATACTTTGTAGTGCTATGGGACTAAGACCCATCTTAGACTGATACGGGACTCAGATCCACAACTAAGACCCCCAGAGTGCTAGAAGCATTACCTTCTCATACCTGACACTCCAGTGATTTGGGAACATTTACATTGTCATGGCTGGCAGGGAAGCATAAACCAAGCAAGTTGTAGTGGGAAGTGTGATTCCCAGTGCCAGATCCTTTTGGAAAAGGATTTAGGTAATGTACTGTCAAAGAGAGGAATTAAGGGTTTGACATTGGAAAGAGGTAACACTCACCGAAGAGCAGGTTACATACAGTTTTTACAAGCACTTTTAGGTCACAGAAATCTTTAATTCTGATGCTAAATGATGGTCTAACCCACAGGATCTGGGCACTGACTTTGCCTAGATGACCAAAAATCAGCAGTTCAGGAAGTGCACTGCATTTGCACAGCACTTTTTCTTAAAAGCACAGTTGTTGGCACCATCAAGTGGTACAGGCCATGGAAAATTCAAAAAGGGAAAATACCAAGTTCAGATGAGTCTTATTTTTTATTGTTCAAATATATCTGAAGAAGAATAGAGCCTATTTCTAAGAAATACTGAAATATACTTGGTATGGATTATTCACCCACATTCAAAATCTTTAATGGTCTAAATTCTGTATAATGTGGCTTGTAGCCAGCCAATGGGAAATGCTAAGATTTCATGGGGGATTAAGTTGGTGCAATTTGAACATTAATACTCCAGTAGAACCAGTGAAATGAACGGACAGGCTTATACATTGAGCTGCAGTTTATTTTTGCAAGAAAACGTAGTAGTCTGCCCTATCTTCATATAGCTTGTAAAAATTTAATAAAAGATATTTGTTTCTGCTCAAAGGAATAATGATTAAATCACTTTGAAATTGATAGAAAAATGCTGGCTATTAATCAACTACAGACTTTAAAATGACTATTCATATACATTTAATCTTCTTTTCCTTTAATTAGAAAAGGTTGTAATGTGATAGATCCATTTGACATTAGACTCAGCAACACATTACTTAGATGAAATCACACTTAAGAGTACTGCAGACTGGATCTGAGTAGCTCAGCTGATAAGGCACAGGTTTGTCATCTACAAGACAACAGTTCAAGACTTCTCTGATTTCTTAAGTCAAATTAATTTAGTTATGTCAGCTATGCTGCCATAAGATGATAATCCAAGCTGCATGGATGCCAGGCATACTATTACCTTCTTTGGCTAGATTGAAACTCTCTCAGAAACATGGAGGGTAGCTAGAATTCATTGCAGGTGTGGTGAGGAAAATGAAACATGTGAATTTCAAGAATTATAAAATAACTGTCAATATATAATTGCTCCCTCGATACAGCTGGTCTACATTTTTTTATTTCCTGTGAGACCCAGAGTGAAGCACATCAAACTCGCTTGAACACTGGTTGGACCTAGGATCTGTCTATTAGGTTTACTTAAAATAACCCCCTAACAATCACTCTGGAACCCTCACCTCACTGTCTTTGCTGTGCAGGGCTCTAGCATGCGTTATTATCATGACTCAGCAGAGGAATTGGTGACTTTATGTGTTTCTAGGCTCAACCAGCGTGTTGCAAACCATTCCTCTGAAGACACACAGTTTCCACTGAAAAACTGTCTCTTCTAGGGTGCCTATTTCCTCTATGAATTTCCACTGTGACGGTAAATCTTTACAGGAGAGATATGAGGATAGCAGAGCCTAAATGCTTACTGAGAAAACACAAACATTCTTGGGCAAAAGTGACTCACTCAGTGAGAGATAAAGGGGCTGGAATTTTCCTAAGGAAATCTTTTATTAACTTATGTTTTATGTCTGTATCTATGTCAGAAAAAAACTGTCATTCTCTCTACTTCTTCAATAACTTCCATTTCAGCCAAAATTTTGCAGAAGGAGAAAAGATGAAAATACCTCCCAGTTTTGTCAAAATATGTGGCTGGGTAGGGAAAAGTCTTTTATCAGTCCCACTGATAAAAAAAAAAAAACTCATCATGAGCCTTCAGAATATCTACTTATGAAAGTCTTGCTGTGAAGATTCTACAATGCATATACTTGCTGTGCTGCTAGCACTGTGCATAGATTTCCATCTCAAAGTAAGTCTGCTGTTTTGTAAATGTCTATAAGAGCATGTTGACAGAAATCAGCATAAAAGAAGAAAGAAATAATTCTGATACTAGAATGAACTGCCCAAATTTAGGTAACATAGCAGAGATCTGAAAACACTGATACCATTCAGTAATCTTAAATCTGAAATTAGTGATGCTAAAGTAAAATCCCTTCCTATTTTAATGCCAAGAGAAAGTATTTAAGCTTGTTGCAAAAGATTAGGATATCAGAGACAGAAAGAGAGGTGCAAATAAAAGTTTGGAGGTAGTGTTGACTGTAGAGATTCTATCAATTTAGTGTACTTCAAGCAAGGCAACTGATAGCTCAGCTTGAAGATTACTGATCTCCAGAAAGTGTGCCACTGTCATGTTATTTCCAAGAGACCTTGTTTGCTGTGGAGGTATGTAATTGAATTTCTTATTCACTATTAAGAAATATGCTTAACATTAGTCTTCTCATGCTAGTTCTACATACATATCTCAATTACAGGATTTACTGAGCTGGTAGCATCTCTTCTGTTTTTTACAATAGCTTCAGTGATGATCGAATTTCTCAGGAATGATTGTCCACAATCCTTCAGAGCTTGTAAAACTTTTACATTTATCATAGAGCAAATAATCTGGTAAGCAGCCAAGCCTTCTTTTTCCATCGAAGAATACTAAAAAGAATCCAATTCCTGGAATCTGATGCAAATGTGTTTTCCGTGAACTGCTGTGTATCCATGCACAGTGTAGAAGACGACATCAGAGAAGTTATTTAATGAGTAAAATATTGTTGTTTCTCCCCCTCCCTCCACTAGAATTCTACATATCGAGTTTTCCAACACATATGCTCTTTTTAATGGCTTGAAATACTTTCCTAATGATTAAACTCTGCTTAGCTGTAGCAGACTCTTCCAGAACTTTTATAAGCCAATATAATGTATGCATCTGATGATAGGTTATAAACATTCATTTTTAGGTCACTAAAAGCAATTCTTGGAAAACTGGGCTGTCCATAACCAACTTTGTTTAACAGCTTGTGTGATAATCATTCCTAAAATTATATCTTGTGATGCAATAAAGACATTTGGCAGTGCCTAAGTGCTGTCCAGCTGTCCAAGATGTCCGGCTACTTGGAACAGTGATGTCAAATTTTTCAGTTGCATTTCCACAATGCTTCTGAGTCATGACGGGTATTTTTTGCCTTGAAGTTCAGTAGGCTGCTTAACCTCAAGAAGGAACTTCTTGAAGATTTGAGAAGTGAAAATCAATCATATAATGAGAAAGTAGTGTTTTCATGCTGGCAGTGATTTCTGGTTCCTATGCTTTTCAATAACTCCCAGGCACAAAAAATGGGGTAATTCTTTTAGTGTGAAGCAGAAGGCAACCGTCTGGCGCTTTGCATCTCAGAAGCTTCAGGAGATAACTGGTATCCTCACATGCAGGTCCCTGGATAAAGACCAGTTTGGCCAAAGACAAATAATGATGTGAGCAGGGTACCACCTCCAGTGCAAATTCTGTGGTGAGGCAATCAGACTCATTTGCTCCATCACACAATTGTTCATTAGCATGGGAAGTTATCAGCTCTGCTGCATGTGGAACATGGAATGTGGTGCTGTCCCTGTCAGTATCTTCTGTGCTCTTTGGTGTCTCACTTCACAGTAAGTACTGAGAAGCTGGATGCTGCTGCAAAACTAGGCATCTACACTTCATACACAGACTGGCAGAGGTTCAACTTTCCTAAATCATCTTCCCTCAGCTTCTGACAAGGAACACAAATTTGTATGTTGTGTGGGGCTTTCTTTTCTGCTCACCCATAACCTTATTTAACAAGCTGAAGCATTTACTATAAAATCATCTTATTAATTGTATAGTTTTCAGTTGTTCCTAATGTCAACAAGACATGACACAGAGCAGTGAAGGAGACCTTTAGCATGATGATCATTGGGCTCCGTGTCACCTTCCATCCCTCCCAAAACAATTTACATATTTGTCTCAGTAGGGATTAGGAGAACCTTTCAGGGCTTCATCAGACAGACGTGGCACAGGAACTGTGCATTTATTCTGCAGCCTGAGAAGCCAACCTTGCCCAGGTGCCTGACCTTTCATCAGAGTTCACATCTCTGTGCCTATTGCTGGCCAGCTCTTCCTTTCAGTAACTCCTGTATGTATGCCAAGAATCCTGTACATCAATGACATCCCAGCTTCCATCTGTTACAGAAGTAGAATGTTCATCTTTGATATCTCCCTCCTTTTTCATTCTGGTGACCAAGAAAAGGTTGCTAGTTCTTCTGACGTCTTGACTCTGGATCCCTTTACTTATAAAATTTTTCCTGTTTTCCATTGAGTCTTCCTGCTCTGTTCTCTGGGTCCTTGCCTTTTTTTTTCATGTTTCCAAATACATTTTCATTGCTTCCTCTTTACCCCACATCCGCCGTTGCTTTGTTGCCTGCTGTTTCTGTCTTCCTGCATTGAAGCTTTTGTTTCTTCCCACAGGCTGCTCTGGAAAGCTCTTTTTATTTTTTCAGTAGGCTCTCAGCCATTATCTGCTCACACATAAGATTAATTTGCTGCCTTTGAGGTATGCAGGCAGTAGAAAGTAGCAATAGTAGAATTAAACAATCTGGAGCGCCTGGCTGTCCCCTAAGCAAGATTTTTCTTGTGTTTTAAATTGCATGAAAATCAAAGCATCTGTGTCTGTGGGTTTCTGGAACACTTTGGCACTTATCAGCGGAGGCACTCCCTGATTGTCATCTTATAAAAAGAGCAACTGGGGCTGCTGTTGGATTTTGCCTTACCATGCCACTCAGAAGCTAATGGCATGACCAGAGAGAGAGAAAAAAAAAATAAGCGCTATGGATGTTTTGTGGAAGTTTTAAAAATGTTGTATAATTTTCTTATGTGAGCAGTGGGGGTTTTTTTTCAGACTTTTACTGATATGTACAGACTCCATTAAAATACGCAGTTTCTCAAACTCCCAACCAGAGTGCTTCATAGTCACTTACTGATATTTCAAAGTTCTTTGAGTAAATATGGTACTTTGAACGTCCGAAGGAAAGAACCATGCAAATAAAAGTTGAAAAAACCCCAGCAACAAAGCCCAAAGTGAAAACCTGGACTGGGTGTTCTGTTTTCAACATTACCACTTGTAGTTCTTTGGAATATGCTGGTGTTGTAGTATGCTTTTCCCGTATTTCAGATGACACCATGAATAAAGAGTTCTGCACAGATCATCTCAATCTCTATCTCATTATACAACTGTGCAAATCTAGCTGACACCTTGAATCTCAAAAACAAATAAAGTAGCTCTGGAAAATATTCAGGGAGGGGGAGCAGGATTTTATCAAAGCAAAGAAAGACTTGCTTAGGAAAAAAAAAAGCATTTTGGGAGAGAGAATGAGGGAGGCAGAACATGGAAGAGGCCAATAAACTTGAGACTAGCATGGAGAACTTAAAAATACGCCAATTGTTTTTTATTTCTCTGAATATTGCAACTAAGGGCCATCAGAGCAAACAGAGAAGTTCATAGTGCAGATGGATAGATCAGCTGAGAACTCTTTACCGAAGGATGTAGTCAATGCTAAAAAGTCTGTGGTTTGTGGAGAAATTTGATGTATTCACAAAGCAACTCTATGGTGTGACTGTACATACAGAAATGATTTCTTAGCTAATCCCTTAACTATAAAAATAAGCAGATTCTGAAGTTACCTTCATTTTCAAAAGGTTTTTAAGGTGTTGCACTCCTGGAGATCAGGTGTCCTATATGGACTGTAAGTAGTGTACATTGTACTATTTTTTTGTAATTTCTCACTCTATGAAATTGTCTGACAGGTGATTTTTACTTGTTCTAACAGCCATATATCTGCTTACCAATTTTAAAAAATGTACTGTATTGCAAATATTGTAATGTAGAAGCTGAAGGCGAGGAAAAAATGGGGAACAAGAGCACTACAGTTTGTACAGATTTATTATCATGCATGAATTGATACTTCAAAAGAACTTGTTTTCTACTGACTGTCCTTTCTTGGCTGTCATATTTTAACAGCTTGGTTGAAATTCTCCATTTTATTGGTTCTTTTGAATGACAGATATTTAATATCCATTGCCAAAGCCATGTATTTGAGAACTTTTTGAATAGAAGCAAAAATGTGACTATGTCTCAGAAATGCAGAATACTGTCTGTGAGTAAAAGCCCAAGCTGAGAAATCTACAGATACAACTGCTGGGAGGGTATTTCCTGTTCTAGTTCTCAAGACAGATTTGGCAAGACACAACAGTGGGACTCTGGCAAGGAAAATAGATTGCAGGCTTTTAATCTCTGTGAGCTCTCGAAGAACTCAATCACTCAGAAGAATTGGCCTTACAACTTAGTGTGTACTTATTATCTATTTTACTGCTCTGTTCAATTTTGTTTTAATGAGTCCTGTTAGATAACATGAAGTCTGGTAGCAATGTTGGATTTCTTTTGAAGCAAGTTTAATTTTCATCTTGATCTTTTACATTTTGCCTGCTCTTGGCTTTAGAGTATATAGCCAAAATCTTTTATGTATCCGTTTTCTTAACAGTTTTTTTTAAGATATGGAGAAAAGTGAGAAGAAAGCTACTGCCAAAAAAATTAACAGAACATAATGCAGAGAAGTATACTGGGATCAAGGGAGATACCTTTCTTAACCTACGAATTTAATACTCACATAGGTAAAAAACCCAGCTGTACTAGTTTTTTCTTTGATAAAAGATATGTATCTATAAGCTTTTAACTGATTAGCCATTCTTCATTTAGTTTTTTAACAGCAAGCTAACAGAACAAAATACCAAAGGAGCTCAAGACAGCTTTAATTCTTGCAGTACTTATCCTTACACCTGGAGAAGACCAAAAGAAAAAAATATGAAGGCTGTGTGCGTCCTTTCCTCTCCTGCTACCTATTTTGAATTTGGGCCAATATGGGTGTGGAATTTGGGTGCCAGCTCAAAGTTTTAGTTAACTGTAGACTCCACTACTAATCTTCACTGTGTAATTTGTCACAATCCTTAACTCAGTCTGTGTGCAGATTAGGAAAGTGAAGCTGGCAGAAATGCAGGTCAAGGGATGGCAAAAAGCACATGTAATTGTCTCCAGTGCTCACGATTAATCCTCAGAACAACACTGAGAAGAAAGTTGCAATGACAAGGCCAGTAGGCCCTCACGGGGTGAAAAAAGTCTCAAAATGCCTGTAAGTTTTGGGAGGCAAAGGTCATAGGAGCAATATTGGGCCACTCCAAGCCTATGTCATAAACTGTCAATAAAGAGCTCTTGTGCAGATCAGGCCTCATGTTTTCTCTGCCTATGTTTGTTTTTCCCCAGCACCCCATCAATTCGCGGTGCAGGGTTAATAAAAATCCACACAAGTCTCAAGGTGTTTCCTTTAAACTTCTTTGGAGGTTGTGTGGATAGACAATAACACACATCTGACTGCATGCTCAGACCTCTAGTGGTCCATGCTCTTTTTGCAGTGCTTTTTGGCACACATTACACATACCTGGCATGATTAAACTGTTGGGCTGTGTTTTTTAATGAAGTTTATCTGGACCAAAATTTTGCATGTGACATAAATCGAGGGAATCTGTCACAAGAAGAAGACCTGAATCATCTTGGCCACACTGCCAGCATATCTAATCAAATTTATCGCTGCATGACAGACCAAATCCCAGGTCTGGTAAAAGAGAAGATGGAGCTTTTCTGTCTGATCTTCCTGGAACTCAATTCGTTTTTACTCAACTTTTTAGAAGGATATCTACGACCTATAATCTCATTTTGTCTTCTTAAACATCTTCTGGGTGTCTTCAGATTCCACAACATTTTACAAAATTGCTTTTGGGTTGAAAATTCATGTTAATGAACTGGTTGAAAACAAGCAAGGTTGAAAAAAGAAAAGACTGATACCTTGGGATCACAGCAGCTATTCATCAAGTTTAATTGCCATCAGGTCTACTTAAAAGATAGCTGGTTTACCTACACTGCATTGTACAGTAAAGGAGTATTATATGGAAAATACCAGAAAGAGACAATTATTTCAGCAGGTACACACTGACTTGTGGTTGAGCTAATTTCTAACATCATGAGATAAGTTCCCATGTTCTGTTTGGGTTTTTTCATAACAACCTGAAAAAAGATACTCTTCTACAGGTCAGTTTTACCAAGGATTTCTGTGACCATAAAAAAAAAATCTGTACATAAATGACAGTAAGCCAGATTGATGCTGTTCAAATATGGCTATATTTTGCAACCCACTACTTTAAGATACAGATAGAAAAACTAAAAATTATTTGAGCGGTTGTCTGTCAGCTCCAAAGGCTCTGTGATGTTTTATCTCCAGCTCTAGTAATTTAAAAGGTCAAATGATTATTTTAAAGAAAAAAATAGCTAAAGCAGAGTGTCAGGAAACGAGATAAAGAAAATCCTTTTATGTTTGAAAATATAGCCTTATCTTTAAGTTCACTTTTCATGTAAAAATAAGGCCAACTCCGAAAAGAACAAACAATATTTTATTTTGTAAAGGAAGTAAATACAGTTGGTGCATTTTTTCAGTAGAATCCAGGCATGTCAGTCCTGCACCTAACATAACAACTATGGGTTTATTATTACACAGATATACTTAAAAAAAAAAAAAAAAGTAGTTATTTTTCTCTGTGAATAGACTTACCTTTTTGTGATGAAAATGTTGTTAATGGAAGAGAACTAGAACTGAAGTTCCAGGACAGACTTCACTAAAGACAAGCCATTTCATCATGGATTCAGAAATTATCCTAGTGAAGAGGAAGTTTTAATAATTCAGGTCTAATAAGATCATGAGTGAGAAAATGATCTAGACTTCTTTATGGATAAGAGAATCCATTTCTCACAATTGATCGTAACATATTTATTCTATAGGAAAGTATTACCTTTTTTTAGGTTTTAACACTATTACAACCTGACCTTAAGAATCTAACATTATGCCACCAACCTAAGCATCACAGTTTATTACTGATGTTTCTGGAAATAACAGAAAAATTATGACGTGACATTAGCATTATGGGTAGTGAAATATCAGAACCAAATGCAGGCTGTTGAACACAAACCCAAACCTCACATCCTGACTAATCAGGAATTACTACAGTAGCACAAAGTGTTAGCTAAAAAAGCCAATAAAACAATTTGATACTTTCATGGTTTGAAATTTATCATAAATTTGAAATACAGACCTGGCCAACCGAAAAGTTAAATACATGTTTAATTTTCTTTTTAGTCATAGGTTTATGGTAATTAAGCCATCTTAAAGCAATTTAGTTTACTTCATAAAAAAATTTATAAAATAACTCTTCTTATTTTTTCAGGATATTTTTTGGCTGCAGAGCTGCTCTTAGGTGTTTCTGTGTATTAATTGCTGAAATCTCCTCTTCACCTCCTTTTGCTTCTCATTTCACAGAACTTTTGCAAGAAAGGAATTAGAGTCCTGGCAGAGCGACCAGAAGTGTGACATTCAGGAGAGGAAAAGGTATTTCTATTAACCTCCTGAATGAGGTATTAATAGCAATCAAAAAAAGTAATCTTGAGGAGATAGACCTAGGCTGCTTAACAGAAGTCTGCCTTTAGGATAAACAATACATGAATAAATGTAAGCCAATTAAAATGCAAAGAGAACCCCTAAAAACACCTCACTAGATGAAGACTGACCAATAGGACTTATCTCTGACGTATCATGCTCTCAAGAAAACATGTTACCTTAGTTTCTTTTTGACAAATATCCTCATCTGAAAGCAAAGTGTTTCTTGGAATTTTCATATCTATTTTTACAGCCTTTAGTCTTTTCTGGTTTAGCCTCATATATTCAGTCGCAACAACCCCATGCAGCACTGCAGGCTGGCAGAAGAGTAGCTGGGAAGCTGCCCAGCAGAAGAGGACTTGGGGGTGTTGATTAACAGCAGCTGAACATGAGCCAGTGTGTGTGCCCAGATGGTCAAGAAGGCCAATGGCCTGTATCAAAAATAGTGCGGCCAGCAGGACCCGGGCAGTGACTGTCCCCCTGTCCTTGGCACTTGTGAAGCCACATCTTGAATCTTCTGTCCAGTTCTGGGCCCCTCACTGCAAGAAAGACGTTGAGGTGCTGGAACATGACCAAAGAAGGGAAATGAAGCTGGTGAAGGGTCTTAAGAGGAGCAGCTGAGGGAGCTGGGGTTGTTTAGCCTGGAGAAAAAGAGGCTCAGAGGAGCCTTATCACTCTGTACAATCACCTGAAAGGAGGCTGCAGCCAGGTGGAGATTGGATCCTTCTCCCAGGCAACCAGTGACAGGAAGAGAGGATATAACCTCAAGCTGCACTAGAGGAGGTTCAGGTTCGACATCTTCACAGAAAGTTAAACACTGGAACAGACTTTCTGGGAAAGTGGTGGTGTCACCACCCCTGGAAGTGTTCAAGAAATGACTGAAAATTACACTTAGTCCTGTGGTCTAGTTGACAGGGTGGTGATCAGTGAAAGGTTGGATGAGATGATCTTGAAGGTCTTTTCCAACCTAAATAATTCTGTGATTCCATCATAGTTCATATTTTTTTTCAACATTAATGTACTGAATAATGACATATATAATATGTCTGATTAATATCTAATAATAATATCTGTCAAATGAGAAGAGTCTACAGAGTTCTTGGTCATCTATACACAGTCTGAAAGGCGGTAGCATTGAGATCTTTGAGAACTTGGGTAGTAAAATAAAGGTTGTCCTACAATGTCTGTTTATGCCCTACTGTAAAGGTACGACTGTAGTCAAAAGTACAGAAAACTGTGCAATTCCTATTTGCACATTTATATAGTTTCCAGATTGTTTTCTTCTAATGACTCTTTATATCAGTAGAAATCATTGTATTTTTTCATATCACAATCAAGCCAATCAATGCCCATGTCTATCAAATACTTAGTTGCTTCTCTTTTTGGATTAATTATTTTTCTGCAGCAGAAAAGTGAGGCATTTTATTGAATTACCCCAATTACAAATATAATTCTCTCTCACAAAGAAACAAAAAAGTGACTTTTGATAGCAATGTCCTATTTCTCCCATTGAAACATATGGGAAAGTTAAAGCCTTATTTCCATACAGAGTTTCTGCTTTTTGCATTAGATATACTTTGTAAGATGCATAGCTCAAAGCTTCCATTTTTATTCAAAATAATGGGAAATCTTCCACCTAGGTTAAATGGAATACAATATGGTCTACAAGGCTTTAAACTAGGGACTAGGAAAATGATTTGGCTTAAATAAAACTGACCTGAAGCCTTATGTGAGACTTAGACAAAACTTTGTAGTATGCAAAATTTTGACTTAAAATAATCTGCAAATTTAATAAGTCATCATGGCAGGGAAATATAATTTTTGTCTATTCTATAAGGCCTATACCCTTATTTTGGGGACCTTGAGTTGGTTCAGATAATCATCCAGATTTTTAGATGCTTATTTAATTGAACCTCTAAACCTTTTGACTTTGCCCATCTCCAATTTAAAAATCCTCTCTGGGAAAGTTATCCAGATGTAAGTTCTACAAAAGCACACCTGGCAAAACAACATCTGCCTGACAATGACTTAGTGAGCCGCAGTAAAGGCTGACATATGTGCACATGCAATTGGACCTTATACCAACAAAGTGTTTTACATATTAGTGTACACTAGGGAGTCCTGAATCCTGACAGAAAAATATGATGGCTTTTACACTTTAAATTACAGTGAAGCTGTATCCACAGATGGTGCAGGTACAACACGTGCTCTTATACAGCTGGCAGGTAAGGGGAGGTCATTTCCATAGCAGCCTCTTCCTGATTTCTAGTGTTTGCTTAGATGCAGTTGCAATTTGAGATCAGCATTCTGAGTGGAGCTAGCTCCAGCTGCTGATATAATGCTGGCTGAAAGCTCTAGTACCAATGAAGAGGCTTCTGTTGATGCTTACAGATGACAAAACATCATTCCCTCTTCTTTATTACAGCATTTCTTTCATAAGGTATATGGGGCACAGTTTGCTGTGGTTTGGTCAGAGACAGGCACTGAGTAAGTTAACAGAGTTTCTTTGAGATTAATCAGCTGGAGAACTCACAGAGCCATTCCTGTGTGCCAAATGGCCATGCTTTGAAGATAGGGAAAGCAAATCTTACACGGTCAGGTTCTTGCAAACTCACAAAGGAGCTTTAATTCTGAAGGAAAAAGGGCTGATACATAGCCTGTTCTCTTATGCTGACCTTTGTCTTAAAACTATAACAAAAATTCCAGGAAATATTTACACTTGGCTGGATTCTGAGAACAGGACATGGCCCAGCTGACCACCAGCATCAGAGTGTGGAATAGAAGGACATTTATGTTCATGAGACAGAGCAGCAGTGCTGCACTTCTTGCTTCAGAGCTGCAGGATTTGTTAATTTTTTTCCAAGGAAAAATGCAGTGCATTCCTCTGGATATTGAGCCTCACTTATACTCTTTCTCTTTCTCAACCTGCCCAAGAACTTTATGCTTTTGTGAGAGTTGTGCATTATAGAGTTCAGTCTTAGAGAAGCAAACCAGTACTGCTTTTAGAAGGGCAGGTCTGAACTTTTATCAAGGTGGCTTCTGGGGATAAATAGCCAGGGATAAAAGTAGTCTGTGAGAGTTAGGAAAATCCTCTGCCTACTTCTAGTAGGCCTAATCTAAGCCCAGAGTGTGCTCATCTGTTTTTAAAGTAACCCTTTCCTGCCTCTTGTTTTAGCATCTGCAGCTCATGGAAATGTTTTCATTTCCAGACAGAAAGGGGTGGTTGTGCCATAGTGTAGGATTTACAGGGAATAGTTTCAAAAGCAAAGTTGTATAGCCTAGTGACTAGGAAAAAATGAGCCAGAAGTGTAAGTTTGCAAAGCCTGCAGTAGATGGACACTAGGTTCTGCTGGAAGAAAATAATGAAAATCGCTCCCCTGTTTCCAAGCTGTTTATGTTGTCTTTATGTTGTCTTTAACCTCCTTTACTCGGGCATGAATCTGTTCATGTCCAAAGCCTACACTGCACAGCTGACTCTTCCAAGCCATTTCCAATGAAACCTTGTGTCTTGGCACCTTGCTGCCTCTCAGCTCGCTTCTGTACTATAGACTTTTCCAAAAGCTTGGGTCAGTCAGGACTACGATAAGGTGTGGTTCAAGTTTTGGACAAAAGGGCTGCCAAGGTGTACAGCTGTCTCCTTAACAAAGGCACTGCTCCTAACACTGTGCATCACACTCATCCCCCTCTTCCCTTCATTCACTGATACGTTCCTTTTAGATGTTGAAAATTCTGAAATCAGAATTCTTTTCC
This sequence comes from Oreocharis arfaki, assembly GCA_013398015.1. NCBI lineage: Eukaryota > Metazoa > Chordata > Aves > Passeriformes > Paramythiidae > Oreocharis > Oreocharis arfaki. Next base: position 571,505 of record VZRR01001507.1, on the reverse strand, counting down.
TGGGAAGGGGCATTAGTATTGACTAGATGCAGGTTAGACTCCATCTGCATCTGGAATCAAATAGCCTCTTGGGATCTGACCTTAGAGACCAAGGCCAAATCTTTTAATGAGAACCTAGGCAGTGTCTTATAGCAACACAATTGACTTGTTGGGAGGTTTGTATAACATCTACCAAAGTAAATTTCCATCAAGTTGTGGCATTTACACACGTCAGCAGCACACCTTTTATTTTTTTCTCTTTGAATGGGTAATTAGTTTTTTTAAAAATTTCACTAATAGAACAAAACTTCTGTAAATCATTAGATTTTTATAGATATTAGAAATAACTGAATAACTTCAGAATAATATCCCAGTGTCAAAGACCAAATATAAATTTGACACAAGCCTAGAGCAAGGACCCAGCCAAAAGTAAAGCTTCTCCATTTTAGCAGAAAGCTCCAAATCTGAGCTATTCAGAATGAATAGTCTGAATAGACTGAAATATTTTTCCATTCCTTCATGAGCAATGAAGATTTCAATGATAACACAGCTTCTGAGGAAATCTAACAACTGTTAAATCATCAGATTAAGTGAGATAATGAAAAAACAGTGGAAACTGAGGAGAAAGTAGGGCTAATAAAGTGGAATGGATCCTGTAATTCACAAGCTTTATCCTTAATTCGTTCTACCTGGAGAAAAGAAAAGTAGAGAATGAGAATTTCAGCTGTAGATTAGAAATTCCAAATTTCTATCCTGCGGCAGTGCAGGACAGTGTAGTTTCAACTGTCTGAAAAGCATGAAGAAGTCGGACAGAACAATTGATGAATATAGGGTAAAATGTTATTGGAGACCTCAGAAAAGGACATTTTCCCAGTAGGAAATGCCTCATTATTTTGGGCATGTGAGCTAATTATGACTATGCTGTAAGGACAGCATTCTTACAAATACAGGCGGACAGAGCTATCAGTTCGCCATTCTCACCCATCATCGTGCCAGGAGCCTCAGCTGAACAAGGCTTGGAGAAGTATCTTGTAGCACTGATAGCCCTGACACTTCTGGGACCACAAAGGTTTGGTGTCGCTAGCCACTGACACAGCTATTAGCACATGGGCTGAGGTACTGCTGGCTTTGGGGGTCTCAGTACTTCTTCGTCCAATGGATCAAAAGAATTTGTAAAGGACTGAGAAGCTGCTGGGTTTTTTCCAAGGTCGGAGGAAACCAGACGATGCATGCGGCGATATCCCGTGAGACTGGAGAATGAGAAACCTGAATTGATTGGGCTGTACGATGTCAATTAAGCATATGGGAATGTGTTTGTTGTGCTCAACTATGCATTTACATTTAAATGAATATCAGTACAGCATTTTAAAACATGGAAACTAGTAAACCTAGTCTCCAGAATGTTCTAATTTAAGTTATTTTAAATAGGACATACAAAGTTTACATTTAAAAATGTTTCCTTTGTTGACTGAAAGATCTTTTTTCAGAGATTTCTTTATGGTAAACTTGAGATTTAATCCTGTATTTTACTTTTTGAAATTCTGTAAAACGATGGATCCCAAGGCTCTGTTTCATCAAGAAATAAAGGTGAGGTGCAGAAAAAAGGAGCTGTAATAATTTTGCATAATATAATCTCATGACTCCACCGCCGTTTCTGTCATACCACAGATATTTCTGGATAGTGTCACAGCATCTGTGGAACCATATTCCAGCTGTTCTCAGACTTTCCCATTTCTGGAAGCCTGCCTCTCCTTCAGGTCCAACCACAAATGTCCACACAATAGAACTCCAGTCTTTCTCCGAGAGGTCAGTCAAAGACTAACCAAAGATTACTCCAGAATGTCTCTGTTATTTTTTCACTCCCATCTAAGAACCTTTGGAATCACAAAGTCAGACATGAATTCATAACCTCAAAGCAAGACACCAACATTATTGTGAACTAGCCCTGATAGAATTGTGTGTGAAGGTCTTTCCCAAAGTTACTAAGGTCTTTAGTGCAGGTATGTCCAAGCTGCAAATCAGGATATCAAAATATGCAAAGCCCCACATTTTAATAATTCAAAAACCCTCCCAAAATAAAGGAATGAGCAGGTTTTCTGTTCTCTTTAAAATTCTGGCAATGTGCTTGATGCCAATCAGCAGTCCTGTCACTTTCAGATGTCACCAGCTATCTCTTGCTGCTGCTTTACTTCAGGTTTGATGTTCCATCTTCTCTTTGTTCTTTTTTGGTTTGCAAAAGCCTTTCTACCATGGTGTCTAAATTCTTGGGAAAGCTTTTCAAAAGACCCAAAACCATGCTCAGGATACTTCAGGTTTTGTTTAAAAAAGAAGAAAAAGGAGTAAAGCTTCAGAGTCCTGTTGAAAACTTGTAGATGTTTTATTCCTCATGTCTTTAAACTCAACTCTAGGATGCAGAACTCCACTAGATTTTTATTTCCAATAATTTTAATAAGTTTATAACCTAGTCCATTTATACACTATTACATGCTAAGCTTACCTTGATGTTGATCAGTTGAACACCTGTTATATTGCTTTAATATGTACATGTAGAATGCTTGTGTGTGTACCCACAAATTTAAAAAAAAAGGATAAAAAATTAAACTGCTAAACTCAAACTGTATTCAAATAAATAACTTACCCTACTCCCTAATCTACCGTAGTCTAGTTTTTTGTTGTTATGTTTTGTTTTGTTTTGTTTTGTTTTGTTTTTATGGTAAGAAATCTGATTTTGCTGCAAGATTTTTTAAAAGTTTGCTACAAGAGCACAGGATTTAACTATTTAATACAGAATAGTAAAAAACACTAACCCAGCCCAAACCAAAACCCAAAACCACCAATCTGGTTCCTGGAAACATTAATGTGCATGAGTTACACACTAGATTTTAGGCTTGTCTTCAGCAGGGAGCATTTTAACTTGTACATCTCACTTCTGGACTTTCTTTCAAGAAAACGTCTAAATTTTCTTGTTTTCTAAACTTTTCTTATGGTTCAAGTTTTTTCGATTCTTATTCATGTAATTTGCTTTTCTGATTCTGGATGATTTCTGATTTTCTGAATCTGATGCTGGATGATTTTTGATTTTTTGATTTCTTCTGATTCATCAGAAGGATGACTGTTATCCATCTAAAAAGAACATATTCCAAAATTTGTTAAGCTCATCATCATATGCTGTTGGATAAAATGTAGAGATTGTCACAAAAGTTTAAAGCAAATTATTATCATTATCATTGTTACAAAAAGATAAAAACTAGGTTGTCTTCATTATAGAAGGCACAGAAAATCAATCAATTTCTCCATTATCATGCTACCGAGAAGCATACTAAATGCAGCTTATTAGGAAGTGTCCTTCTCATCCCTAAAGGAAAAAGACAAGAATAGAACCAAAAGGGGATACTGATGAGGGGAATTATTTTCCTATGCAATTAGCAGCGTTATTCTCTTTTGCAAGATGACTTTGTAGCCAGGAGTTCACAAAGAGGTTTTTTCCTTAAGAGATTTTTTGGCTGTATAAAACATCCTGTGTAGTCAGGGCTAAAATAGCAAGACATTCGCAACTCTTTGACTGCTGGTCTTTAGCTTACCTCTGAAAAATAACATAGATTTAAAAATCTCTTTTCTTCTAGATGTCTTATTCTACAGCAGGTTTTCTGCATCAAATTTATTTCCTCTTTCTTCCACAACACCAGTACTGACCTTTAAAAGTAAAGTATTTCTAAACTAGCTAATCTAGGGGAGAGCGATTCAGCATGACAGGCTCCTTACAATATGATCAATAGCTTTGTGTAGAAAAAGGGAAGACTACATAAGTAAAGTCTAGGATAAGAAGTAATATTACTGGGAGGATTACTAAAATTATCATGATATTTAGAGGTTTCATTTTGCTGCTTTTTTGAGACGAAAATTAATCTTTGTCCAAAGAGCTTGGCAAATGATACTGGGGCGATGAACAGACAGGCAGATATGTGAGCAGTTATGGTTGCTTGCAGAAGGTGCTTTGAATTTTTATTTGCTGTGGCAGTGTTTTTCTTTATTTCCATGACAATAAAAAATGAGATAGTATCTAAAAATCTGCTTTAAAATTTTTTCATTATTTTTTCTTCACTTGTACTAAATAGGCAATGAAAGAGAGTAATGGTTATTTTCCATGTGGATAATCCAGGATTAGAAAAGGTGTAGGAATACTGACCTATTGTTCATTCATTTCAAATAAATTAACTTTTCTGTATAATTCCTTATTTATTTTCGTGTCTCAACTGCTTGTGTTTAACTGCTAAAATGAAATCAGTACAAGGTGTTTGTGACAAAATGCATTTGGCACGGTCTCAATAATACATATCTAGAGAGGGATGAACACAGCTCCAATCTCAAAAGGAGTGGGGAAGTCCATATATTCATGGCTGAGTTACACAAAGGATGAGCTGAATCATACAGCACTAACAGGGAAAAAACTCTCTTAATAGTAAGTCTGGGAAAGCAGTGCCTAATTTATATAGAAATAAGTGGAATATGAGAGCTTCTTGATTTGTCTCCCAGGCTGGTCCTTATAAAAGGCAGCTCCTGTGCTGTCATAAAATCCTGGGGATGTGGGGCTTTAAAACCATTTCCAAAGTTACATTTGGGTCAGTCAAAATAAAGAAAATACTCTAAACCCCCTCTTGTGGTCTGGGAAAATTGCCACACTGCTCATGGTGTTAGGTGGACTCTCTTGAAAGAAGGAGACATAGAATGCAGAAGCACGTGGTGCTTTCATCAGCAACCTTTGATGCATATTTCTCCTAAATCCAGCCCTCGGGTAGCAGATAATTGTAGAATGCATTTAATTTTGGATGCATTCCATATTTACTTGCAAAAACTGCCCTGTGAGACTCATTAATGCTTTAAAGCTTCCTATTAAATGGAAACCTCACAGTACTTTCTTTCCAATAAAATAAACTGAAAGGTGAAAATATTTTCTGTTTGTTTTTTAATAATGAATGTGTGTCTCAAAAAATTGCTCTTAATTTGTTGGATTATTTTAGTTTTATGTCCTTTCAGAGGCACGTAGATGAATAATGAAAAAAAGTGCAATAAAAGCAAACAATAATTATTCATGCTGACCTGAGGCATTTAAAGAAGTAGAAGAAAGTCTAAAGAAACAGATTTCCTATAGTGCTACTTTCTTAAGTATACTAAGGTAATTAGCTTTAAGAGGAGATAATTTTGGTTCACTGAGGGTGCTCTTTTAAGTCTTTCTGGGAAATTTGGATTTTCCATTGATAGTAGTTTTAACATGTCACACTGGAGCCAGAGTGAATTAAAGTGAAGAGCTACACAGTCTAAACAAATAGTCCTTCCCATGATCAGAAGCTTGACAAAATAACAGCATAAATTATGTCACATGCACACAAGTAATGCAGGAACAATTAAAAAAATAATAGCAAAACCTCACTGCAATCCATAAACAATATGTCACGCTTTTTATTGAGCTAACATTTTAAGATGCCTAATTTTCCAATTTATCATGTTGCATTCTTACCGGTCTTGAGAAAATAAACAACAAAACTCTCCTGTTCTGGGATCTATTATTTCTTCTGATTAAATGGTGACATAGCAATTCTCCATGAAAATAACTGTCTAAATCCTCGAAACCATCAATGAAAAACAGAACAAGTTCAGCTCTTGTCTCATTTTGAAGGACAGTCAGGATAGATACAATGTATTTGTTTGTGGGGACAGATATTTTAGTAACTTCTATTACATATTGAAAATTTCTATTTTAATCTCATTTGTGCTTCCTCTGCATCTCTCCTCTACAACCATTTCTAAATTTCCTTTCATGCTACTTTCTAACTAAATGAGAAATTAAAGTCTTTTATACTGCTTGCTGCAAGGATCTCTCCCTCTTTGGCATGGTTATTATTTTCATGATTGAAAGTCCTCAATATGGGCAATCGTAGATGGAGAATTCAAGCACAGAGTGGTTGAGGCCTCTGACCCAGCAAGCAAATAATCTGACATGGTTTCGGACATTGCTACCTCCCTCACTCTACACAGGTGTGTGCTGCTATCCTTCTGTGAGACCCTTGTGCTCCACTAGAGAGGTTACATCTGACCTCTTTTAGTTCAAAGTATTCAGTGGCACCTTCAGATAATATCTGGAAGGTGAAGCTTAGGTGCAGGCAGTATGTGGCAGCACACCCCAGCTGACATCCCTGCAAGCAGATGCTATTCCTCCCACTATGCTTTTGTTAGCTCTCCAGCAGTGACTTCTGCACATCAGCTACAACAGGAATGGAAAAGACTTTTCACCTTTTTTTTTCTTTCAAGTGAATGTTTCTACAGATTTTTCTTGTTTGAGGTGTGTTCTTTTGTTGCACTTTTGACCAAGTGTAAGTTAAATGGTGAAGTTGACGGCAACATCTCTCGTGTTCTGTCCCGTTCTTTGTACCTACAGACAAGAGGCACTCGATAATGACAGTACCTTGATGACTGCCCTACATGGATGGTGAGAAGAAGGGTAGGTTTTCACCTACCTGAGTAGAATTTAAAGACTACTGTGTAGCCCCTGTGCTTCTCAACATGAAATCATCCAGCCTGACTCCTCAGATAAGAAAGGGTATTATATCTTTCCCCATATCACGTTGTCCTTTCCCAGCCTCAGTTTTGAGATATACTGTTTTCATAGATATTGTTTGCTGATCACATATGCATGGTCAACTACAGCTCTGGAAAGCGCTTTGAGAATTTAGACCAAAGGCAGCAGAAGCATCACTAAAAACTACACAGAGAAAGAGAAATCACAGTATATGAATTTCTAGTTGAGGATGTAGATACTGTTCTCAAAATTGCCTGGCCTGGTACACAGCCAAAAAGCTTTGGTACTCAGGTTTCCCAAAGTACCAGCACTACAGAGGCAAAATTTAGAGTCTTCTATTAATCTATTTCTTATCATTATTTTTCATACATAAATGTTAAGGATGGATTTCACTGTTTTTCTGACTCAGACTTCTTTTATTTTTCTTATTACACCTGCAAGAAATTATTATTTATCTCTTCTAATAAAAATGACATTTTGAAAGCATAAATGAGAGGTGAAAATTCTTACAATACCTAAAGAAACAGTAAGCTCTTCAGTAGGTCCATGTTGTCTTCCCTCTCTATAAAAATCATTGTAAGCAACATTAGGCAATGATAGTTGTATGTGGGTGTGGCTCCATACCAATCATGGCAGGCATTTTTCAAAGAGGGGACTAAAATATTAGAAGTCTAAGCGAATTAGGCACCCATCCCATTTTAGAATGACCTGAGCATTAGGAGCAAACATTTTACCCGGACTCCTAAAATCAGGACCAGATGCCTTTCTAAACACTATGCTGTAATTCAACCATATTTTTATTGGACACAGTACAGGAATTACAGGGTGAAATTCCATGGTTTCTGTTATGTAAGAAGTCAGACTACATGATGGCACGATCCCTTATGTCACTAAAATCTCTGAATAACTGAAGATGAAATCACATCTGATTTGCTCAAATTTCACTTCCTGGGTTCTTGCTGTGTCATAATTTCACCCTATCTCCAGCCACTGAAGTAGGTTCTGGGGAAAACTTTGGAGGCAAGATTTGTATTTTCAATGTAACAAACAGGAAAAACCCTCAAAACTTTGGGAAAATCTTCCTGTGAAATTTACACCGAGTTTTACATGCTTACTCCGCTTCAGGATTGAGCTGGAGGGAATGCATATCTATGTTTCTGCATTCACTCTAAATGCTCTCATCACCAGGCAATAAATTAGGGAATTTATGCTGGGTTGGTATCTTAAGCATCAGCTTTATCAGCAAAATCAAAATACTGATAAATAGAAATAGAATCTATTTCTGAAATAGGACTTATATGAATCTACAAATGATAATGCCTGCTGAAAAACAGAGGCCTTTCTCATATTCTCAAGTTCACTTATGATGGAATCCACAAATTTTCTTTTGGCTGTGGAAATGTCTTCACATGTTCAGCACTCTAGAAGCCAAGTATTTAAGAGTCTAAGTGTGTTGAAACTTTTGAAGAACTCTAATGTCAATAAAACCTCTGCATGTTAAACCACGCTCAATTTAAAAATGAGTTTTAAATGTCTTTTCTGTAAGGCAGGATTGCTTGAATGAAAGAAAATTTGAGATCAATCCTGTCTAATGTAAGACTCAAGAATCAAAAAACCCCCACCACCTTACCAAAAAACAGCCCAGAGCAATCAGCTTCGGTGGGAAAGGGAAGGAAACAATAGGTATGCTTTGACCTCAGGATTGTTTTTTCCTTCGGGTCTGTGAAGTCATTAGAAAACTCTGGTACCCTCTGCTGGCCAAGCAATAAATCTGTAGCCCCGGGACCAAGATGACATTCCCACAGATGCTGCCAAGCGAGCAGCTTGGAAGCAAGAGCCACATTGACTTGTATCCTCTTAAAGAGCAAAACAAAAACCCCATGAAACAACAAATGAGAAATTGTTAGTCAGGAAAAATTTTCAGGCTACCAAGAGAGTGCTATTAAAAAAGATCTAAGATATTTAACAGTAGCTTTTTATTAAAGCATTTTTAAAATATTGAGCCTCTACCTAAGGATGTTTGTTAGATTTTTCAGAGTCTACTGTAGCCATGCTATATAATGACTGCAAATGTGCTTGTGTTGTGTTCCTCTTATCTTTCAAATCAGGACTCACTGCTGCTAAACAGAGGGAGTATGGCTCATCTAGTGCACTGCTTTAACATCTAAAAAGTGCATATGCATATTTCTTTGAAATGGAGTGATACCCTCTGTTACATGAGCTCACCTCTAAGCAGATATCAGTGAAGTTAGAACTTTGTTTTATCCATTTAAAATAATGTGTATTTGGTGCCTTACAGTTCAGGAGGTTAAAAAGGTAAATGGTTTCATGTATACCATAGGCCTCTGCTAAAAAGAGGACAATAATGATGAGCCAGACACATTTTCAGAGGTGGAAAGTAACTAGTTAGAATAGTTAATCTTTTGAGATGCATCCCTGGCATTAAGTGGATTCTTCTCATTCGGCTGAAGGCGCAACAGCTGGATTCTGTCATCCCTGACTGGGGCGGTCTTGTTAGTGTAGGATGACCTCTGGAGCACTAACACAGATAATACTGGCACCTCTCTCCACTCTAATCAACTACCAGTCTGAGCAATTCTACAGGAGATGGGGGCATTAAGGCCATATTATTCTAAACAAAATTCATTGATGGTAGCAGAGTATTGTGACAGCAAAAGACAGATTTTACCTTTCCCACCAAAGGTTTTTAGGGCTAAATTTGTGGAATGGTTTGTAAAAACAACACAGCTCCATATTTTCTCCATTTTCTTAAAGTCATATTTTGCAAAACTAGACTATTTGTGTCAAGTATGTCTAAGCTAAGACTCTCACAGTTTTATTGCTATATATAAAACTGTTCATTGCAACCACACATAGTTAAAGTGCTCTCTCTTCGTCTCTTTCCACATAGATTAGAGCTGGCAGGAAATTTTTGGGCATTTAGCTGGAATGTGAAAGGCTCAGGTTCAAATTACTGTTCTGTCCTGCCCTGTTTCAGAGCAAGGCATTGAAAAAGGATCTCCTAGATCTGAACTGACTATTCTCGTGGCCTGACCAGTGCTGTTTTGGTGATGGAGCCCTTGTATTTTGACCATTTTTAAAGAAGCTTGATTAAAAAACTGACTTCTTCTCATGATGTACATCAACTTTCACTGAAAATATTTCCTTTTGTAAAGTTTTCAGTCATAGATAATACAGCTAGCTGTACATGAAAAAAAAAAAAGACAGCAAAGCTATCAGTAGTTATGAAAAAGCAAAATGAAGGTAGCTAAATTGGTTAAAAGGGATGCGTACTCCACGCAGGCATTTGGTGTCCTGTATCACACAGCTTGCAGAGCACAGGCATGCTGTTGATCAAAATGCACCAGTGCACCACATGAAAAATACAATATGTTGATTTTACAGGCAGCAACAATTCTGTTTATCCTCAGCATTTATATGCAATTTATTAGAAAATTACCAACACCCACACTGACGGCCACATTGAGCCTTCTGCTGTGTTTGTCCTTTTACAGTTATAACAAATGCCCTCTGAATCCTTGAGATAATGGAATGCTGCTGCCTTGTGCCTGGGCAATATAGAGGCACCGGGCTTGGTTGTATTTGAGAGTGGTTTCTGTTGTGTTTGGGAGTACTCACCTCCAAAATTCAGATCCTACTGCTAAAAGCACAACAGAAATGAATGTCTGCATCTGAATTAAGAGTGTTTATACTTAGTTTACTGTCAGTGAAATCATTTAGGATGTCATTTACCTCCCAAAATAAACATTAATTATTTGACAAATCCTGCTTTTGATTTTTCCTGTCTAATATGAAAAGAACAGCGATCAGCTGTAAACAATTTGGGGTGCTTACTTGCCCACAGTCCTTCATGCCAAGATGGGAATAAGACCCAAATCTCCAGGGTAGACTCTCTTAATTGGAGCAAACATTGTGTTGCACTCTCTGTTGACAACTTTTATACAACAACACCAGGCTTTATCTGTCATACAGATGCAGTTCTCTGTTGGGAGGCAAATGAATTACTCAGTGTTTGAGACAGGAGTACAAAGCATCCCTGCAATTGAGGATTATGCCATGACAAATACAGCCATGGAGGTCAAATGCAGTGTTTCTTTGGTGTGGGTGGAATGTCGTCAGAGAAGTGGTAAAGTTGTATAATTTCTTAAGCTTTTAAAGATCATGGAAGATGAAAGCCCGATCCTTTAGAAATTCATCAATGCTACTGGACTTCTTCAGTAATATATCATACTCCTTCATCCTTTGAAATAATGATAGCAGATGGAGGGAAGGAGTCATCCTGTTGTGGATTTCTAAAGAAGGCTTCCTAAAGTTTTAATTTTCATAGGTTTTGGCGGAAGGTAAAAGAATTTTATGGTTCAATTTTAAGGTTCATCTGGTCTTAGAGTGAAACTTTGTTGGGAGGTGGGGGGGGTGAAGAAAGGCAGACTGTGATTTTGACAAAACTTTCAGCAGAGAATACGAAGGTTAACAGGATCAGTGAGGTTTTTATTTCAATTTAAAAATTTTTAAAAAAGGAAGAAAATATCATCATCATGGAAATGATCACTAGCTTGGTCCTTAGGGCTTATTGGGCCCTCAGTTTCAGTCCCTTATCTGCCTGATATATACTTGGACTGTAATCCTGATGTCCCATATCCCATATGAGTTTGTCTGCTGCTTCCTGTAAGTTCTTTCAAACTCATCATAACTTCTGCAGCCTTCCTGCTCTGCTGCTAAGAAAGATCATGTTTTGACTGCGTATTGCTTAGGGCATGTAGGTGATTTGGTGATTTTGGACCTTTTCCCACTTTCCTTTGTCTCCGATTTTGCCCATCTCCTTCTCTCTGTGATTTCCTCTACCGTTTCTATGTATTGTATTAACGCCATCCAAGTGGTTTGCTCTTCCCGCTGTTCCCTGATACCCTCACAATGCTTTTTCCTGATTGAAGGCTGTCAGCAGGGGGAGCATCAACAGCGCAGGGGGAGCATCAACAGCACAGGAGGCTCCCACCAGGGCTACTGGGTCTGCATGGAGGAATGGAGTCAGACTTGCAGAATCTCAAAGACAGAAATTTGGCCATTACGTTTATATCAAAGACAGTTCCATAACCTGAAATGCTGACTTATATGTAAAAGGTAGTGAGCTCTCTGCATTTAAACGGAAAGAAAATGCCAGCCTACATATGTGTCAGAGTTGCCATAAAGAAAAAAAAGAATGAAGTGGGAAGAGTAGGATTGTGCTTGAGGTCTTTCTCCAATTTATTTTAAATTATTTATTTTAGATATTCACCTTTTTTTGTTGCATTTCTTGTTCCGTGTCTCTCTAGAGAGTTCTCTCTAGTTCTTTGCTGGTGAATTTCAATGTTAATAAATTATGTTGATATTGACCAAATGAAAAATAAACCAATTTTGATTATGCTGGCATTGAAAGAAAACAATTTGGGCAATCTTTACTGTCTGGACATGCTGTATCCTTGGCTGATTCTTTCCTTTAGTGAGTCATTGTTTTCTGGTAAATGCTGATTACTGCTCCATGTGCATTTGTGAAAATTTCATCAGGCTAGGCTGCAATTAGTGCAAACATCAATATGCTAGCAACACAAGCCAAAATAAAAATGATGCATCCTGGATTCTATGTTAAAAATTCAGAGTTAATGTATATAACACAATATATGAATACGTCTAAAAAATTATCATAAAGTACTTCAACACAAAAAATTACAGTAGCTAAAGAATTATATATATATAATATATGTATGTATATACATATAATATATATATGTATATACAGATATATATATATACATATATAAAAAAAGAAGAAAACAAGTGAAATTCACTGTAAGGATGTTACAAGGAGATATATGTTTGATGGTGTTGGTGGACATTTTTATTATTTCCCAGTGGGTATAGCATTCTTCTACACTTAATTTCTCCCTAAACTTGTGGGTCTTTCAGTTTATCATGCCCAGAAGAAGGCCTGTCCTGGCTGAGAAAACTCAGTGATGCTCTTGTCTCAGACCAGCAGTGAATGTTCAGGACCAAGACCAGGGACAGATCAGAAGAGAAATGGCATTATGGCTTTCAGCTGGTGCCAGCCTCATTGCTTCTCAGAAGAGGTGGGAAGACCCCTTTTTCCTCATCACAACTGTTTTCTGATCCCCTGAAGCCAGAACCACACAAGGCTTCCAGAGCTTTGGCATTGGCGAAGCAGTCTGTGGGACTGTGGTTGTTTTGGTACCAGAAGCTGATGTAGGTACGTGCGAGCTGACTGATGTGGGTAGAGACCTTCTTTGCCTATGTTTACATTCCACCCTAAGTGCTTCTTGTAGCATAACATTAGAACATACCAGTTTTTAAAAATACTTGTTTATCTGGTTTTATAAATACAGAAGTACTGTCCTTTCCTGCAGAAGAACAGAAGCAGATAAAGTAGTACATGATCACATAGGGAGAGCTGGGTAATGCAATGTCTTGAATTTTTCTCTTCTAAGTCCTAAGGCAGACCCTCAACAGACTGATCCTCTTTCTTCTCTGCATGTGCTTGATGTTTTGCTAGCAAATGTTATAAAGTTGTGATTTTCTTTTCTCCTGGGCTGTTCTTCTTCAACATATGTATGTCTTCAGCTCTGCAAGTTAAGTAGGTACAGTATTTCATGCAGTAAACCAACAGGTATATAAAGTATTCCTATGTTTAAAATGCCTTTGAAGACTTGTCTGAAGCTCACTGAAGCCAGTGACACCTTTGTTTAATTTCAGTGGAATACGAATCAGGATGTGGATTGAAAGAGAAAATATGGTCCTGCTTCCGCCCTGAGACTTAATGCAGCCATCCTTGAAAGTATAGGACATTATTTGGTTGTGGAAGTAATGAGAGCATATGAGATCATGGACCTAACAGAAATGGTTGTTTCACACTTTATAAAGTGTGCACTGTAGTCTGAAGCAATACCTGTCTGAACAAAACTTCAGCATACAGATATCTTCTCTGAGTAAAGAGATTTTTTTCACAAAATTTCCTTCTATTTTGAATTCAGAAAAACTGAAGAGAAAATATTTCTCCCTATTTAAAATAGATTTAGAAGAATATAGTAATCTGCAAAAACATTGGAAACCAAATTAAAACAACAGCCTAAGTTTTGCTTAATATAGCAATGTTTTCATTTGGCCAAGAGCTGTTATTCATGGAATCATAGGATAATTTGGGTTGAAAGACACCTTTCAAGGTCTTCTAATCCAACTCCCCCGCAATGAGCAGGGACATCTTCAATCAGATCAAGCTGCTCAGAGCCCCATCCAACCTGACCTTGAATGTTTGCAGGGATGGAGCATCCACCACCTCTCAGGACAACATGTTCCAGTGTTTAACCACTCTCACTGTCAAAAATTAGTTCCATTTTTCCTGTCTTAATCTACCCTCTTTTAGTTTAAAACCATTATCTCCTGTCCTATTTCAACAGACCTTGCTAAAAGGTTGGTCCATATCTTTCTTACCTTTAATTACTGAAAAACCGTGATAAGGTCCCCTGGAGCCTTCTCTCATCCAGGCTAGGCAGTCTCAGTTCTCTCACCCTGCCTTCAGAAGAGAGGTGCTCCTTTGATCATTTTTGTGACCCTCTAGATTTACTCCAACAGGTCCACATTCTTCTAGTGTTGGGGTCCCAGAGAGATTTTAGAACAATTAGAAAGTTTTCATGGGTCAATTTTTGGACTGTTTTTAGAATAAAAATGGAGGAAAACTCCATGTGCTTTAAAGTAATAGAGGTGTGAAAAAACCCCACAATTTGTCGATGTGTTGTTATTTATTAACAAGTTTGGTTTTTTTTTTAAAAAAAACATCTTTCAGAGACCGTTATTTCCTTATAATTTTTAAAAATCTGTTAAAATGTGTTCTTTTTGAAAAATAATTTTTAAGTCAAAAGAAAAATTACAGGTTCCATGGCAATGTAATCACAATGTTTGTGGATTTAACTTTAAAATATCTGTTTTTCAAAATTTATTTACTGTAAATTGTAAGACAGGAAATCAGATTTGACACAAATAGTTTTGTTTTGACCCTGAACAATTTTTCTAGAGAAGGGAAGAAAACGTTCACCACTCTGGAGAGTGAATACATGATGGGCTAAATTGAAGTGCGCTCACTAAAACCACAAACCTTTCAGCTGCTGGCAGCGGTTCACTCCTGATAAATACAAGATGAGTCCATTGCACTGTGAGTGCGATAGTGCTGAGAGACTGAAGAACCAGCTTTGAATTGAAAAACACTTGAATGTGAGCGAGACATTTGCTGATGAGATGGGATCAGACAGATCCTTATTATTTTCCTTGTAAGCGTCCAGTATGTTATGAAGCCAGTACTGTTGTAGACTTATCTGTGGTGGAACAGCACTCTACTTTCACTGTACATTTGCAAATGGAGACAACAAAAACTGCAACAAACATGAAGAAAAAATAAAGAAAATGCATAAAGAAAATGCATTTCTGGTAAACTGTTGACTTCTCTTAAACACTTCCGGCTGTCTTCAGAACAAACCCAAATAGTCATCATTTTTCTTGACCATTAAGTCTTTTGAACAATTACCATCTATCTCAGCAATCAGCCTATTGTTACTGAGGAAATAACCTTCAAGAAGCATATTAGGGACATCATTTCAGTGATTATTTTGTGCGGAATAATGGCCATTTTGTTTCATTAGTTGCTTTCTGATTCTAATCAGACATTTATTTTTCACGTTCCCCAAAAAACGTTGCATGGCATATGTTAAGGGAGCTGTGTGTGTACCATATGGCTAGGAATAATAAATGCCGTATAAAATGGGGAGAGTGAAAGAGGAAGAGTAATGTAATATAATAGATAATGAATTCAGCTACATTATATGATTTTATCATTATGAGGCTGCAAAGATGAAGGAGCACACATGGACTTTAAACCCCAGACATTTTCACTTTCAGTGTTCTAAACTGAAATTGCTTTTCCCTCATCCTGATCAGATGTCTCTGTAGTCATGAAATGACAAAGAAGGAAGGCTTAATTCTTGTACAGAATAGTACTGTTTAACTCCAGTTTCAAGAGAGGTAAAGCACATTAAGTCCAAGTATGTGGAACTGGAATCACCACGGAGACAGGCCTGTGATATGTGGGCATTTTCTGTATTGCAAACCAGCATTCTGGTGATTTCTAAGTAGCAAGACCCCGTACTCTGGCTTACGCTAAAAAAAAAAATGTGTGCTCCAAAATAAACTTAAACGGTCCTTTTAGAACTTGGCTGGGCTTCAGGAGGTGAATTTTCACATTTCTCTAATCATATGCTATTAAGGTTTGAAGTCAGTAAGAATCTTCAGGTCAAATCACTAGAATGAACGCCTGAAATAAAAATGTTTTGATTTCCTAACCAATATTCACAATTTTTAAAATGTCTTCTGGAAAATAAAATGCTTGATGGATGATAGTGTGAGATATAAAAGGGGACAATTCAAACCATAATTTAGCACAAATCGTTACCTGGTATTAGACCTATTATTTGGAGTTTGGCTGATTCTGTGATCAAAATCCCAGATAGTAGTGAAATGTTCAGACTTCATGTTAATTGTGAAATGTGCATTTGTTTGGGCTGCACTCTGAATCAATAGAAACCTGAACAAACTATCTGAATGTAAGGTGAATCAGAGTTAACTACCTTGATCCACACGCAGCCTTATCCTAATGGTGCCACATTTCATAGGGGTGCAAATGTTGAAAGTTAAATACACTGAATGCTCACACTTCTAGCATGCGCTTTAGAGAGTCAGGGCTGTACATCATATGCTGTCTGTAACCTTGCTTACAAGGATTATAACTTACAATTGTTGCAGCTGCAAGTTATTTAATACCAATACCTAAAAAACTGGGCTCATTAGGCTCCTAACTCATGTCTCTCCCTGAAAAGCATATTATCATAGCTGGCAATATCAATAATTTTACTTAAAGTAAGTAATACAGCCCTGCCTCGATTTTATGATTTAAAGGTAGTTACTGAGAACCCTTGAGTTCTTAACGTATAATTTAGGGTCAGCTAAATGTACACAAGACCTCGCTTATTGGAGAATCAGAGGTGTATAAATCCATATTAGTTTTTCTTTCCAACTTTTGTTTCAAGTGTACCTGGTAGATTTATTGCTTGACTGTGCTTCAGTAGTCTGACTCCCTGTGGTGATTTCCAAAAGTCTGGAGGCAGGAATATACCCTTACTTTTGCAAGATTGTGACATCATGGATGTTAAAAAGAGAATGAATGATGTGGTTAGTCATGCATTCAATATATTACTAGAGAGTGGGTTATATGGAAACATGGCCTTTCTGTCAGGTAGAATAAATGACATATATAATTTGTTTTGTCCTTCTCTTAAAAGAGCAAGGGAAAGGAGATAATCTGTCTTAATAAGGGCATGCTTAGTGTATCAACCAACAAGAAAGTAATATATTCTTAAACATCCATATGTGATCTCCTTATTAAATTAGGATGTTGAGCTAAATTTAAAGTATCAATATATAAATCAGTCAGTCAGTTAAATTAGCCAGTTTTATACTGATAAATGGGAGTTAATAAAGCAATTACTTCTTTCTGAACCATAAGGCTCTGGTTTCCAAATCAGTTGTATGAGTTATGGATTACTGACATAATTTACAAGTTTTCATTTACATGACTTATATCCTTGATTTCTGAGGAATTAGTCCTTTATTGTATTAAAGGTACAACAAAACAGCATTTGCGTAACATTATGGTTGGAGGAAAGCAACAAAACTCTCTGACTTCTCAATTTATGGTGACAGTGCTCCTAACTCTAGCTGCTGGTGTTCATAACATACAGAGAGTGAAGGACAGAATTGTTGCCTTAATATTGAAGGTCATGACTTTTCGATGTGTGTGTCATGACCTGTGTTCTATACCTGTTGAGTTTTGCCTTTTCTTTCTCTCAATTCCATAAGTACACGCCACTAGCAGGCAGCTCTGCAGCTATGTTGGCCATTTGCTATGAAAGAGGTGGTATTAAAACTTGTCAGTGTATTGCCACATAACCTTCACGTTTTCTATTTTTATGAGGCTCAGCTCTGTATAGGTTGACATCACTGAAGGATTGGAAATGATTACAATGTGAGCAAGGTCAAGCTTATACAGGGTGCGCCATAAATAAATTTTCATTTTAATTTTTCACACGCTTTTCTCCTTTTAATGCTTGCTACCTGGTATTTATCTTTTTATTCTGTAAGTATAGATAGAATATATAAGATAGAAGTAACCTGTCTCTTGGGCCACACAAGTCTCAAAGAGTTGCACAAACTAGCCAAAGTCAGTCAGAATTTTACTAGAGTCCAATCAGTTCTTTACAAAGCAGTTCTAAAATTCAAGAAAGATAATAGTTTGCAGATGAAACCCTTTACTATCCTCTACCATGTTACTCGTTAAGAGTACAGTAACAGCAATGGCAATAGCTGTTATGAGAGAGAACAATTAGAACATTTATGGAAGACTTCATGATGCATGCTGATGGTGTCTGTGTAGCTCAGTTCATCCACTGTTTCAAAAAAGAACCCCCAAAAAACCAAACAACCAACTAAAAAAAACTCCAAACCCAAAAGAACCCCAAAGCCCAAAAAAACCCAAACCAAGCCCCAAATCAATGAAATCATATTCAGTTTGAAAATATAATTTTTTTCTCATGAAAAAAATTGGTTGCGATGCAACAAGCTGAGAAATCAAACCTGGCTATGTAGTGCCTGAGACATCCCAGATAAAAGTAAGGAATTAATAAGAAGGTAGTCAAAAACCTCACGTAGAAACAAGGGAACCAATAGCCCATTGCAACTGATTCTCAGAATTAAATCCCCCCCAACAATAAAAGATTTATGTGGCCAAGAGTAGGATTGCCCTGAGATCTGGCCTAAATGGCAGACTCCATTTTACAGACTAGCAGAATTAACAAGAGTCTGGTGAAAGAGGAATTCTAGTCTTCTTATTTACTTTGTCATATTTACCTTGCAGGCAGTCCAGAAATTGGATTAGCCCTAGGTGTGGGATGAACAAGTTAAAAGATTGTCTTTCATCTCCCCTGCATATCTCCATTCAAATATCAACAGCTAATAGATAGGCAAGGCTCACAAATCTGTCTTTCTAAATGGCATGATCAGTGCTGCTGTGTGATGTGGAGCCAGTAAACTTAGTCACTCAATATAAAGGAATTATTTTAATTAATAGGAAGAATCTTCCTATGACGAGAATTGTATTTTTTCCTCACTGAAATGTATTGAAACACATAAATATTTACTCCCATAATTATTATACACCAGTATCTACCCAGTGCATTATATATTTTAAAGCTCAGAGTCCCAGCTCCAAACATTAATGATCCAAACAATAACTCATGACAGATGCAGTCAGGTGGTCATCTCCCTGGTATGTGTTGGAGACTAAGTATTGTTTTCAAATGTCAGACTGTATAAAAAATGCTTCTAAGGAAATGTCATAATGGGTTTCTTTAATTTTACCAACAATTACCCTCAAGCCTTAGGTAATTGGATAATATCTATTATGTTAAACAGCTTTGACCAGAGCAATTTGGCCTGCACTGCTGGCATTAATATTATTGCAAGGCATCAATATGTCTTCCAGTTATAGGCAGATAGGTGTTACCTATCACGTGCCTGACTATATTATTGCAAGGCATCAATATGTCTTCCAGTTATAGGCAGATAGGTGTTACCTACCACATGCCTGACTAACAGAAACATAAATGGATTTACTGCCAAATAAGGTATATCCGAAATAAAATATGAAAGCATCTTAATAAACTTAATTAAAAAGGCCAATTTTTGATAGACCCAAGAGGAACTGGAACTAAACTATTCCACTGTTGACTCAGGAGTAGCCAAACTGCTTCTATTTATACACCTTTCTTTTCGGCCTCAAAGAAAATGAAAGTTATTTAATTATTTAAAAGAAGTGGCATTTTGGCGGAACTTCACATTTTCCTTCAGTCATCCATAAATTCACGAGATTTTAGATAACAGAACTTCCCTCAATATACCTTCCAGGATGCTAAAGAAAAGCTATTTGTTTATGGTATACAGAGCAATGCCAGATCTGGCTAGTCTGGAGGCAAGATTTTTCAAGCTTTTGATCTGCAGGGTCTGCTTTCCAGAATGTTGAGATCCATGTTAAAAAGGAATCTGGTGTACAGAGTCTGTTCATTGCATTGCCACAATTATAAAGCAGAACCAGATAAAAATACTGATAAGGGTGGATTAAAAGTATGGAAAAATGACTGCAAGAACAGTGACCAAAAGGACAATGGTCTATGTAGAGGAGGTATTACAAAATCAAGAAGTATGTGGAAGAGGTAAATATAAGATCTTTATTTACTTTTTCTTCACAGAAGGACTCAGCACATGAAAACAGTGTCAAGACGAGGCCTTTTTTCTCTCCCCACATATCTAAATGGTGGTCATGGAGTACTGTGGTAGAGTTGTTAGTCACAGAGCGCTATGGAAAGTAAAATACAAAAGTATTTGGAATCAAACAGTACTAAACTAATTCCTGGGAGATGGATCCATCAGCGGCTTTTAAACTTGGAGGAAACTGCTCAGTGTTTGCTAAAAGTTGAGAGATTGTACAGATTGTTCTGGATTTGTTTTTGTATCCCAACATGACCACTGTCATGGGTGGGATACTGAGGTATACAAACCATTATGTCCACGACCCTTTTGACATGCTTAATTGTCAAGAACCTAAAGAAAGGAAAAATTCTCATCAGTTATTATTGATTATTACCTCATCTCCTTAAACTGTCCTCCAGACCAGCTCTCCTTCTTGCTCTTCTGGGATTTCTTCCTTTTCTCCATTTTCTTCTTGTCATATAACTCCTTTTAGCATTCTTATTAGAAGGACATTGCACATAGAAAGAACCTAATTCCTATGTACGGAATATTGATATTCTGTGCAGCCATTTCGGGACTATAGACAGAAATTTTTCCTTCAGCATAACTATTAATTACATTATATTGATTATATTGATGCCACGTCCATTTTGTTGACCAGATAAGATACCTGATTGTTCTGAGCTAGATTGATTGTTTGTATGTAACTTTCTGTTCTATTTAGCATAGAGGACAATGGTTCTAAATGACCACATGACCATGACAGTTAATGTAAGCAAAAACCAAAACTCTTTTGGTTTTGAAAAACAAATAAAGACAGATAAAATTCAGTTTGCATATACTTAATATTCTCCAAAATGTTGCATGTTGAACAGAAGGCTGATTTTAATAAATGATTCCATCTCTGAAGCCATGATGTAATATGTGCAAATTCCTTTGAGGTGATCAGACTGGAAGTTTAGCATCTATCTTTCAAGATAGACCAGCACAATATTGATCACAAATAACTCATCACATATCCCTGCTATAGCTCTTTGTCCAGTATGGTTCATATTGCTGATATTCAGCTCCTCCAGGTGAATTTAATGGAGTACATCTCAGGGAATAAGAATACTTCTCTTATATGTGTTGACACAGTCTGATGGGTTTTGGTTTTGATGGGTGTTTCTAGTTTGTATTTTTGCCTCTGAGGTTGTATTCCTTGACCTTGTGCACAAAACTGGAGAAACCGCAGAAAAACTTCCTAGGCTGCAAAGATGTAATGGAAAATAATCTTATACACTCATCCTTTGTTTGAATTACCATGAGACTTTTTGTAATGGCACAACCAATATAAACCATTTTGAATGATTTCAGCCACCTGGACTAGTGTAAGCCATCCCTGCCCATGGCAGAAGGGATGGACCTAGATGATCTTTGAGGTCTGTTCCAACCCAAGACATCCTTATACTCTATGATTCTCTTCCCTCTCCGTGGAGAGGCTTGGGTGCCTCTCTTTTTGGCTGTGCTGCGTTGTTCCCTCCATGGAACTCATTGGCCAGTGCAGGCAGACACCCTTCTCTCTGGAGGTAGCACTTTGTGGTATGGCAGCACAGGCCATGCAGGTGCCAGGAAGGTGCAAGATCCCAGAGGGATTTTCCTTCTGCATGCCTATAGCGGACCCTCAGATCCTGTTCTTGTCACCTCTGCTGAATCTCCACCATCCAGGGAAGATTTATATTCTTTTGACATCGAAGAGTTAAACAAGGGAAAAAAAGACTTTTACACTGCCCTGTAAAAGTCATGTTTTGCTGGCAACCAGCAGCAAACTTGCGAGGCTTTCTTCATTAGAGCCTTGCCATTTAAGCCATCAGCGTCATTTTGTGAGGACATCAAACATGTGTACACCAGATGCCTGCAACGCAGAGCAGCTCTAAGGACCTGACTCAACTTAACAATAATCTGCGGACAGCGGGTGTGAACCTGAGCTGGGCCAACACCTCATCAGACTGCATGGCTAATTGATTTCAAAATTAGAGTTGGTATTTCTGAACAATAATCTTAAAAGGCAGCAATAAAATACATCAGAATCCTTTGAGCTAGCCAAGCTTTCATCCAAATGGCTTATTACAAAGAGCTGGCACACCTGAACTTTGGCATAGACAAATAAATCCCAAAACAGTAAATGGAAACCACATTTGGCACTGGAGGTTTGTCAAGAGAAGTTTGTAGTCATCAGGAAACAAGATTTTGGATTTTTTTTCCTTAGTGGCAGGAAGTCATTCACTGGATGTATTTTATTCCAACTGCTGCGATTTATGCAATGAAAATATAGGTAGTGTTGAGGAGAATGCTCTTTTTTTAAAAATGCTTTTTTTAACATTTCACAATCTTCAGGATCCCAGAAGCGCTAAAAGCACAGGAAGGGTTACAGTTATCCCAACAGTGATAACTTAATTGCATCTGTCGGCCTCCCTCTTTGAACTTTGAACTGCTGTTTTGTGGCATCATGATCCAAAAGGATTTAGATCTGACTTTTGTGTGGCTACAATAAATTATACCCAAGTATCTGAGCAATGCCTGGAATCTTATCTTCAAGGCAGAATGAGGCATCTCACTTAAGGGATGGTATAAATTTGGAATACAAATCTCGTTGGATACTAGCATTTCAGGTCAGGTAGAAAAGATTGCTTTTTCCTTTGCAATACTTTGAATTATAAGAAAATTAAGAATATATAAGTAAAATCCTTAATTTCCTTAAACATTTCCTGAAAAAATGGCTCCTCAGAACTGGTTCAAAATGGGACCAAACCAATCTTTGCAGTCAGAGGCTGATCTGTGCAGTATTTGAAATCTGTTTGCATTCAACATCTCCATTGTTTATAAACAGCTTTATACATTTGAATTTGGTGACTAAAGATGTAGCAGTCTAGAGGCCAGCTTTCATCATTAATTGGTCTTAAGTGAAACGTTACTTGCTGCTTGATTACTAGCTTTGTGTTTAAATATTAGTGGTTATGTTTTACAGTTCTGACAGTCTCGGGTTGAGTTTGTGATAACTGAGATAGTTCTCTTTGTGGTTTCGAGTAATTCTGACCTGTACCATTAATACTGATGTTAGTATGGTCTCAAACTTAGCTCAAAATGTGAGTCTTGATGGCATGCATTACATCTTCATGAACAGTCTTAAGACAAGTACGCCTACAGAGTTATTATACATTACTATGCCAAGGGATATAAGCAGTGCTTTCGCTGTGCATCTGACAGATGTAGCAAGCTTTGCTTTAGTCAATTCAAAATATTGTCTCTTCTTTTGGTTTATGTCTAATTACAACTTTCAGGCATGGCCTGATTCTCATCTCACTTACAATGTGAGTTTCCAGATGTATCCCTGGATTTTCGCAGGGTTATTCATAATGAAAAAATTGGCCTGTGATATGCCAACTTTCTGATTATCCAGGGCCCAATTCAGTTATACATGTTTAAAACAAGCCTAATTCTATTAGCTGCCAATCTGTAGTGCTGTGAGAGGGTAATCAGACCTTGTAGATTCATCTTACCCTTATGAAAAATTTTGGTACACACATTATTTTCAATCTTGCCAGTGTATAATTGTGTCTCCTGTGGGCCAGGCATGTGAGAACACCTTTTAGTCATGTACTGTATTTTAGCCATGATTAATTTTAGAAATGTTTTCAGTTGCACAGGTTTGGGGTATGTGGGGCAATTCACATTTTTACGCATTAATTAAATGCAAAAGTTACTCTTCTCACTATTTCAGTCCAGTAAAGTGTGCTGAAATAATAGATTTTTTTATAAAATACGTCATATTATGGGCAGCTTTTGGTACAATAACTCAGGCTCCTCACAGCCATACACATATTGACTTAGCATCCAATTACTAAGTCATTAATGCTCACTTAATTGTTTGGTTTTAAAATAAAGTACAAATTAAACTAAATATGTTACATGCAAATGAATACTAATGGGACAGATTCAGACCTCTCTTACTTCTACTCAAATAGCCTCACTTCAGCAAGGGTTGCAGAGGTGAAGATGAGGACAGATTTACATCTAAAGTTTTGCATTGCTTATAATGACACTTCCCTTTGCATGTGTAGCTTAAAATCAAGGACTCATTTTTGTAAAATTGAGAAAGGGATTGACATTTGTAACTTAATTCCAGCACATGGCTCTTCATGTTTTCCTCCTACTTCTACAAGTATTTGTATGTAAAGCAAAAGAATACATCAAAGTGACACAAACAGCATAACAAGAGTCTGTCTACAAAGTCCTGCACCAGCTGGTTCTCTTACATGGTTTAGATTAGAGTCCAGAGAGTACTGAGGCTGGACCACCGCAGGAGAAAGAGCTAGGGGACACTGCAAGTGTTCCCATGCACAGTAATAGACAAACACCTGGGTCAAATTAATCTAGGCTTATCCACTGTGAAAATTCACAGGGTTTAATGGCTTTCCTTACCTGTGAAGGGGTGGTCTACTTATAGGACTTCTGTACAGAGTCTGATGCGGGGGGGCAGATTGCAAATTTTTGTGTGTTAAAGGTCAAAATCTATAGTAAGAGGCACACAGGTGGGAGTTAACACACAACAAACAGAAAAATACAGCAAAGATAAGAATTCCTCAGTTTTCATTATTTTTTTAGTTATGAAAAGCAACTGAGATGTTATTACATCAAGTTCCAAGAGAAAACTATATTTATTGGTAATGAGGAAAAATAGTAAACTACATTCCTGCTGTGTGTTACAGGGTTAATTTATTCTAGAGAAAGATGGTACATTACGATGTTTGTATTTCTGTGGAATTGCTTTTAAGTTATTCTCCTGTTTATTTCTTAGGCTATTCTATGCACACTCTTCATTACAAGAAAGTTTTCTCTTTTGTCAAAGTTTGGTCGCTCTCTATCTTCTGTTCATGTCAAAATATGGAGCAGGATTTGCTGCACTTAAATCTTCTTCAACTAGGACGCAAGAGAACCAGTGAGAGGGGATATGGACCCACTCATTTGCAAAAAAAGGCTTGGCTGTATCACATAGTTTTAAGAATATGCTTCAAATACATCATTAGTCCCATTAGCTGTCATGCATAACAAGAGGTAACCAGCAGGTTTCCTAGCTCTAATGCTGCAGTTAAAATAGCTTTGGATTAGGGTTTGTTTGTTTGCTTTATCCGTGCATTAGTCTTTGATAACAATGCTACAAACACGACTGTGCTTGTCTTCTATATGGAGATGGATGAACTGGCTTTCTCCAAAACAAGGCCAGGAATTCAGCAAGATAACGAGGGAAATCAGAAAGTAACTGGAATTTTTACAGGGCTGCTTCTACACTGTTAATATCTCCTAAGGTTTTTGTACTGCTAGCTGGGGCAGCTTCCTGGCTTGATGTTTACATTGCTGAAAGACCAGGGGGTATCCCAATGTTCTCAGCTGGCTCCCCCAACAGTATCAAGTGTTTTAATGTGGTCCACCATGGCTGACAGAAAGCTGTTGTGTAGTGTTATTGCTTTGTCTGTAGTGATAAAGCCACAGTCTTGCTGCTGTAGGAAGCCAGTTGCCTTATGATTACAGGTAAAGCAAAAGTTTTTCCAGTAAGTTTTAATGCTTATTAAATATTATACTTTGACATTGGAATACCCATTTCTCTGTCAGTAATCGAGATGTAAGATTTTTTTTTTGGTTCCAGTTTTAAATAACCCCATCAACCTATCAATACAAAAAGTAGAAATGAGGCAAAGGGACAGAGCAGTTCTAAGAAAGAGTAATCTCCACTGTTAATTTGGAGGACAGGCAGAAATGGCTAAACAAATGTGTTAGGCTTTGGAAGAATCAAGATTTGTGGATTGTAAAATATTATAACTTAATGAAACTCAAACCTCAACTTGAATATTTAAATCTGTAATTGCACATAGAAACACATAATGTCCATAATAGTCAATGAATGTATATTTGTCCAGAAACTGACTCCTAAGGAGAGCACTGAAAGACCCTGGTACCATTGTTGCAGTATAGGAAATTTGTGAGGAAGGAGAATTTTATGAATGATTTATGAATTTTATGATTCCTAGTCAGGGGAGAAGAGAACACTTAGAAAATCCTACAACCTGCCAAGCACTGCAGACCAATATTAACTACTGGCACCATGGCAGTCGAGGTGATGTGATGGCCCTCTGGGAAGAGAATGGAAGAGCTCTGCAAATGTGTAGCTAAAAACATCAGTATGTTGGTTTTTTGCTTGATTTCTAGGCCTTGAGCCTCACAAAGTTACAAATAAACATCCCAAAGGAACAGGATGAAGAGTTGTGGAGAAAAAAATTTGTAGAACTCGAAATTTCAACATTAAGGGATATGATATATGGGTACACCACATGAATAAAACATTACATTGGCCTAGAGTTCTTTCTTTTTTTTTTTACCAGATGCTGCTTTGCTAAATCATATGGGTAGTTTCAGAATACATAATACCCAAGGCACAGACTGTTAAAGGCAATGATGATATAATATTAAACCTTCTGGTACTTCCCCGATGTGTCTATTTGGCTCTACTTGCCTTGAGTTCGTGCTGATGGGAGTCTAAGAGACATTGAGGAAAGTGAAAGCTGCATCTCTCCCCATCGACATCTACCTGTGACACAGTGTGGCCTGACCTCTCAAAACAATGCCAGCAACATGCTCGTCCAAAGGGAAGCATACATCTCACAGAAAGACAGTGGGTTAACAAGTGTGCTAATGACTTCTTACTTGGATCAGAAGTGCAAAATTGTAATTTAGATACCTAAAAATTAATCATTTATGTTCTACCAAATACTTATAGCTACAGTAAAATATTTGTGCTAATTTAAGACATCTGAATATGCTGATGGCATTGATGAAAAAGGACAAAGAAAGGTATTATAGTTTGAAAGTGGAGTAATGTAGAAAGAGACAATAATAAGGACACCAAGTTATCTGATCTGCAGTATGATGAAAATAACATCAAGAATAAACATACTGATTAATATGGCTAATTATAAGCATATTACTTTCAGAATTGATTTAAATTTTCTGGTTACCACTTTATCTCTCTTGCTGTGGAGATCAATCTATGCCATTTTTCTTCTTTTATAGCCTTATTTTTCCCTCTTTGTCCAGCATTATCAAACCATGACACAAATTCAATTATGATGTTGTGATGCCAAACCTGTGGTCCTGGTAAAATGTATCATGCAGTATATCTAGGTAAGTGAATTAAAAAAACATCTGAGCAGGTATCTGGTGTGTGTCACAGTTCATTCTTCCATAATAAACTATGTTCTTCTTCTCATTCATTTGTCAGTCACAGTAACTAAAGATTATTATATGCTGTATGTACGTGACACCAGCAATTTGCAAAGTCTGTTGGAAAGAAAATCGGGTTAGAATGACAGAGTGAGAAATTAAGCAGAAGTCTGATGTAATTAGCTATAACAATCAGTGCTCTAATTTCTGATTTATTGTTTCCTGTTTTCCTGCTGCTTTCAGCCCATGCGTACTGTATGTGCTTCATATAGGTCAAACAATTGTCTTATCAGTCCTGGCAAACCAAGAGGTCAGAGTTAACAATATTTATTTAAACATGCAGGATGCTTCCCACTGCAATTAGGAAATAACTATTACTAATAGATCTTTGGCGCTATTTCCTCATTTATAAAACTTTGTAAAGACACAAAGGCAATAGGGAATTCATATTCAGGCTTCCTCATAAATATTTCTTGCAGATAGATTTCCTTGACTAGTAGCATTTTGGTTTGTTAAACTGACCGCACTGAATCCCACCGAATGACAACTTGACAACAAAATATCATTATGAAATATTTGCATATACATATATCATTTTAATAACAATGGATGTGTGGCATTATATAGTGTCAGATCTTGAAAAATAAAAGGCTATCCAAGTCTTGGTCCCTCTGAAATCAATGAGAGCTTTGCTGCTGACTGTGGTAGGATTACGACTTGGCCCTATAAATTTGTTCTGGCTGCCTTTTTCACATTGTACAGAATTCAAGGTCTTTGGATGAGCAATCCCTTTTCATAATCCAGGACTGAGCATAATTTACTCTTACACAGTTCTTGCAATTCCAGTAGGAATTCACATGACTGCTTGTTTTGATTTGAAATATGCATAGTAAATTGTGCATCTCACATGTTTATTGTGTGCATTGAACTCTTCGGTTAACAGACACATTTTCATAAAAAGTGAGTCTAGGAGGGATGCCTAGAGGTCATGTATTCTGGTGTCCAAAGTATTTCTAAAAATAAACTAGTACTAAAACATTCCTGACAGGCTGGCCTAGTCTATTCTTTAAAAATTCCAGAAACAGAGATCCCACAACTTCCTCATGTAATCTATTCCACTATCTACTCCTGGACTCCTATGGAGAGATAATAGCAGGAAAGTTCTAAACTAAATAATCTTGCTGCTGCAAATTAATCCAATTATTTTCCTTTCTGTAGCAGACATGGGGAGTAATTTATTCTTTGTAATAATCTTTTACATTATTATGTCACATTTCTAATCACTTTTTTCTCCTCTAAAACTATTAATTTTTAGCTCTTGTTCCTTGAAATTCACATTTACTTGATGTCTGATCATCTCTTTTGCTCTGTGCTGAGCCTTGTCCAATTTTGACAGAACAGTTGCAACACTTAGTGCTGTATGTACAGCTCTTGTGTTCATACTTCTCATTGTGGTTCTTTCTTTATTGAAGTGGTAAGACACCTCCGACTCATGTGATATGCTATAACATCCAGATCCTTTTTCTGTAGGACTGCTATCTAGGCAAGACATTTCTCAGAGAGCATCTGTGAAGCTGATTGTTCCTTCTTAAATATTTTATTTGTCTTGATTGAATTGCTTTCTATTTATTATAGCTTCTTTCTCCCATTTGTCTTCCTTATTTTGAATTCTAACCTTGTCCTCAAAAATGCTTGCACTCCTCCCAGCTTGCTATCATATAAGAATTTAATAAACATACTGCCTGTTGTACTGCCCAGAGCATTAATGAAATGACTGCACAGTACCAGACTCCAGACAGATTTCGGTAGAACTCTGGTTGATACAGCCTTTCAACATGTTGTTTTCCAGTCTCTTCTTCACCCTTGTTACAGAGGTGTAAGGAAAGAAGTTATTTTTCTGTTTGGTTGGGTTTTTTTCCAACGAGGTTAATATTTATGAAAAGCAGCACTGACTGTTTAATAAGTGAAGATGCAGCACAATATTTTTGGTTGCTACTTTTCGCTGGTTAATCTTTTAAGTACTTAGAAATAGATTCTTTGTTAGTTTTTCAACTATCTGAAGTCAGGCTAGCTGACATGGCTCATTGGCTCTCCTTTTCCCCACTTTTAGGAATAAGATATATATAAGACAAATATACCTATTTGTCTCTTTTTTTGGTGCACTAGAACCTTTACCTTTGCAGGTTCTCTAATTTCTAATGATTCTAATGATTTCTAATGATTCTAAGTTAGTTCCACCTTTAGATATCTTTGTGAAGTCCTATGTAACTCACTGCAGACTGGAGTTTGACCTTGTTGCTTTCAATGCTAATCAAACAATTTATAATCTCAGATCACTTTTTTTTTTTTTTTTTTTGTGAACCATGAATCAAAAGAATATTAAACGTTTTGTCCATCTTGGCATTATCTAGCACTGCTGACAGTACTGTTGGCTTTCTATCCCTGTTGACTTCCAGGCTAATTTATTGCTTAGAAAATTTATTTTTGAGGAGAGGAGCCACCTGTTCAGAACTTCTTAGCAACATCCATCTATGAGGGCCAGTTCTGAAGTAATCTGTCTAAAGCCCAGGGCAGTGCTGGAAAGGAGTAATGACTGCAGCATATAACAGCAGCAAATTGAAGATATGGATAATATAAAATAATTAGATTTTATGAAGTTCTATAAGATTCAGTGACATCTTCTGCCTATAGATTTGTGTGACACTGCCAAAGGGTGCATGAGAATGGAGGGAAAAGAAGGGATGAAGGTGAAGAACACAAATGTGAATTAAATTGCTGATATTATTTTCAGAAAATGTCACAAAATCCCTTCCCATTTCCCATCCTCCTGAAAGTTAAGAGAAGTGTGGAGTTTTTCTCAGGAAACTTTTGCTTTCAGGATGGATACCTGTCCATGCAGCAGTTGTGTTTGGTAGATTGCAGCACATGTTTGTGAGATTTCTACAAATACCTTGAATGATGGGGTCTGGATGCCCATCCCCATCCCCGGGCTGAGATGCGAGCCTGAACCTCAGACTGGAGTGGGATCTGAGCATGCACCCGGAAACCCACACCAGGAAAGAGAGAACTGTTGTGCCTTCCAGTCTGTGCAGTGAAGGAGGCAAGGCTCCAAAGCACGAGAGACTCACATTTTAGACAGACGTACAACAGCAAACCAAAGCAGTGCTTTAGCTTCTTTTTCTGCTTTTCTTCTTTAGCTTCTATTCCAACACGTGCTGTCTTCGAGCATTTCTGTTTGCATCTGAAGTTTCTACTTGTTTCTGATTTACTGTTACTACTTGGAATGCTTATGATTTTGGAAACTTTACTTACTAGTATTACCTGTTCTTCTTGCAAATCAAAGCACATTATAAACAGGAAGAGCCTAATTCATCACTATTCACACATCAAAGTTTGTGTAGAAAGCAACAGCACGACTGGAATTCAGTTCTCAAATGTGTGTAGGAAAATCACTGCAGGAAAATATCACAGTGTTACTTTGCTGGTTATCATTCAAAGTTACAGGAGAATATCTTAAAAGTTCTTGGGATCACAAAATTAGCCACTGTAAGAGCCAATTTACTGCTGAAGAATTTTTATTTATTGTTTTACAAATTACCATCTTGGCCAAACGTTCAGCTAGCATCCATCATTATAGCTTTCCACAAACCAATTTCTGCCACCTTACAGTAGATGAAGATAGCTGTAGGTTATCATAAAAACAAAAGACACGCTGATTAAAAGTTTGTGGCTGATAATCATCGCACAGATTACAAATACTAAACATCAGTTTACTTTTCTAAAATTTCAGGAAAATGTGAACCCAACAGCATTATAGTCTGCAACCATCCTAGTATTTACATCCACCAAACTTCTAGTGGACTAATTTTCCTACTTTTTTCCTCTTGAAGTAGTTCATCTTACTTATTTGCTTCAAGATACAGATGCTAATTTTCTTTGTCAGTTAATTTGAGGGTAGAAAATATAACTTGGGCTCAGTCCTCCTTGTTTGATAATTTAATACCAATATTATTCACGTTATTAGTTTTACTGGTAAATCAAGAAGCAAGTTGCCGGAATACAGCTGTGACCCCAGGGCAGGAACTTTCTGCCGGCTGTCACCTTCTGACAGTTTGGGCTGTTAATTACCTCCAACAGTTGGAGCACAAGCACCTCTGTGTCTGCCAGCTGGCAGCCTCTGCCTCACACTGGCAGCCTGAGATTTAAAACCTGTAACAAAAGGCTGTTATGTAAACAGTTTATTGTATAATACACAATGGCAGCAGTAGACCCACACTGGGAATCAAAAGTACTCTGCATTCATGAGTAGTTAGGGCTGGAAAGGATGCAAGATCCTGCTTGCCTCTTTCCATCAGTCAGCAGACAAAACATGAAGTCCAAAGTGAAACAGCCTGAGCTGAGGCTTCTCAGACTCTGCATACTGGGATCTAAGTGTCTGAATTGCTGCTGTACTGTTGAACTATACCAATTACTTTAACATGTGAGAATAAAAGACTTTAATTGCCTGGTGACACAACAGTCACCAGCCCAAGGAAACTGCAAAAATCATCTCTGAGGTTTCCTTCTCAGAAAACACACGCAGACTTCACAAGTGCATTCTCAGGTCCGCTCATTTAAGGACTCATTCCGTGAAGCGGCACAGATGTCCCCTGGAGCTTTAGCTGGTATGTATCTGGGAAAGAGCTCATGATTACACTTCTGAGGGAGCAGTGTCACCGTGCTGTATATAAAACTTGAGCTGCTCAGAAGTGTGAGAAGCAGGTTCCTTATTCCAAATTCATGAAAGGATCTCTTTACAGTCATAATGGCTCAGAGCATGCAGCTAAATCAGTGCTGGAGCCAAACAATGGGAAATCCCCAAAAAGTGGCTTGTAATTCAGCTTCTGGAAGTTATTTCATGTCTTACCTATCAGTCATTTAAGTTTAGAAAACAGAACCACCCTAAGCAAGAGAAAGGTACCCAAACCCCATTGTTAACTTCAGCTGAGTGGTTAGAGCACTTAGAGAGGGGCAGAACTGGATTGCCATCCATCCCAAACCTGAGAACATACAAGCTCCCATCTCATTTGTCTGGATAGCAACCCTATAATTTCCAGGTCAGCTTGGGCCACCAGAGATCTAGAATTGCAGATCTGATGAAATCAAACAAGAGCAAGCTCTTTTGGACCAGGATGAGCTATGGACCAGTATGAGACAGCCTTGCCTGGCAGGGAGTTGTTCTGGATCACATCTTTATTCTCTGTAAGGTTCAAATATTTCATGTGCTGGTTGCTTGGTGCAATAAGCACAGTGTTTCTCTAACAGGGATTTTAAAGACCTGAGGTAACAACAGAAACATGAATTATCTCTCAATTTCCAATTGTGTGCATATAAATTTGAATTCAATAAATGTATGTAAGGAGTATTGCCTACTATTAGCTTTGCATATCCATTATAAGGGTGTTCAGACATCTGCTGTCTCTCTGTCATGCTGAGGTAAAGACCATTAATGCAGACAGTAAGAAAAATCTTCTTGGGGCCTTTAAATGGTATCATCAGAACAGAAGAAATAATTCTTTAACTCTAAGAACCAGGTGGAGCAGTAAGCTTTGTTTTCAGGATTTGAAATAAAGGAAAAAGAGACTTGTAACAAAATTATTTCAGTGGAAATATTTTTATGTGATCATTATAGAGCATCCTTTTTCTCTCTCTTACTAGCTTTTACTCAGAGTCAAAATAAGTCAATCATATCTTGGTTTAAATATTATTTCTTACATGGAAATGAAGTTTCACACCATTGGTACACCTTCCATAGATGTCACAATGCTGTTTATTAAATTTATTCTAAGAAACACTGCAGTTTATATCTTTTGAGACAACTCTCAGAGAGAAGGAACAACTCTTAGAGAAAAAAAGCGACTATAGCCAGCAATTTGTGCAGTAGAAGTGAGCCTGGATTCCCTTATGTAGATACAGTTCTCAGTATTTTCAAGTATTTTGCCTACCTCATTTTTCGATAGACTCAAGTACAGAATTTGCTTTTCAATATATTTCAGATTAGTTGTGGAACACTCTACCTCCTCCATACCTTGCAGACAAAGGGAAGTTGGAAGCAGCATAAAGCTGTTCAGTAAAAGAGGAGGATAATTATCAGCTTGTCAAAAATTACCAAGAGCAGCCCAAGTACCACCCATCTTGTCTGCTGACTTCCAAATAAATCTAAGCCTCCCAGGCCAGAGATGTCCATATAATTTTCAAAAAGGAAACGTGTAGGAGTGGCTTTTATATCACTATGGAGCATACAATTTCATTCCTGTACTTGCAATTTGTGTCTTCCTTACAGTTATTTCAAAGCCACAAGCTTAATGAGGTTTAATCTCACAATATCCATTTGGAGCAAATGACAGAGGCGAGATGTAACAAATTGTGATTTTGACTATAATGGAACTTCCCAGTGTTTACACCAGTATGAAGAAGAGCAAAGTTTGATCCAGTGACTTCACACAGGCATAACACTGGGAAGATTCCTAAAATGTGTATGTATTACAAAATTTGAAATTTAATGTAAAGAAAAAGTAACTTTAAATCAGTGTTTTGCATGATTTATACATATGAAATATTGCTTATAACTTCTCTTTACATTGCTACTGAAGGATGCTTTGAAAACGATGCACAGAAATGAAACCAATTGCCAATGTAAAGAAAACCAGCCTTCAACACTGGCAGACTAAGGAAACCTCCATTTCTTTGCATTCTCCTCTCTAAAGTAGTGGCAAATATTTTAACAGTTCCCATTCCTGAAGGCAATTCCCCTCTCATGGTTAACTGCTTCACTGCTGGCCCAGCAGTCACATCTGCCCTGTGTTGCCATAGCACATTGGTGCTCCCTTGAAGCTGGGGAATTGCCAGCAAGAGATACCTGGTATCTATCACCAGCAGTCAAGCTATCAGATAGCTGACAGGAGCAAAGCCATTTTAAAGTTATATTACAAAAATTTTCTACGGTTTTCACAGATCTGAAGCACCCTGACAGTCTTGCTATTTTTTTTTTTTTTCATTTAAATAGACTTCTATTTTGTTTAGCAGTTAGAATAGAAAATATAAAAAATATGCCGGTATGGTTCCTCTTGTTATATTTGAAAATATTATTTAAAATATTTTCTAGAAAGGATATCTTTTCAGCTAGCCTATTGTCTTCTGGGCCTTTTATTTGTAATAATGATTCAAATATAATTTCATTTGCTTAAAGATTTTTGTATTCCCTTATCCTTTCCAAAATATATTTGACTTGATTTCTTCTAGAATGTTTACATGAGAAAACCTTTACTGTTACTTAGGCTGTTTCACTGGAAAAATTCAATGTATTTTATAATTCTTTTTTCCTTTTTCCTAAAATAACCAGATACCACAGTCTATTTCATAGATACAGAGCTGAGTTTTTAAGTTGTTCTGATAATTGAGCTCTTTCAATTGCTTAAAATGTCAAGTTTCCCCTTTCCATTCACATAATTTATTTTCTTTGTGGGTTGTTGCTTTACCGATGGCACACACTCCTCCCTCATCCCCATTTTTTGCCCAGCGCTCCTTTCAGGTGGCTCTGATAGTGGAACAGCCATTATACATTTGCTATATTCCCGTTTCACACTGACCACTCCACATAGCTGATTTCGTGCCTGTGAATGATCCCACCTAATGAAATTGATTTGCCCTGCTAATGATGCAGAATAGTGAGTGCAGGGAGCCCACGTGTTCCTGGGCACTCAGTGTCCAAAGCCCAACATAATCTGCTGAGTGACAGCCCTGCACTGTGAATGAGCCTGGTGGTCGGATGATCCTGTCTGATGAAGACAGAAAATTCTATGCTCGAGTTTGGAGATGTGGCCTGCGGGAGAAGGATACTTTTTATTGCCCCCCCTTTTTTTTTTAAATGTGATTTCCAGTACCATAGAGCAGAGGGAAATGAAGGAGGGAGAAGTTCAGGAGGAAGAGGCATTGCTTAGGCTTTCTTTGATCTGCTCCGGTTGAAGCTTTTCTGACCCAGGCAGACAGATCAAAGAAAGAAGCCAGAATACAGAGCACTTGAGACATTTCATGACTGTAGAAAATACTGCCCCAAAATGCTTCGTTTTTAGTTTGGAATTATGCTTGCCTTACATATAAACAGTTGTGGCACTTATTACTAAAACCAGATGATCACAAACTATTGATTATTTTATATGCCTCTGTCAGGAAGGCATTAGCTATACAGTGCCTCAGATAAAAAACCTGTAACTGGTACATGGACAGTGCAATAAAATGAACTGAAACAAACGATAACAAATTGCACGTCTATTTTATTTCTGAATATGTCTTTGCTTAAAGAGATTCTAATTTCAAATCTTTGGTAATCCAGTGATTAGTAGAAGACTTCCTTTGAACATTAGTAAACCCTAACTCTCTTCATAATTCAGTGAGAAGCAGCAAACAAGCGCTGTATCACCCTCTTCTTCAATCTGCGGTACTGAGCGGCCTTCACGGAGTAGAGAGGTATCAGCGAATAGGGACTAAATCCTGGTTGCAGTATAAGCTTTGTGCTGCATGCTTTATAGCCATAATCAGACCACTGCCTGCCCCAAAGATGCCTCTAACAAGGGCTGATCCTGGTGATTAACTTCCCACACTGTGAGCAGTCACACTGACGCTTCACGGGCCTTGTTGGGATTTCTCAGTGCTTGCACATCAAGTGCAGGACATGCCTTCAGCACCAGTCCCAGCAGCAACCCCTTTTGCTGAAAAGTCATAACAGCCTTGTTTATGTGGTTTTCTGGCTTTTTTTCCTTGCTGGAGCTGATGGGCAGCACCGGAGGGGCTGAGTGCTGGTTCCTTCTCTGAGACAGAGAGAAGGGTGCCATCTACTGAGGCACTCGCATCCGCTCCTGCATCCCACAGGCTTTTCACAGAAACCTCTCAGCTGTGTGCCAAACTGGAAAGCTCATAAGACCAAAGTAAATCCATGAATTTGATGAAACTCATTAAAAGACATTTCAGGAAGAGCTGCATTTGTTCAAATTACTGTTATTCCATTTGCTGTGTGCTAAGTGAGAGTGAGCAGCCTTACGATGAACAGGGACATGATGCAAAAGATCATTCGGCACACGTGTTTTAAAATAACAAAATTCATCATGAAAGCCTGCTATTTACAGGTTTATAGGATGGGATGAATTGAATAGTTATTGTGTAGGCATTTTAGTTGTTAACTCTGAATTTAAACTGTGTATTTTTATGGAATCTGGAGTTTCTATTAAGCCTTTGTTAAAATCTACTTCATGCTGATAGTTATACAGCTATTACCATTTTATGGCATGCGTGGAACCCCAAACCCATTATCTGAAAATAGATTACAGCATTATTTCTGCTGATGCTTTTATCTGCTACTACAAAATCAATCACTGTGATATTTTATGTAGCAATGGTCACAAATAAACAACATATTTTTGTCTTGCAGGACCATCTTTGAAAATTGTCTTCCAGTTCTTCGGTCAGTATGTTTGTTTCAAAAGTCAGATCTGTATTTCGCAGAACAGACTCATTTCATTATCTGTCTGTATCTGTCTTCTTTAATGAGAAAGGGGCACTAAAGACACTGGAGAGTCAGAGCAAATACCTTCATATGTGACTCTGAGTAAATCACCGTCTGTGTGGAAGCCCAACACATGCTTTCTGTTCATAATCCACAGGGGAGTGTACTAATCATGCATTTTTACTGCAGCTCTGTGTATCCAAACATTTGACCAGGTAAAATTATTGGAGATGTCAGGGAAAAAAGATATATTTGCTGTTCTTACTTTCACCTCATCTTAAAACATAAAACCCTGTAAATAAAAGCTAATCTTGGCAAATCATGTAGAAAAAGTCAAAATCAAGTTGTCAAAGCAATAAACAGTCCAATACAGCTGACAGGTCTCTTTGCTAGAGAATAATATACACGTCAGCTGTAAAAAAGATAGGCTGAGACATAAATGTACTATTTTTGAAACAAGTATGGAAAGTTCTTGTTCTTGGGAACCTATACAACCAAGCCATGCTAAAGTACAAAAGGAAATTTTTTGCTTTTTATCCCTCTAAACATTTCTCATCATCCTACCATGATATCAGAATTTATTGCAGTCTGATAGCAAAAGCAGAGAGGAGTATTGGCAATTATTTGTACTGCCTTTGGGGGATTTTTAAAATTTTATGAGTGAATGACAATTGTGATTGAAAACACTTCATGCTGTTGCTGTTTGTGCCTTTTTCATTCTTATCACCAGGTTATGAAATAAGTGTAGGTTTTTCAAGTGCAGAGGTAAATGCCACGAGTGTTTGGTATCAAGAAGTATTTATGGTACATCACATTGTTCTGTATTTTTGGTTAGATTTTACAATCAACAGGTTAAGTTAACAGAAGCTGTGAATTATATCTGAAAGGTATTTGTAAACAACAGTCAAATTTATGCATGCAGGAAGGTACTGAGAAGTTTGAATAACACTGGCACCAGGTCTGCAGTCTTCCTCCTCCCACTTACTACTATTTTTGAGATAGATAAATCTCTAATCAGCTATATGAATAATATTGATCTAAGCTTCCAAATAAAACAGAGCACTGCATCTGTTTTTCCAGAGGCCACACACTTGTAAAAGTGGTTTTCTTTTTAAGTTTCTGATCTTCCTAGAGTGTTGTCATTTCTTTAACGCAGCTGAACAAGGTTCAAAATACTTAAAGCCAAGTTCATGTTTCTGACAGATTCTGCAATTTAATTTAGAGGCAGTATAGCTTAAGTGTTTCTTGGTGTTTGATATCATTACCTATGACTTTGCCATGGATGATTGAATACTGTATTCGGATAAAGCATTGAAGAAATAACAGTTGAGCATACCTGTTAAAAATTTAGGTGGGTGCTTTTTCTTTTTCATGCTTACTTTTCTATTATTGTAATTTACAGAGTTTCTGAGTTCACGGAAGTGCTGTTGTGACAGTTACTGGACAGATACGCAACAAAAGGCAGTACCTATTCAATGCACCTTGTAATGATTTATTGCCTTTCTTTTTTTATTTTTTTAATGCTGTCTGCCCCAAAACTGTGAAGAATCATCACAGATTTGATGGAGTCTATCTGGGCTACTTCTAAAAAAAAATGCCAAGATCCAATAGTCTGACCACTACCAAATGATATTTTCAATAAGTTGCTATAAATTTGTTGATAAGCAGAAAATAACCAAGAAAATATTGCCTTCAAATTTCCTAGATAAATGTGAGCAATATGGATGCAAACTTTGAAACCTATTGTGCACACGGAGTGCTATGAATCATGAACTACAGTATTTTAACTCCAGCTTTTATATTCGGTCATTGTTTGGCTTGAACACAGAGTTGAGGC
Organism: Oreocharis arfaki; assembly: GCA_013398015.1. NCBI lineage: Eukaryota > Metazoa > Chordata > Aves > Passeriformes > Paramythiidae > Oreocharis > Oreocharis arfaki. The sequence goes on along the minus strand of VZRR01001507.1, from coordinate 532,910 downwards.
ACTCCACACTTTACTTTTTGTATATTTAAGAAAAGGGAGAGATGGCAAGAGTATATTTACCCACCTCCCCTTTTAAGGGATGATCAGTTAATGCTCCTATAACACTTTAAAGATAGGCTTTCCAGAGCTTAAATATGATTAGACATTTATACAGATAATAAAACATTCATATTTACCTAAGATAAGATACAAGGGATTTAAAATACTCAGGCTTCCTGGCATAACTGGCTGCTTGAGATTAAAAGGGAAATTTTTTTCCTATAGGCGGATTATTACTTAGGGTATTACTTTAGGTGGTTGTGGGGTAGTTTGCATGTAACTTTGAAGTATCACACACTGTTGGCTGGAAGAAGATACTAGTTTAAATAAACTGCTGGCCTCAACAAGAATGGCAGGTCTCAGTCTTGTGTGTTTCTAGATCCTCACTGCCTGGTGGACATAAGCCCTTTAGCTTCTGAGTACATCTCACAACGTATCTGTCTATGGCTGTACCAAATGGCTGAGGCGTGTCCCACCTTGCCAAGCCCTTAGGTATTTCAGTTTTTCATATTTGTTGACGAAATTTAAAACCTTGTGGTTCTGATTTGGTTCAGTGGACATAATTTAGCTAGCATAAAGCTTGCTAGCTAAAAACTCTCAAAGCAAGACAAGCTGCTTTGGTAGAATTAGAAAGGAATTAAATAATTCTGGTGACAGACTTGGGGTGGGGCCATCCCAGCTGACAGAACAAGAACAGCACACCTGAGTATCCTACTAGTATACCTCAACTCTCCTCTAGCCATTGCCCATCCATTTTGGGGGAATAGATGAAACCCCAGCAGGCTGTCAGGGAAGACCCTAAGCCACCTTGTGTCACTGACTGCAATGCCTGTGAGTTAGTCACTGCCATTGTGGTGCTGGAGTAGGTAATGCAGAGTCTGTCAGAAAGCAGTTTACTAAGATACACTAAAACAGTAAAACTGATACCAGAATAAAATCCTTTCTGGGCTGTTTTCAGAAAGAGTAAAACCAAAGCAATATATACAGGCTTACTAGAAAATAAGAACATTCCTCCTTGAGAGAGTGCTATTTGCAGCACTGCGTATTTTTAAATTTTGATTTTTTTCTTAAATTTTACATCTTTTTGGAAGCAGTTAACATTTTTAAATACACACGACTATATGCAGTGTGTGTGTGTGGTATGCGTGCATGTGTTTGGGCAATAACTAGCTGAAATTCACATATGATTAATTTTTTTAAACTTACTTATCAGACAGCATGTCGCATTTAATTTTTATTCAGCTCATAGTTTCTGCTTTATTGCCTCGTTATGTTCTTCAAGTTCACTGGATATTTCTCTCTCCACCCTTTTCTTCCCTTTTGCTGTATACTTTTTACATATAAATACACACATATATATATACAGAGAGAGGAAAATAACTGCTCTGGGGAAATCTTGAAACCCTTCTCCTTCCCTAAACAGCAACAAGGGATTTACGTTTATAAATAGGGAGCCAGGGGCCAGCAGGCAGAATGCTAACACACAACATCAGTGAAGTTACACAGATAAATTTTTCAGTTCTTTTATCTAGTAAACATCCTAATGATCAACATCAAAGGATGAAGTAAGAAGCCGTTCTCTTTTGTGCCAGATTGAGAAAGAGTGGGCTCTTTTACATCTCATTTGGGAGATACGAGGAGCCTTTGAATGGATCATTGCTTTTTATGGGTAGTAATGAGGTGAGAAGTATTCTAGTGTGTGGCACAGGCCTTCATTAAAAGCGTGAAACAGAATGGCTTATGGTTAAAAGGAGTAATTTGTTCTAACATACTTGCTAAATTGTGCTGTAACCATGCCAGGTCACTGGACTACATTTTCCATAGGATTTCCGAATGCATTTGTGTGTAATTATTCTGCCTATACAGAGTGGAGGGATTTTTCCAATGACTTGTGCTAACTAGCTGACAACACTCATTCCTTTACTGGAAACTCCTCTAAACGCTATATTTTAAGAGGTATGGAAGAGCCCAGATTCTTTTGCTCAAGCCTATACTTCCTCAAAAAATTAAGAACCAGCACAACACAAAATAAGTGCAACTGATCCAAAGTCATGACAAAAAAACCCAGGGAGCCATCCCCACAGTCTTTCCCTTCAGTCTGACAGGATTTTATCGGAGAGGTCCATGCAAACCGAGGCAACCAAGCTGCTATGTACTGCTGTCTCTCAAACAGCACATTTGAGCAGGCTGGTTTCCCAAAGAACTGCTTAGCCACTTCTCACATCACAGTCAACAAGTGGCGATGGTCGTCACTTTGGAAAATCAGCTACTCGTATTTAGCTGCTGCTGACAAACTCGCTAGTAATTACGCAGGAGCACAGATACCTCAATGTGCAAATGCTTTTCCGAGTTCTCCTTCCTGTCACGCTTGAAAAGACAGGAAACGTCTACCTGGAGTACAAATTTCTGGCCGGGTAGTTTTTTTCAGAGAACAGAGAGTTATAATCCCTGGGAACTACACTCCTGAACTGTGAAGGACTGTAATGCAGTACACCAACAGAGGACAATAGGAATCCTTTTTTCAGCAAAATACTGGTAGCATCCAGAGCTAACCTTTAGGCATTAAACCCACTGAATCTGCTGAGGATTGTGCATCCAGTTGGCGGCAGGATACTGAAGAGAATGGAGACTACAGCCTTCCCCCGCTCCGGTCACCACCTCGCACCACCTCTCTGCTCGCTCTGTCATCCCAGCACCGGCGGAGAAACTGGCTTTAATCCTCACCCCGCAAAATATGACACTCCTGAGTTTTGGTGTAATATAGGAGTAACAGCTGATCAGGGCATTTCTCTACTAAGCTTCTTTAGAAGGAAGTGCTAAGGTATTAAAATAAAAACTGCAGAAATGATATGTTTCAGTTTGTGTCTTTTATAACAAACAAACAAACAAAAACAAAACCTCAGAGAAAATTCAATATGTCATTTTTCTCTTTTTTGTTTCTGTCCCATTTTAGGACAAATATCAGTGTCTAAAAATAATAAAAATCCTACTAAAGTGTCTTCATTAACTCAAGCCAAGCTTTTGTTTTCAATGCACATTGAAGAAAATTTATGAGAGTTCAACTTCTTGCCTGAGTCAGGCAACGAAAGTGTTTGAAATCTCAAAACCATCTCATTCCTAGCTTTGAACTAAGGGAAGGGACAGGACTGTGTGTGTATGTGCGTGCGCATGTGTGTTTGGCAGCAGTTAAAATACGAGAGCAGTGCTTAGAGCCATATGCTTCCTCAGAAACTGATAAAAGTTGCATGTGTATATAACTGATGGAGAATTTGTCCCATAGCATTAAGACAGCTGAGTTAAGGACTATTGTTTCTGTAAATCACCTTACTGATTTCTTTCTGTACAAGTCAAGAAAGGCTATTCCTTTTTAACCTATTCATATGAAAGAAAAAGCAGAGAAGTTTGTGAAGAATACGTGAAATCAAGTCCAATTACCATCTGTCTTCTGAGCAGCAGACACTTGGAAACCTGAGAAACAGATGAATTATTTTCTCCACATATTTTGTAACCATACTGTGAAACATAGGAGGCTTCAATGTTTAATGTTCATCAGTACGTGTTGTGGTCATTCCTCATAATCCTATTCACAATATTTTGTTTAAAAATGTTAGTGACAACGATTCAAATTGCTTATTTTAATGATGTGAAAAAAACTAGTATAAAGCAAAGAAGTACAGTCTGCTTTAGTTAACAGCCACTCCCATGAAAGTGATGTATATATATGATTGTGTATTTATACACGCAAGTATAGTATATATATTATTATTATATATGTGTATATATTATTATATAATGTATATACATTGAACTGTTTGAACAAACAACAAAATACAGCCTTAGATTTTCATATATGTTACATTGTTTTTCCTAGCTTTTTCAGGCAGGGAGATTAAATGTCCAGAAAAAGATTGGGTAGTATGTCAATAGACATCTGGAAATTGTAAGAGTTCAGGCAGTGCCTATATTTTCTCCTTGACTGCAAGTGAGGAAACTCATCTGGTTTCTTACAATGATGAGGCAAGCTCAGGTTGTTGTGAAGGTTTTTAAAGGATGCCTCAGACAAATGTCAGCTACTTTTTTTATTGGGAAGGTCTGGATATCCTGACATTGAAAGATCTTTATGCCATATTGATCATGAATGCATATACCTGCACATGCTAAAGTTAAGGTATGAATAGAGATTGTCAATTGTCTTGTGTTATGAATCACATGTTTTAACATACATTTTGGCACTGATGATTTCTCTATGGTTTTAAATAGCGTTTAAAATTAGATCTCAGTTTTTACTGACATCTTGGAATTTAGGTCTGCAAAGCCAGCATTGGCCACCTTGCAAACAACACAGAGATTGTGGTGCAAATACAAATTAAACGTATTTTAAACCAAAACCGACTTATATATAATGTTACTTGGCTGCCAATGTTGTCTGATCTTCACCTTTCTCCAGCTTCATCTCCAGACTAGCATTGTCACCACTTGTTAGAAGGAGTTTATTCTGTGAATAATTGCTGAATTGATGACTGCTTAAAAGGAGGAAAAAATAAAGATGAACAAAATGAAATCACTGGAGACTGTTTGGGAAACAGGAAAATAAAAAACTCCGTTGATATGACTACCAGAATGTAGACTCGTAAACACAAGTCCTTTGAAGCCCTCGAAGAAGATATGAAGAAGATATGATATCATAGAAGATATGAAGAGCTAGAAAATGTTAGTCTCAATCCTTCCTGGATCTTCCAGATAATACTAAATTTATTTTTGTTACACAGAAATGAAGTTTTTGATTTTGTAAAGGACTCACAGATTCTGATAACAGGACTGTAAATGCTGCTATTAATGCCTCCTTTATTAGCAATTATTAAAAAAGTAGTGCTACAAGCATTGTAAAAAGAGTCAGCCTTGCCCTGTGCCTCAGTTTCTCTTTACAGCGTGTAAATCAGCAGATTTCTATGTCTGAGCTTCACAGAGTTCAAATGGCTTGATGTTATTCAAACCCTTTATTAACAGACAGGATCTGAAAGGGTGAAAGTTGTGTGTATAGACAGCTGTTTTATGCAATAAAAAATCCAAATCTCTCTTGATTAATCTTGAGTCAAATTATCTTCAATCATTTGTCGAGATATTTTGTGCTTCACGAAACATAGCAGCGATGATAAAAAAAGAAAGCATTATCAGAAGGGAAAAAGTTTTACTGTGAGATATGTCTCTGTGCTGTTTTTAGGAACTGGTGTCAAGGTCCCATTATCCCTATTTATTTTTAAAGCATCACACAGAGGAGGAGCATATATATGTACTATATTTCTCTCAGATAGTTCCATTACAATCAAAATCCTGCTGCTTTCCTCCTGTTACATAGTCCTGCTCACAACCCAGAATCAACCTATCATTCAGGAGGAAATTACAGAAGAGAGGGATACATCTCCTTCTCATTCCTCTGACTGTATACAGGACTGGATTTCTAAATTATATTACTTTTTTTGCCCAGTAGAAGTTCCTCTAGAAGACAATTGCATTTCTTTAAGGTGACAGATCACATACTTGGGTTGAAAGTTTTATCTGTCTTCTTCCCATGCCTCCTGCCTTCAGACACAGGGCAAATCTTCAGCTGGCAGACCAGGCTTTATTCAGGCTGTCCAGGGCTCCTTTTTGGGCTTTGGACCCCAATGCTGTGGCATGACTCCTTCAGGGAACTACAGCCTTGCCTTGCGTAAACTTCCATGCGCTGCCAGGATCTTTGATTTACCCACCCGTCTCTGAAAGGCCTGAGTATGTGCTGAAAAGCCCAGTTTGCCAAGTATAGCTGTTTACAGATACAACCAATTTAGTAGGTTTTGGAATAGAAGTTGCATTTCTTGCCCTTGTCCACCATGCAGGTGTGTGGGGCAGATCACACCCAAGCTGAGAGCCGTGCAGGTGTGGAGTTACATTCACTCCATCAGGCCCTGTTGCTGCATGATGTGCGTTTACGAACCTTAAGGACCTACTGAGACAATAGGGAGAAAGGATAGGGGAACCATAACCAGAATGAGCACATTAGTGCTTTTAACCATAAAAAGGTCATCTCCATCCTAGTACTAAACTTTTCTTTTTGGAAATTATAGAATCTTGCTTGGCATAAATAAATTCCATTCATCCCTTCTGAAAAAGATGAAAGTCTGTCCTGTAAATAGAGTGTTTCTCTACTAAATTTAGGATTAAACCTAAGCCTGTTCCTGGGCACTCAGAGGTGCCAGAGGCGAGAGCTGGGCAGACAACCGACTTGACCACAGCAATTTCCCTCTCTAGCCTGCCCCGGGGTGAGATCTCATCTGTTTGAATGGAAGCTGCAGGTCAGGAAGTCTCCCTCAATTGTCCGTGCTTAAAAATACATCAAAAACAAACAGACCATAGATAGTGCTGAAATTTCACCGGTGTGTTATTCCTCTCATTAGAATCCCCAAATAGTGGAGTACAAAGAGAAAAATAAGTCATAGCACTGACTAAAAATGTGAGATGGAAATGTAGCTACAAGAAAAGGAAATAATTCAAAAGGAATAATTTTCCAAAACAATTTTTCAGTTACCAAATTTAAAAAAAAAAGTGATAGTCAGTTAAAGGGGAAATTACTGTTGCTTTTTTTACCTTTTTTTTTTCAGGTCCTTCATAAAATTTTATGCCAGTGCACTGATCTGACATAGACCAGAGCCATATAAACAGTTGCTTTGGCACAGTTGGGCAGCCAACAAACTGGAACTGGGGTTGAGAGAGTAAGTAGATGAAACCAGGAAGAACACGAACATCTTTTTCACATTTTGCTGTTGAATTAATTAATTGAGACCAAATCTGTGCTTTACAGGGGTTTCACTTCCTGTTCTAGGTTTATGCATATTTCAAAGCACCAATGCAAAAGAACACTTCCTGGTAATGGCACTTGGACTGACTGTACCCCATAGCAGTGGGGGACAGTGGGGGTACAGTGCAGAATACTATGAAGAAAATCTATGACGTACCATATAACATTTTGACCTACTGAAAGTGAAACACATGGGCTGCTGCTTAAATTGCCATTTCCCATAAAGGCAGCACTATTTTAATGTGTTTGCTACTATTTTTTTCTTTTAAAATATCTAGAGGAAATTAATTTTTATAAAAATGACAGCTAGGCCTGACCCTCCATCTTTAAGCTCCTACTTGATCCTTAGAGATCCAGCACATATGGTACAGTATGTTACAACCAGCTGCTAATTGGACTCCCTGCAAACATGACTATTTAGGTCAACTGAATGAAATAGAGACAGCTCAAGCTTTAAATCCGAGGGATATATGCCCTTCTGCTGATTGCACACAGCTCCCTTTGCTACTGGTGAGAATAAAATGGATTTATCCAGAAACAATAGGCTCCTAGCCAGCTTTGATATTATTTATAATATTTCTGATATTATTATCCACTTATAAGTGCATTTGGAGTTATACATTAAAAAGAGCAAGGCCCACTCAGACACTTCAAAACAAAATTATATGTACTTGGATTGTATATCATATAATGCATACTGAATTTGTTCTTAAATTTCTGTCTCACTTCCTTTTAGTATACATAGAGAAAAATTGAGAGCAAAATTAGAAAACTAGAAATTGTGATATTTTAAAATGTAATAGAATGTAAGAAATCCTAGCCTTTCTGTATTGTGAGAACATATTTCAAGCAGTACTGTGTTGATCTTGCTGATGCTATCAGAAAGTGATAGAATACTACTTTTATCAAGCTTAGGGGGGGCAAGACAAAGCTTAGGAGAATCCTACAGCACTGCTAATTACAAAAGTCCTCTAATGTACATGAAATCTTGCCAGTGGCCAAATAGTGTGTTTGTGTTTTAGCCTGTTACTTTGTGAACATCCTGCCAACAGAGTGTGAACCTCATGTCTGTCTTAAACTCTACTATCAAAGTCAACAGAAAACCTCCTGTTGCTCCCAAATATCTGTATTAATAAACTGTGTAAACAAAACTTTTGGGGATTCCTCACTGGGTCTGAAGTCTTATGGAACTGTTGCTGATTAAGGAGTCTCTTTACTTAACATTTGTCTTTCACATTTATTTTTCAAAGTATTTCCGTAACAGGCCAATGTGACTGAAGTTTCCTGACCCTCTGCCAATCACAATATAACCTTCAAAGGAAAGAGATAACCTCCCACTGAAGTAAGATACGAAGAAATGTTCTTCAGAAGAAAGTCCAGTAAAATTCAAATAGGGAGAGCAAAACTGGAACTGGTTTAGAGAGCCAAATACTGAGATTATTTTAACTCTTTAACTAGTTAGTCCCGTAGCAAAGGGGCTGATTTAAATCAGTTCCACCTACTCAGCCATGCTGCAGGGAGGAAAACCAGGGTGAGATAAGCCCTTCAGTGGCAAACACTTTGAAAGGCAGTGAGAAGCAAGGATCTTTCAGCTAGGACTGCTTGATATTTGTCAAATGGGAAGAGCTGAGATAAGCAGGACCTTATTTGCATCATAACTGAGTGAGCAGTGAAGCCTTGGTCCCTCGAGGTATTCTGATACACTGATATTTATTTCCATCCCAGATTGTAAAAAAATTTGGAACAACATGTTTTGTGGTTTCTTGGGGTTTTTTGTCTTTTTTTGAATGAACAATTCCTAATGAGCATGATTTTTAAAAGGATGGATTGTTTTGACTCCATTTGCTTATCAGGCTACACTGCCTCTTGAACAGAGTAACCTATAAGCCTTGTGCCCAAATTCTTCCCATGTCCAGGTTTTCTGGTGGGATGACTTTTCATTTCAGATGCCGATGCACTGTATCTAGATCAAAGGGGTGAGAGAATATTAGAAAGTGTAGCAAGAAGTGCTACTCCTGTGACAGCACCTATGACAATGATGCATCTCCATTAATAACCTTCAGAGAAAGATGACAACCTCCCCTAATTCAAGCAACCAAATCGGTGTTCTTTAGAAGGAAATCCAATTAATAGAGACTAAAACCAATTTTTTACGCTTTACACAATTTTCACTGAAAGGCTAATTTCCACTGAGTACATTTTTCTATCTATGTTTCTCTTCCCTAGACATGTAGCAAACTGACGCCGCTTAATTGGTGAGATACTCAGCCAGCTTCAAGTGCTGTAGTCAGTAGTGTTAGCAAAACATCATTAGGGGCTTTGTCTATTTTCAACATTCATTTTTACCTTTCTGTTTGTTTGCTTGTTTTTGTGAATGGCTTTTACACAACTCCTTAGAAACCTGACCTTTTGGACTGAAAGTTGAAACTCTTTGTCATTGTTACGTGGTGGTCAATTTTTTTTTTTATTTCTGAAGGAAAACAGCTCAGAATCAGACGGTGGGTGGTGCTTGCACGAAACGTTGACAATGGCATATTTTCTGGTTTTGAGTCACCTCCAGGAGCATGTGTGTTCATTTAGAATATGTGTCTGCAAATACGGCTCACAACCTCACTGTCTTCTTTGAGTGGAGGAAGATTAATCAGTCATCCCTGTTAAATGCTGCAATAACCCACCATTGTTTTAACCAGCATCAGCCTTGATTTAGAGAGGTGAAACCAAAGAAGAAACTGCCGCTCTTCTTGCCTCATATTTGGTCTAAGTAGCTAAACATAATGCCATGTTCCTTTTCATGTATCAAATGACATTTTATTTATATGGGTCCAGTGCTCGCTGAAGTGTGGAGGAGGAAGAATGCAGAGAGACTGCACAATAAATGACAGTTCAGAAGTTAACAGGTTGTGATCATAGAATCCTCATTACCTGAATAGTTTTTTTTCACTGGTAGTCACATTTTATTTTGCACATTCCTCAATGATTGAATTCACCTAAATTTACCAACTTTGCAGTAAGAAACTTGTCTTATTCTCTAACAGAAGATAACAACACAGAATTAAGTGAGGCAACAAATACACTGGTATGACAGATGTTTAAAATTAATTGTTGTCCTTGAATTTTTTTCCTTGCCCAGCTTTCAAGAAGGCCACTTAATATTCTGTTTTGATATTAAACCCAAGGGAATACGCAAGGAAAAAAAAGGAAGGAATTTCAGCTTGTATCTTTAAAGCTATGGAATGGTGTAAATTATTACAGTGGTTTCACGTTTTCATGGGATCAAGGCAACAACAGTAAGCTCATAAAACAGATACCACTAATTATGCAGAGGAGAAGTCATAAAGTCACTGATGGAAGTATGTTTTATATTCATGAACACATCATTAAAATTTTAAGACACACTATCAAATTCTACATTTTAATACTACACCCAACAGCATTAAACCCTCCCAACAAGAAAATCAGATTGTTTAATGATTGTGTTTGTCACATAGGTTTCATATGTCTGCTGTTGAAGCAGATGTAGTCTTTTCTGTTACTGGACAGCTTTTATCACTGGACAATTAAAAATATTATTTTTATGCAGTCTGAAAACTAGATACAACAAAAATATGACAAAATCACCAAAATGTTAGGAATGTTTAATTGTAGAAATATTTAAATTTAGCCAATCACATAAAATTTTTTAATTGTGTTGTCAATTTATTTTTACTTTTCTTGTATTTTATTTTGATGAAAAAGATGTTTTACAGTAACAGGATAGTGATTTAGGCAGGAGGCAACCCAGCACACAAATGTTAGGTATTTAAAAGGAATTTTTAAAGTAAACATTTCTTTAATGTAGCCATTTAAGCCAAGGGCAAAATATAATAGGAAATATTTCAGGATTGCCTGCTTGGCTGGAACTCTTGGAAGACCGAGGAGTGTCCTGTATGACTTTCATTACTGTCATGAGGAGACTGTGGCCGCGGTGAAAATACACATATGAAAGGCCCCAAATTCTCTGGTATTGAAAGACGTGCAACAGATGGCAAATAGATGTATCCTTGTCGAGACATCGATGGCACAAGTGACATTTTCAAAGATGATGCTTGTGATCTACAAGCAAAGGTCCTGGCTTTGGCTTTGGACTAACAGATGAAATAGCTGTGCAGTTGCACATTCACACATGAGGCCCCTGCCCTACCCCTGGTGTGGACACACAGTCTCACTGCTCTGCTCCCCTTCACTTCACAGTGAACTGTGTTGCTTCTTACATCTGGAACCTCTAGAAATAACTACCTCTCTAGAAAGGCTGCGCACAGTCAAGGAAATTAAGAGTCAGTCTTATTTGCCAGCATTAGTAACTAAAAACTCAGATACTTAATGCTGCATTTAAATGACATTTTTTAAACATTTAACAACAGATCAAACTAGACCCTAAACTGGTCTAGCTCTAGTTAATTACTATATGACATTTGAGTACCAGCTAATACCATAGTCACACATTTATCTGACAAAAACTCAAGAGCTTCAGTTATTAACATAAATTTCTTAGAATGAGTTCTGATAGGACTCAGTGAAGACTTCTGCCTAAAAATATCAATGGCTAAATGTGGTCTAATATTAGGTCTATTCTAAACCTTGCTTCCTCCAGAGCCAATATTTGGCCTACACTATCTGCCAGCATCTTTTTAATGAGAAGCACACATCTAAAAGCCCTCACAGCTCTCAAAATTTAGGAGTAAATATTTTTAAATTAAAACCGTATGCTAAGCAGTGCAGATTTGCTGGTGCAGATGTTATTTTTGGCTCTTTTTTTTTAACTAATTCGTAACCAATGTACTTCAGCCTATTTTTCTAAATTTATTAGTAATATTCTGAATAAAACAGATATAGTGAAAGAAGTTAATAGAAAAAATCTCAAGATATTTTAGGCAGTTTTCTACTCAGCAGCAAAGTCATCGCTAAAATTCTGTGGACAAGATATATCCTTGGCACACTATAAATAGCAAAAGGGGGAAAAAGAGAAAATGGAGGTAAAAACCACTCAAACAGAGAATGGGACAAGAAGGACCATTTTGCATGAAATTCTACACTCCACCTTTCTCAGGAGACTCAGACAATCTTCTAGCATTCAATTTGTGATTGCTTTATGTAGTTTCTGCAATTCAGAGTACAGTCATGTCAGCTTCTGGGTTTTTCCTTGATGGTGGTCCAATATTCATTCTAATTATTTAAGATTCATAACGATTTCTGTTTGTGCTGTTTACATTCATGCTTGATATCCTCAGTGTCATTCTTCCCTGAAAGAAACTGAAGTCTCTAGTGAAGGTGACAGAGTTTTCCATACTCTGATAATTCTTAATTAATTCAGAATTAGTGGATTCTCTGGTTATGAGGGACCCTGTTGTCAGCCTTGCTATATTGGCCAATGATTTAATAAAGAATGGATGGTGTATTTTTTCCATAAGTTGATCTAATTAGTCTTACTCCTTCAAATTTTAGTTATTCTTGAGATCTTGGAACCTCACTATTTAGAAAAGTGAGCTTGTCTTTTGTTTGTGCATGGAAAAACACTATGATATTTTTTGGATTGCGAAAACAAGATCAACTCAGTCTGACATCAGAGTGGACAGTGCAATGAAAGAAGGCTTAAAGCACAGAACTGCTGTTCATGCCATTTGCAATGATCTGTTCAGGTATTTTTCTTAGTGTCCAAAATTGCCAATTCTTAGTTCAAGCATGAAGAAATCTTCTTTTTTATCTATATTTAAATAAGGTGAATGGGTTTTTACTCTATGTGATTATGCTGTTCTTCTTGTTGTGAGCATCTACTCTGTAAATAAGTTTTTATAATTTGCATACCATGTAGGCTTAATATGGGACAATTTTTTAGCCCAAAACTTAGAGAATAGAAATAATAAACAGTTGTGACACTGAATAAAAAATTATTTTAAACAAGCCAAGAAATGTGAAATTTGAGAAGGAGAACCTCCTCAGCCACAGACATGAAAGCAAAATAATAGACTAAAAGCCATTAATTATTCATGAGGTTACAAAGGGAGTCTGAATGTAGGTTTAGAAATATGTCTGGACACTAAGGATCCAATCCACTAAACACCTATGAATTGTGTACGCTACTATGAGAAGCAGTCTCACAACTGCTAGAGAACTGATCAAGGCAGTAAATGGCAAAAGAAGTTTTTGCAGGGTCAAATCTTTTGGCAGAACTGCACAGGGTTTGCAGGTTTCCCATTTTTATGTCTTGAAACATTTTTGTTTGAGGTCTTTCTGTTAAGTTTTGCCAATTACACCTTAGACCTACATAAGATACTTTACTATGTTCGATGCTGAAACAATAACTTAGCAAATTTTCAAAATGTCTTTAATTGCTAGAAAGCTGTAAAGCAGAAAAGCTAAGTTGTTATGGGGTTCTTACATATTTTTATATTATTTTCCCAAAATTGTGGATGTTTTGCAGAGTGTCACATTTTTTTGAAAGGAAACAAACGTCAAACCTGCAGGTCATTCATTTTTATTGCCCTCTGGAACAAAACAGAAACATGCAAGCAATGGAAAATGTCAAACCCAACATTCTCATTGAATTGTTAAAAAAGTCCTGATATTTTGGTGAGAAAGGATTCAGGAAAAAAACTCACTTTTGACTGGCATGTTTACAGACTGTCATTCCATAACCAGAAGGATATGTATTTAAACCAGATAATTCCCTTTACTAAATCTAATAACGGCACCTTGATAGAGACGCTGGCTAATCAGTCAGCAACTAAATCTAGGCCTAATTTATCAGACAAACTTCATTAAATAAATTTTATATTGTACACTGCACAAAACCAAACTCAATAATTGGGATTAATTGCCACCTTCATCAGTTTTAGCAAGGTCAAGGATTAAGCAGGCTTGGAGAATGATCTGACCTTTCATTGCAATTCTCCTTCCACTGAAATTTTCAGCTGTCAAATTCACAATTGTACGTTTTACAGGAGATTGCCACATAACTGATTTTAATGTTTTATGGTATTATCCATGCCTCACTTTACCCAGCCATTAAATAGCCAGACATTAAGAAAATAGCTGCTTTGAAAGGTAATGTGAAAATAATGTTAAAATGCAAGTTTTTCCATTTTTTGATGTTTTTTGCTACAGATTAGGAACTAAAGCTGAAGAATCAATCACATTAAAAAGAGAAAAGATAGAATAAGCTTAAATTTTATGCTAATAGATAGAAAAGTTTTAAATATAATATGAATTGCTGAAAATTTCATATAAAACATTTTTATTTTCAAATTTTTATCATTTCAACTTTTCATGAAAATGCCCCTAAACAAAATATTTTCAGCCAAAAACTTGTCTGGTTTTGGTTATTTGGGAGGGAGGAGGTTGAGAAAGAATTAATATTTTACAATATGTGTCTAGAAGTGCTCTTCTGCACTTGGTTATGTATATTTAAGACATATCTTCCTCCTGGCATGATTTTCTACACAATAATGGAGCAATGTTGAGAAACCCATGCTATTGCTCTAGACTTAAATTCCCAGAATTGTCAATCTGGCAGCTGTCACAGTAAAACTTTTTACATAATTTTTAAATTACAGAGGATTATACAAAACTCTTCTCCATCAAAGGATTGGTTTCTTTCCCCACCCTCCCCCTGAAGTCAATAGCAAAATGTCCTTCCTCAGCAGTGGGAAAAAGTGCCTTGGGTATGCTTACAGAAGAGCACTGTATGCTTGAAATCATATTTTTGCTTTTACCTAGTACTGTGATATTTGAGAAAGTATGTTAGTAATGGGGATGCTATAAATAGTAGCCACGAAGTCTTTGATGGTAAGCACTGTTCATGCAGAGCATATATGATGACTCTTTATGGAATGCTAAGAAATAAACAGGCGATGATGGCTTTTTGGTTTTGTGAAACTAGACTCCCACGACTTGAGATGACAAGAGTTTTTTCAGGTTAATTATTAATCCTTTTTTTTCCTTTTCATTTCTTTTCTTGTATGAGAAAAAAATCAGCATTTTTCTAAATGAATGAAAACTGTAGTTGTCAATCAAGGAAGCACAGTTTCTCTCTTGTCTCCTTTTTCTTGCCACTGTCCCTTCAGCTGTATGAGAATTACATTCATTTACAACTGTTAGCATGAAACAACACAGGATTGCTCTTATCTGTCACTGGTGCTGTGAAATTTTTTGGCCAAATCATGGACAGATGGATAGATGAATGCGATGCAAGTATGAATGAGCTACCACTCGTTGGGTTTCAGATGGCAAGGCAAGCCTGTGTGTGTATGTGCATATAATGTACAATGTTTGTGTGCAGGCCCACATATGCACACGTGCTGTGACTGGTGTTTGGCCGGTAACGTGAGACAAAGAAGTGAGAGAGAGAGAACCTGAGTGCTTTTTCTGCATTTTATGCAATTATTCACCAAAGTGTTTAGCTGTAAAAAGCTAAATCCAAGTGCTTTTTTTTTTTCCTAAGGCAGCTGTTCATATGAAGGGAAAAAAAAAAAAAAGAAAGGAAAACAGACAAACCCAGCAACTTTTCTTTGATTTTACTGCAGGATACATGCTCGGCTGCTCTTCTTGTGATGCCCACAGTGCCGTGGAGCAGTGGACCTTGCCCTTTTTTGTAGTTAACTGGTGAAAAAGACTGCATCTGCTTATTCTCAGACATTAATACAGCTAAAGGAATAAGACATCAGAGGCCCACAAATGAGAAGGTCTTTTTAAATTTACAAAGCATTTGCTCCTGAATCCACCTCAGCCAGTTTGGGGAAAGCACTTTTGGCACCAAGTCACCCTTCAGGGAAAGACTGATAATGATCACTAGAGACATACTACGGGCTCCTGCCTCACTCACTTCAAAGGCCTTCTCTCTTAATCAACATTAAATCATCATTTTGCCTTGGATATAGGGACAGCTGTACACAATCTATTTGTTTTAAAACAGATTAGGAATGGGTTCTCTGCCAGAGTATAAGCTGCATGATAAACGTACTTTAAAGCCATAACTAGGAAAAAACACTGCTCCCTTCGCTAGTTAGATTCCAGTACTAGCCGAGAACTCACATTGTCTCAGGACTGGATCCTTCTTTGGTTGTTTGGCTGTCCCCAAGAACACTCAGGCAATACGACAAGCTCAAAAAAATCAAGCGTTTGTTGATCTTAGCTGTGTCTTCTGCTGAATTTTTCCATGAAAAGCAATAGCCGCAGGAAGTAGTGTAAGGTTGTCTAGATCTGCTTTCTTCTTCCTTTTTTTAATCTCAGAGTTAAAAACCCTATTTCATCAAATGACAGTCTCACAAGGTGACAACAAAGGCCTTTTATTACCCAATTAAAAGTTGATGGCCAGATAGCTGTTAAATAATTAAGTAAAGACCCTAAATTACAGGAGAAAAAAATCCCTTCTCTTGATCCATGCTGGAGACATATTTACACGGTTGCTAAACATCTCTATACAAGCTGTTTTTCTTGCACAATACAAATACTCTGGAATGTGCAAAATTTAAAAGAAAAGTCTAGCAACTAGCCATGTTTCCAGAATAGGACAGTAGGTATTGGAAAGCAGTGGTTCCCAAAAAAGATTGGGGGGTCAGAACGAGTACACAAAAGAATATCATTCCTAGAACAACATGGTGATGAAATGAGCTGCACAGTTTTTGTATGTGCAGAGACAATATTGATCATGGAAGACTGAAATTAGTCCTATTTTCCACTTTAAAAAAAAAAAAAAGAAGATATTGAAAATTGAAATATAAAAATATTACAAAGAATATGTCTCACAATGAGAAACTTACAATGTTCAATCTGCATTATTTAAAAAAAACAACAAAAAGATTGGCAGGCAAAGTGATCATATGACACTAGGTCCTTCACAGAGAGAAAACAGTGTTTTTAATACTCCACATATTAGAGAAATGAAAAATGAATTCAAGAAAGTTTAAGAAAAAGTGAGACAAATTCAAATTAAAAATGAGGTCCAGCTTCTAAGAGGGACCAGTAGAAAAATCTATCAAATGAACTGGTAGCTTCTGCACTTATTTCTTTTCTTTCTGTCCTTAAGCCAAAACCAGCCACCTTTTTAGGGGGCTGTATCCTAGCCAAGCATTAGCTGCTTTAATTCAAATTGCGCTCCGCTCAGAAGAAGCTGAGTGAAATGTAGTGCCTTTCAACATTGAGAGTGATATAGCTAGACAGGACTATCTAACAGCTCGTCTTGAGCTCCAGCTTCTCTCACATGTCATTGGTTCAAGTACAGGTGGCATTGCATGGCATTTTCATACATCTGCCTTAACTGTGAGCATGAACCATAGGCCTGTGCATGTGAATTTCTGTGCCAGTGGATGTCACCCCTTACACAAACAGAACACAAGCGAGGGATTGGGACTGTTGTGTTAACACAGAGTGACAATAATTCCTATTCATTTGTTTGGACACTTTTCTAGAGCCAAGAAAATAAATTACTAAAAATGAAAATTCAGATTTTGTATTTTTTATGATAAATCACAATTTTGCCTTCAGCATTATTCTCTCTTTAAATATTCAAGACAAAGAATGAATGTCTGTTCTTGATACTCTTATGACCAAATTCAGAATATTCTACCCTAAAGGAAGTCTAACTGATTGATATTTCTGTCTTTTCATATATATATGTATGAATGAATGTTCTATTTTATGATAAAGAGAATAGAAGATGAAGAATTTTGCCAGAAAACTGGAGCCCAGTTTTCTGGCAAAAAAACTGTATATTTGTAGCAAGGCAGATATTACCACTGACTTCGGTTTTCACATTGTGTTTATCAGATGGTGAATAGGGAGTAAATGAGAAATGCACCTGAAATTCTTTGTGTAGGTGCTGTCACAAAGAATATTACACTCCCAAGAAGCCAGGCACGTGAATAAAGGGAGAAGGAGAGACGAATAGATTAAATTTTAGATAGCAAGCAGTAGAAGGAATGAGCT
This sequence comes from Oreocharis arfaki, assembly GCA_013398015.1. NCBI lineage: Eukaryota > Metazoa > Chordata > Aves > Passeriformes > Paramythiidae > Oreocharis > Oreocharis arfaki. The sequence continues at coordinate 515,080 of VZRR01001507.1, read as the reverse complement.
AAGCAAAGGGAGATGGGGATATAAATGCAGTAAAAACTGGCTAAATTTCTGACAAAAAAAAAAGATTAAAGATTAAGAAGGGAAAATCCTAGTAACATGGAGCAGAAGAAAACACACCACATGTGGAAAAACTGCATCCTATCTAGAAAAGGACTTCACTCACTAGAGCAGAGGAGGAGTATTATACTGAATAAAGAGAGGCCCATTCCTGTCCTGCCAGAGAACCTATTTTTCAGTGGATGAGAATGCACCAGATGATCTAGCTAGTGAGCAGGATGCAAGGAAGGAAAAGCCATATAAAATGAATCCTATGCATTTGAAAAACAACAGAATGCAAATCAAGGCAACATAAATTATAGAGAGGGAGTGAAAGTTACTCCAGGGGTTTTATCCCCCTGCCCCCACAGGATACAAGCTATTTCCTTTGAGTTCGCAATAGTAATTTCAAAATGCTACTCCTGGCACTGTCTGAGCCACATGTATTTTCAGCACTTGGCAAGAAGACATTTAGAAGATAGAGGTTGTTCCTTTACTTGGGAAAGGGAATCAGACTTCTTGCGCTGTGACAGTAAATAATGCATTTCTCCACTGATGTCACCACTGCACAGACAACAGTAAATTTGGCGTCTCCTAATTTTTTGCTCCTTGACTTTACTACCTAAATAACTTTCTTTTTTCACTGAGTAATTGTCCACATGGAGTCCATTTTTATTGTGCGTGTGCTCACAGCTAGCTCAGGCACAGGGAGCACGTACAGTCCAAGAATGGACTACATGTGCATAACACATTTCAAAGAAGTACAGTTCCTGAGAGGTAAATAACTCCTTACTAGTGGGCAATATTGAGTAAATTAAGAGGGGATTGTCTGACCATTGCCAATGCAAATTGCTGCTCTCTGATACAGTACAGTGGATAGAAAAGGATTCTGATTCCTCAACAAGTGTTCGCGACTAAGTAACGGTACAAAATAATATGGGACAATTAATTCTTTGATAGGACTGAAAAGCCCCTTTGTAAAGTACACCACACTGACTGAAGATTCCAAAATTAATTTCCAACAATGTCCACCAGTATATTATAGTTCTCAGATAACTATATCATATGTTATATGAAAATGCTAAATGGTGTTCATAATTAACAGTAATGACAAGGGGAAAGGCTATGGCTTTCATTTATGAAAGCAGTTATAGGACATAGGAATAGCCATTCTGGATTAGATCAAAGCCCCTGCCTGTAACAATGACCAGTAGCAGATGTTACAGGAATAAAAGAAAGACATGGCAAGCTCTCCTTTTCCGTGCAATCGGACGCTGTAAGTCTATACCACCAGGCTTTCCTGTGGAAGGGCACATATGCAAGAAGGTAGCAACTGGATGATATTTACCTGTTTATTTACAGAATTCTGTTTTCCAGAATTCTGTTTCATGCTGAGAAACATTGTAGCTTCTTGCCCAAAAAACAAAAAGATATTTTATATATTACTGATACTTGCTGAGCAAATAATATCATCCTCTTCAAGGAAGCTAAGGCCTGCTGAATGCCAAGACCAAAAAACAAAAAAACCCCAAAGTTTAAATCTGAATTTATTTGTATTATATCTAATGGAACTGCTGAGATTGCTGTGTTCAGTGTCAGGGTATAAAAGTCACAGACCCAGCTAGAAAAATGATCCGTATTGAACAGGCAGATTGCAACTTTGATTTTCAGTTTTATCTAGTATTAAAGGTAAAAATAACACTCATTTTGAGAAGGATAAACTACTTCAATTTTGTGTATTTTTAATTACCGAGTGATGTAATTTCTTTCTTGTGGGAAGAGACACTGGTGTTAGCCATAGTTGGACATAAGAAATATGTTTCTAGTAGTTTATATATTTCCGGTCTTGGCTTGTCAGTAGCTATAATTTTGAAAAATTGGTAAACTTAAAAGAATTTAGATTGATAGTTTCACTTTCAAGTAGTGACCAATGGCAGTACATGCAGCATCACATAGCTTGGAAACTCAAATATGTACCTGACAGATACAAATAAGAAAAAGGGAGGAATCTAAATCATGGCTAAACTGTATCTGGTTTGTATCTTGTTGCTCTTTTTAAGATCTGATTAAGAGAATCTGAGTGGGCAGGTTTGCTTATAGGAAACTATTCTGCAAATTATAATGGGGAGGTCAGAGCCTCAAACTGTCATGAAGTTGCTTGAATTCATTGTTGTATCTGGGCACCAACTTAGAGACAATGTCAGGACTTGCGTGGAAGCAGAGTGAATTGATGTTCATGCCTTTCAGTTTATGTGCCTCCCTAGATGAGAAAGGGTTAAGCATGAGTTAGGGATGTATGTGAAAATATATGGGTGAAGTAGGAAAAAAAAATTCTCTTCTAGTTTGAGCCACTCCATCTGTTCCCTTAATTCAGTGGCAGACCTTGATGGGACCCTGGGATCCGCTAGTCCCACACTTCATACAGCTTCTCTCTGTAAATTAAGTTGTTGGCCTGCGTTACTGAGGGTTTAGGAAGGTGAGTGATGACCTTGGTTTGAGTATGTTTGTATAGAAACATGTCACTGTAGGGTGATGTCTTTCCTCCAGGGACATAGGGCCCAATACTAACCATTTGTTAAGAAAATACCAAAGCTAAACATATCCAGTGTATGAAAGGATCCAACACCCTTGCCAAGTGTAACTTACACTCATCTTTGAAACATCAATGTACACAGTATTTTAAAGGTTATTTTTAGCACTTGTCTTTTAAACTGTTTCCCATCTGATGCTAACATCTTGCAACTTTCAAACTAATATGAGTTATTTTTATTATTAAAATGGGAAATGTCTTTAATATACTGTAGTATGGCAATATGTTTAATATATATTTTTAAAGGAGATATAAAATAGTATTTATTCTCAAGAATCAGCACATATAATTCCAGAGAAATCCCACAATGCTTTCAAGTTCTTTGTTTCTTTATATAGCTAAGATTAAAAGTAAAATTTTAATGACAATATAGTTCTCCTTTATTCCCTCTTCCCTGCAGTATTTTCCCAGCAGTGATCTATGTTCCTAAGTCCTGATGCATGCATGTTGTTGTTTGGAGAATCAGTTGTGGTTATTCAATTGTCTGAGAAAGTTCTGTTAAGTGACATGGGTTCTCTTGCAGCATTTATTTTGAAATAACAAGGTAAGGAGCACAGTCAGATCAGTAGTTCTCTTTAGTTTGTGAAGTTCTCCAGAAAACATGAAGAGATAAATTCAGATTAGAACCACAGTTTTCAAGCCAGGTAGCCTTAAACCTGAATTCGTAAATGCGGTTTTAGACTTGAGCTTTTAGGCATCTGAGCCTGAAAATGTTGGCCTTGTTTAATATTCCTCTTGAGGATTGATTAATGTATAGTCAGGATGTTTTTCCATACAGCCAGCCTGTAAATGTTACCCTTCTAAAGTTCAGCCCATACTTACTCGGTGTATCTTTAAATAATTTATCTTCCCTCCCTACACCTTTTAAATATTTCAGATTATTTTAGTTTGAGAACCCATTGTGAAACTGATGATCTGGTGCTAAAGCTCCTCCTGGGTATGAGGGGTAGCTGGAGCAGGGGACAGCCTTTGTTTAAACAGAAAAGAATGAAATTTTAGCCCCGTCAGAGTCAGTGGAAGCTTTGCTGCTGGCTTCCACATGGCCTGGATTTTACCCAGGTACCTACCTTTGGTCTCAAGTGATGTAAATCAAGCATGACTGCACCAAAGACTGTGAGGATGCAAAATGCAAGACTCATATGTGAAGGGAAATCAGGCCAAAACCAGTGAGAAGAACTATAAAAGGTGGTCAAAGGAAAGTATCTGTATTAGAGGAGGTACATTAAACGTATTTTAACATTTTCTCCCCTGCAAAATCTTCTCCAAATGTGTGTTTCAGGAGATACAGTCTACTACCATGTGAAAGCATTCCTAATGGGTATATTACAAAATGTAAATTATAAGAATGCTGCATATGTGGGATTTTAGCTCTCCCACAATCGCCAAAGAAGTTACCTAAAACTGATGATGAACTATTTCTAAATGTCTCCTTTCCTCCACAGGTAAACAATCTTTTTGTCATATCTGAACTTCTATAAATTACCGAGTCTTGCTCACTCCAACAAAAACAGAAAACCAATAACATATTTCAGTTGTTCTTCTATTGCAACTGTGTCCTTTAATTTCATCTGTTTAAAGAACCGTAATAGATAGGAATGACAATGTAAAGAATGCACTCAAGCTCTTTAGCTGAAAATAATCTTTATTTACAAGAGGTTTTGGATAATTTTTTTAGAAGCTGTCATTCCATTACTTTTCACATAAATAAAAGCAGAAAAGAAATGTATTTGAGAAGAAGTGGGAACTAAAGGTCATATCATTCAAGAAAAGGCATATGTTTTATTTGGGCCAGCCCTGAAGAACAGAATGAAAGATGGGACAGATATGTGGAGAAATGTTCTGAATGTTTTCTGGGTGAGAAAACATTTTTAATTTAATAAATTAATAAACTTTTAAATAAACAGAATAAAATGTTAAGTGCCTTTTGTTTTATACTGAGCTCAAAGAAGAAAATAACAAACCCTTTTAAGAGCAGCCAGGATATTATTCTGAGAATAACATCAAGAGATGCAAAAGCGTGGTTAGAGAGCATTTAAGCAAAATGCTCTGCAGGAGCTGGGAGAGAACCACCTGTACACTCCTCCTTCCAGAACACAGCTCCATTTTGTGACAACTCTCAAACTCTAATGGAAAGAAACCAAAGCCTTTAAAACCCTCTCAACAGCAAAGAGGTTTCTAAATTTAAATTTTTCCATCAGGAAGAGAAGGGTCTTACGAATTCCATAGTGCTGCCAGCCAAACTCCAGAGATGTGTGATCAGCTTGATCTTAGTTGTAACTAACACGGTGGGCTGTGAGGTGCAGCAGTGGAGAAAGTGGGCTCTGCTCTGAAGAAAGTTTGCTTCCAAGCAGAGGGTAGATGAGGTGGTTGCCTCTGAAACTGCCCTAGCTTGTGGCATCAAAACCTATAGACTGGGGATCTTGCTCTGCTGAGCTGGTTGGAGCTCAGATTTCCTTCTCTGTCCTATCTCCTGTGGGCTATTTCCCGTTAGCAAAAGGTTTTTTAGCTTTTCTTCTTCAGAGAGAAGGCATAAATAGAAGCCTCCCACAAATTAGAAAGCTCCTCACCATTTGGGCTAGCTGCAAATGCCACAACCTGGCTAAAAATTGAAAACATCAGATGGTGGAAGATGTGCTGGATCTGCAAATGCTTTTCCTACAATAAAACCTCTTATTTACCAGGGACTGTTCAAGTACTCAGTCACCATCCCTACCTGCAGAAGGAAGGTACTTCCTCACCTGAGATCACTGCAGTTGTCACACAGATGGAGCATCTTTACATGGTGGTTGGAGAACAGCTGCTCCTTCTGCTTTTCTGTTTCTTGCTCTGTTTCCTGCCATTGCTTTTTGCTGCCAGGTCTGAGGAAGAATGAAATCCTACTGAGACAGTGATTAAATACAAAACAATGAAGAACTACTTGACTTTATTTCCCCTTGCCCCTCTTTCTCCAAGAGCTCTGGTAGAGAACAAAGTGAATGCAGCAAATAGGATAATAGGCTCTGCTGTTTGAAGCATTTTGAAAAGAGATGCTAAGATAAAAGGTCAGCATTACCTTGCTCCTCTTTTTCTTTCTTTGAGATGTGTGAATATGGCATAATTCTAAGGTATTTTTTACAATATGTTAGCTTATATCAGTTTAACAATCAGAAGCTTCCTTTCCTTAGGGTCAGTTACTTTATGCTCCCAGACAGAGGAGAGGTTCACGGGCTGAACAAAGGCTGTTTAGAGGTGACACTTTAAGTGAATTTAAAAGCCTGTTTGAAGACTTCAATGAGTTCTTGTCTACAAGAGCTCCTTGTGTGGCTTGTCATCCACTTGTCAGATATGTGTATTTTTAAACTGATTGATGCAAATCTGAGAAAATATTGGTTTCATGGGGTTTTGCTACTCTTTATCTCGATAACCTATCAGTAAAGCAACATTTCTAGCATTCAATTTATTATTACATTCATCACTTGTACGGTAACTTTGATGAATAATTTTTTGCCTTGGTTACCACAGCCATCTAGCAGCTGTAGATGCTGCATCTTTCCATGACCACAAGACCTGAGCAACCAGGGGAACTAAACAAAAAAAGCAGTGTCAGGAAGGATATGTAAAAGGTCTTCTTGCATTGTGTTTATTAATGCTAAATGTAGAGGAAGGCAAGAAAAATGAGTTATACCCTGAATACTTCCGACTTTATTTAAATATTTGGGAATAAAATGGTATACCAATGTTTACTGCATCCCTTAACCTATTTATGTTATTCAAGTAAAGTATGAATTACTCAATTATGTCACCTTCATATCCTCCCTAGAATTAATTTTTCTGGTAAAGAATAAAAAGTGTATGACTTTGTACCACTTGCAGACAGGAAAATAATGGTTTCAAATTTTAAACCAGATTTTCTTCAAATGTATTTTCAGTCAAATTTTTAAGGGGAAGTCTGCAGATGTCAAGCAATGTTCATCTGCATGTCTGTGAATATATTTCTATTTTACTAAGAGTTTAATTTTGCTTCTCAGCATTCCAAAACTGTAGGCAAAAGAAATATCAATGAAAAAGATGTATTTCTAAGTGAAACAAATGGCATTGTAAACAGAAAAAAGGCTGAGCTTTCAAAATCCATATTTGGACTCAATTTTTTCAAAAGTTGATGATTTATTTTCCTTTATCCTCTTTTAGGGATTAAATTAATGTGTGAAATTTTGGCACAATTGACACCTGAGCTTGTCACACCATTTTCCCTGACTGGGGTGTTTGGATTTGTGTTTTGATGAACTTGTTCTATAAGAAATTATGTTTCCTGGCAGGCTGAGTTTTTCCACAGCACATTAATTTTTTTGGAGATAATTTGTTGTGTCTGTTAAGGCTCATTTAAGAAAACCCTCCAGCAGTGGAGTACCTAAAGAGCAGTTACTTTTCTGCTCTTTTCCCTTACAATTTAATTCAAGTTGAATTTTAGCTTTATTACCCTTTCCCTCCTCTGTATGGCACTATCCTGGAGAAATGCTGGCACGCGGGGATGTTAATGTAGTCATGTAACCCCAAGATCCCACAGCTGCACAGCGAAGGGAGACACAGAAGAGGGGAATGAGTGAGAGCTGGGGAAGAAAGTGGTTTGGAGGGACAGAAACCCAATCAGCCTCCTCTCAATTCCTTTTTCTGTCTCATGGCACCACACATACAGATTCCCCGCCTTCTCCTTGAAATGGGGAGGAAAAAAAGTGGGCTAAATCGAGAGCACCGATTGGCCATCACCAAACAGAAAGCAGCACTTGGTCCTGCCCCCGCAGCCCTGGCACTTTGGGGTATCAGTTCCAATGTTCAGCACCTGAACCACCATGATAATGGGAAGGAGGAGTTCATTGCAGGAGGTTTTGTTGTCCGTACAGAAATAAATCCTGAAAATAGTATCCAAGAGCAACATTAAAGAGATGGTAAAACTGAAAAATCTAGGCTTTGAAAATGGAAACCCCAAAATGGAAACCCCCCATTTTTCTACAGTCTGAACTCCACAATCTTAACCGTGTTATAATGTGTCTGAGCATTGAGATGTGACTTTTAGTTTTTCTAACTCACAAGTTTTGAAAATGACTAGTGTGAAATTTTTAGCATAGTAGTGAGGTCCACATATACAAGCAAGGAACTTTCTAGCACAGAAACACTTTTGCTAAATTTGAAGCAACGGCCTCTTGTTTTAAGATACTTTTTAAAATGTAACTTCAGAACTAATTTGAAGACTAATTTTCTTCTTAATTCCCCTGTAAGGGTCATCAAGTTTTTAGAACTTGAGAAAATAATACGTAATACAATTGGAAGCTACGCCAACAGTAATTTAAATCTGTTAATGCTTTCCAAACTCAGAAAAGTAATAATTTCAGCCATCTGACTTTTATAGTGATGGCAGAGTGAAAAATTTATTAAGAACAACTGAAATTATCAAAAACTTTTCAATAATGCTGAAATTATAATTGAAAATATTTTTTATACCGCATGATGTCAAATAATGATCTTGGGAGAAAACATGAAGATAAGTAGGAGAAATTAACATAATACAGAGATAAATCACTTGTTTCCTATTAATCTTACAGAAATTGTACTGAAATTGTAGGGGCTTTAATGACCAATACGAAATGTTGTTTGCTTTCTATCGATTCAACTTACTGATTTCTTAGTCGAAATTAATAGCTCTTGAATAGCATAAGATGTCTGAGGAGGAGGAGTAGCTTATTTGAGGGGTTTCTATTGCCACCTAGTGGCCCCCACGCCCTTCCCCTACCCTCTGCACTAGCTCAGGTTCCCAAAAGCTTTTCAGTTGTCAGGAACAAATGCTTTTGTTAACTGGCAAGAGAGAGAGGGGCAATTTTTGAAACTTTCTAGACATAACAAAAAGAAAAGCATGAATTTAATTTTCCTCATTATATGGACTAAAAAAAAAAAAAAAAAGGAGTAACTAAGGTATCCCTCAGCTGACATAAATTAAGAACCATACAGTAACTTAGTAATGAACACTACTTTGAAAAAGAGACGTTTATACAAACGTGCTTTTTGTTGTTGCTGTTGTTTGAAACAGATTATATGGATTTGATGGGATTCCGTCTTGCCTGAGTTTTAATCTCCTGAAGGTCTCGCTGATTTCTATTGAATTGATATATTTTTATCTCTGGAGCAAAACCTGCTCATGCTCTTATGAAAAGAAATAGAAGTTCATGTTGGTCATAACAACGTTTGTTGAGATAAACTGTAAGAAACATAAAGTCTTCAGTTTTCTTTATATTTTCTTGATAATGGTAAACAGAAAATATTTTCTGGGCTTTCGCCCTTGCTGTCTGACATCTGAGAGTTAAAATAGAAATGAGTAAGAGTCTCAATACCTCATACTTATGCCACTATAAAGTCTGAGGTTTCACTGAAGCCAGTGAAGGTACTCATGCCTATGGAGGTAAGACTTGCTATAAATTAAATTAGGTTGAAACCCACAAACCTGAATAAAGTCCAGAAGCTTTTCATTGTACCTGGTCTCATGTGGATAGTACAGTACTGTAATGTAGATTATAATACATAACACCTGTATGTAAGAGCTCCCTGTATCAGAGTTTCACTTCTTCATGAAACAGTTTTTCAAAATATGCTTCCTCTTGTGTTAAAAACTTTCCTCTATAAAATTTGCAATTTTTTTCTTCTTTTTTAAATTTCAGTATAGGCTAAAAAATGTGATTTTATTTCTTGAAAGTTCTATTTTAATGACAAGTAAAAATTGCAGGGATTAATTTTTGCCTTCACTGCTTCAACAGAAATAGTGTGTTCTGAGTGATAACCACTCCTCCTTTTAAAATAAACCACACACTTTTGTCTTGGCAGACATTCAGCTCTAGAAGACTTATCTGCTTGTAAAGTTTTCCTTTGCATACGTGGTCACTCAGTTTAAACACACTTTAAAAGTATGGAGCAAACTACAGAATGGAAAAAAGTGTGAAGGCTTTGCTATATATTCTATCTTTACTGTGTGGATATGCAGCCCTTTTCTGGTGAATGATTCACTCCCCTGCACTTGGTATGTTTTTCAGTCACAAGAATTGCCCATCTGAAACTTCGACTTCCGACAAATTGAGGCTTTTCTGAATGTTTTTAATGCACAAATTGGCTTGGAAAAGGACTGCTAGGAGCCTGACATGGAACTTGGAGACATGCATTAATTTTCACATCCAGGCACAGCCTTCGTCTGTAACCTTGACCAGTTCACTTAGGCTCAGATTTTTAACGCTTCTAAAACACTTTAAGAGGTACTTTTAAAATACTCTTCTGCCTCAGTTGCCCACCTGTAAAATAGCATGCTCCACGGTAGCACTTGTATTCCCCATCTTGTGCTTGTTTATGGAGGGTATTTAGGAAGAGCAAAGCACTTACCTGGCTTTTGTCTCTGCAAATCCCTCTGAAAGACTGAACCTTCTCGGAGGTTCAGCCTGTCCTCTCACAAGAGGATCTACCTCAGTTAAGCCGAGGAGGCCCCGTACTGGGTTTAGACTTTGAGTCGCTGCCACGTTTCAAGCAGTAAAATGGAACAGGAAACCAATGTGAGTGGTCATTCTTCAAACTGAGTGTGGCTTACTCACACTGAAAGTTCTAATTGCAGAATGAGCAATTGCAATGATTCTACCCTAAAAAATGAACACAGCTGATGGAAGAAACAGTACACTGCAGTGAGTATATCAGGGCTATCTGCCAGTCCTGCACCCATGCTTGTTTGGCAGCTGCAGGACGGTAGCTAAGCTGATGTCCCTAGGAATAGTAGCATTTCCAGCAACTCCTGAGGGAAAGTAGAGCCAGTAAAAAACATCAATTCCATCTTTCTTATTTAAATGCAACTGACCTATCTATCTAGATATATGTTTATATACACAAACATTTGAATAAGGAAAGGGCTGTCAAAATTCCCGGTTCACAGGGAAAATGTTCAGTGTTCTCTTGCATTATCTCTTCAAGTGTTTCAAAGTTCATCACTCTTATAGGATTTAGTAAGAAAATAAATTTAATATTAGATTTTTGCGTATTCCTTCTTTTTTTGTTTTCTCACTAGAGACATTTTTTCTGCTGAATGTCCCCCTTATGCTAATGCAACAACCATCTTTGAAGCACACTTTAAGTGGTTTGTTTATATCATATTTCAGTTATTTTTCTGAGTAAATTTAAACTCTGGGGGTTTTTTGGTTGGTTGGTTGGGTTTTTTTGTCGGTTTTTTGTTTGTTTGTTTTTCTTTTTTTGCAGTTTTTAAAATGGGAAACACATCTTCCAAATGCAACAATATCTTTTCTCAATTAACACAAGAAAAAGGCTTAGTCAAGTTGTATGTTTAAACTCATCATGTGTTTCAATATGGTGAAAAGTAAAAATATTTTACTAGCCAACTGAAAAATTTTCCTGGTTAAAGACAGGAATCAATGGAAATGTGAAGTTATTGTTACAGCTCAGTCATGTGTTATGTTTCCCAAGTGCTCTGTGCTGCCAGATTAAACTGTGGTTTACAGGCTTAGGCACTTGTGCCAGGTAACTGCTATTCTGCTCCCACAGAGCAGTCACACTCCAGACAAATGTAAACTTTCCATGTGCAAGCATTGGAATGGCTCTGTTTAAGCTACAGAAGCCTAAGAAAAATTTCTGTAAGGACATAACATAGAAAAGCTCGACAGCTCACTGATGGGGTGAGAAGGTCACAGGGAAATGCTGGTCACTTGGATGACTGAGATTGTAAATATCTTTCTGAAACGTTATGATGCTTTGTGTATCTGCAGCAAGAGAGCAAAAAGGAGAATGAGGCATGTGGGAAAAGATTGAAAAGTCTGAGATACTGAGAAGTAAGTGCTTCTAGCTGCTCTCCAACAGGCTCAGTGATTGATGATGGGTTTTTCTGCGTCTCTGGGTTGCAATGGATACAGATGCTCAGCACTGCAGCCCTCTGGGGTGAGCTCAGGCAAATTCAGGAGTTGTGTCTCTCTGCACAGCAATGTGACTGGGTCCTCACCAGACATCCCCTGGTACTGTAACTGAACCATGTAGTGAGCTGCAAATATTTTCTCAATGGCTTAGGATATTCTGGAAAATGGGAAAGACTATTTTACTTAACAAAAATAGACATGATGATGGAATTTTTCTTCTCTGCTATCATTCTGGAAGTTAAAATAATAGTACAGCAGCTTCTAAGGTGCCTGTGTTACCAAATGGTGGTGTGCAGTTTATCTCTTAGGTAGCTCTGCAGAACACAGGGTTTTTGTAGTTCATTTGGGTTCTGCCTGGGATAGTCCCTGCTCAAAAAATGTGTCAAGAGGAAGATGAAGGTCTGCTGCCTCACCATTGTGAGATCTGCTCCTTGTCCTCGCCATGACCCAGAGAATTGACAAATAAATGTTATCAGGCTTCAGGCCTCCACCATAGCTTCTCTCAATACTGATGTAGAAGGACATGAAGTCTCCCACCCAGCAAAGTGCATAATCTGAGTAGGCAGGAGAGTAACCCCTTTCCTCCTCAGTGAGGCAAAGCATGTGTTTAAATCCTATTAAAGCCCATTGGACTTAAACACATACTTGAAGTTTGGTGGAGTTGAAAGGCAGAAGAGGAAAATGAAATTGAAGAAATGCAACTCTGCCTGCTGGTTTAACAAAGGACCGACTGTACGCTCGCTGTGGGTCGATTCTAGCTGCACTGTTTTACTTACACAGATGTCCCAATACAGACAGCTAGGATCTGTTACAGAGGATTGCCATGCTTTGCAAGTAGATTAGGATTTAGTTAGATCCTAATTGCCTTCATTACTCAGATGGCTTGCCCAAGTTACGTGCTAGGCACAAGGATGTTTTTTTACTTCCACAAATTTTGGGCCCAGTACAAATGTTTGACAGAGAGAGAGAAATGTCAGTCTATTCTGACGATAGCTTGCATTTGGAACGTGTATTTTCTGGAAACTCATCTCCAGGAAAATAAACTTTGCTTAAAAAAAGCTCTCAAGCACCACGCTTTAGAAGGAAAGTGAAGTGAAATCCCACACTCAGTGAAGAGATGTGTTATGGATTTTTTAAAAAATAAATATTCTTATGTTAAAAAAAAAAACAAACAAAACACATCAGAAACCCCCAGAAACGATTTTTCACTAGTTTATTATTCTGAAACCTGCTCTGGGAACAACAAGACAAGCTGGTGAAGTGGGGAAAAAAAGCACCATTGCTATCAGGCCCCCTGGGTTCTGTACTGCTTTGCTCTCTGATGACACACAGTTCATTTCCTGACCTCTGGAGAGATGACAGGGGGGAAAAAAAAGAAAGAATGAAAGAAAGCAACTCTTAATGCTAAGAAACGAACATGGAGTTCAACTTGAAATATAGGGAAGAGAGTCTTTCAAAAGTTGTAGCTGTATTTAGCATCAGAGTTCATGAGATCCACATGTCCCATCTTCTTTTTCTACAAATCCCAGAGGGGAAAAAAACACATTTATTCTGATAGCCTGGAAGGAAAAAAAATGTCTGTTCATCAATTTCCCCTTTTTTTAAAGAGATAACCACTGACTCTACCCGTATGTTATCTTTATCCTGAGGCAGCAAATTTATCATAATTTATTCTGGTATATTCTAAATTTACCATGTTGATTACCACTGTATAAACAACGTCTGGCATTTGCCTCAGCCAAAGAACTGAGGCTGGCGCTGATTTGGAGTAGAGATCTGTGGAAGAGCTTCAATTTACTGAAGTGGCTGTAATATCAGTACAAACACCAGAGATAGATAGCTAAGGATATGGTGGTTTTAAAAGGAAAAAAAATAAGGATTCTTCTCCTGTGTGATGCTAATGAGCCACTTACTGAAATGTATCTGTTTGGAAAGGGAAGTCCAAATGACACAAGGTTAAAAAACATTAGAAAGTGGTCTGCAGGAACAGCTGACTGGCCTCCGTCATGGAAAAGCTGCTCTTAATTCTTCTTAGGTATCAGTGGTTAAGGTTTAAGAAAATCTTTATGTAATTACTGCACACAAATACGAGTAACATGAAAGGATTCTCATAAGTTTGGGCTGAAACCAGTCCTAATCTTTGCAGACTAAAAAAAGAATTTAAAGGAGGACCGAAAAAAAGGAGAGAGACTGTCGTAACTAGAGATAAGTTTCTATTTACGATAAAAAAAAGAATTATTTGATCAATTGGCCAAACTGCATATTTACTGAAAAACAGCTGAGACCTCCATGCCAGCAAGTAGATGGGGAAAATTTTATGTCTGTTTCCTCATAAAATTATGAGGATTACAGAATGCGTTTCCTTCAAGTCTCTTCAATCATAATTCTAATTTCCATAGTAAATGGTGATGTTAAAATCAATTTATGAACCAAACTTTTAAATAACATGGTGAGTTCTTTCATAAAATAGCATATTCAAGATTTAGTTTCTTTTTACATCCTTGAAATCATATTTGTCCATTGTCCTGTGCATCATACTTATTCTAGAGCACTACTTTGGCATTAAGATCTTGGGTGAACTGCACCTGATTTTAATGAGGCTGAAAAAGCCTTATTGACCTCCCTGGCCAGCTCTTCCTCATGGTCTTGTTTTCTTCATATGAGAAGTACTTGGTTCAATGATATGCCTTCTCTTGTTACAAAAGAATCCAAAAAACCCCCAAAACCCAAAAACCCACCCTGCCCCCCCCAAAAAACAAACAACCAAAAAAAACCCAACCAAAACCAACCAAACAAAAATACAACCAAAAACCCTACATGAACTTGTCATTTTGGAGTTCTATCTTGTGTGTTGGCCGATGAAAATGAAAAATTAGCTCCTGTTATATGTGGAGTGTGCACTGTCATAATTTGTGTAAACATGAGAGCTTTTAGGCAAGTGTGTGTACAAAGCTCAGCAAAGGCTTCTTTGGAAGTGTCTTGGAAAGTCTGCCTCTAATATTCTGTGGTTTTGTTTGGATTTTTTTATCTTTGCTTAATACTGTTAAGGAAATTCAGACTTAAACTATGTTTCTGATTTTCTGAGTTAAGCTAGAGAGATAATTTCAAACTGTTTTCCTCCAACTTGGCACTTTCTACTGTTTCTGCTGTACTCCGCTCTTCTTCCCTTACAGAGTTTGCTTAAATTTAGTATCAAGATAGGATTCGTTGCTAAAGAACAGCAAAGAAAATGGCTGAGGTTATTTACAGCAACATTAACAAAGGTACTTTCCTCTGTCTTCAAAGTGCATCTCAAGGGGAATGTGGATGATAAATGGAACTTCTACACAAGGGTGGTGTCCAAAAATTCCACTTCCCCTTAGACCACAATCGCCCTGAGCTCATGTGCAACTTCAATTACTTCCTAAATTCATGACACGGGTTGCTTTATGGATGAAACTGGATGGAACAAAATTGTGGCGGTGGTACAAGCAGCTGAAGCTGAAACAGACCGCCAAGGAAGCAGTACCACTGCCCGAGGGTAGGCTAGCGCATAGACCCTATCCCCCATCTTCTAACAGGTTGTCAATTATAAGCTCTCCACTCCGCATTTTATTATAATCAGGTTATACATTTTCAGTTCATGTATTACATATGTGCAAGTTCTCGAATGTTCTGTGTTACTCGATGTCCCATTGGTCCCAATTCCTGTCAATTTGTTGTACCCTCCCCTTGTTATAGTCCATTGGTTGTTGTACCCCCTGTCCTCCCCTGCTATTGGTTCTCTGTGTTATCTCCGCCCACAACTCTGTTTGCTTAAAAACCCTTGTCAGAAACCTTGGGGGGCTTTGTGCCTCTGCCTCCTTTTGGTGGGGGTCTCCTCTCCCCTCTCCCCTTCCAATAAACGCCACTGGAACGGCAAGCAAAGCCTCTCCGTCGCCTCTTTGTCTTGGTGCTGCAGCTGCTCTCTGCCTGCCAGGCGAGCTGTTTGCATGGAGGCTGGTAGCTCAGGCTGGGCTCGGACACAGCGGCACAGATCCTGCTGCAGTGCCGGCCGGTCACAGGCGCCGCCTTCCCTGCCCCCTGGCCAGTACCTGCGTCACAAAATCTTGCAGGACTAAATATTAGGATGCACTTTTTCATGTCTCAGCACTCAGTTGTGTCATTTCAGCCTCCATTCAGCAGCTGTGATTTATGCTACGCACACAGAAGCAAGACAGGTGTATCTTCTAAATAAGAACAACAGGAAAATAAGGGAATCATACATAAATAAAATAAAATTCATCACAATTTTGAATTCTCTTTTGTGCCAGTTACCATATGAGTAGCAAACTCAAAGGTTTGCTACAGGTAAGTGCACAAGCATCCACTGACCTTTGAGCACATCACCTGACCAGCAGTATTTCATGCTTGTATGTATGCACTCTGTTCCAACATTTTGCTTTGTTGGGATGTGAAGAAAGATACTATTTTTGGTCTTTGCTTTTTACAGGATTATATTCTGATACGGAGTGTTCTGCATGACACAGCAGTAGAATGAAGCCTGACTTTTAGGGGATTTTTTCAGTACCTGTCAACCAGGAAATGATATTATTGTAAGAGCAGCTGAAATTGTATTTTCTTCTTCTTCTTTTTTTTTTTTTTTTCCTACTTTGAATTATTTGATGGTGTGTTAAAAGAAAGCCGTAAAAACCTGTAACTACAGGGCCTCCTCAGCCTCCCAACTCTATGTTTATGCAAGGTAGGAAAAATTCCAAGAATTTTAGGGTTCCACATCAGTAGTGGGTGACTCCTTGGCCTCCTTTAGCACAGATTTAAACATCTTCATTTGCAGCAAGACAGAAGCCATTTGGGACAGCCAAAAGGCAGTTGTGGGAGATGTTAAGCAGCCTGTGTAACCTTCTAGGGCAGTTTTACCAAAGTCTGTGCAGGAGCGAAATGACTGTAATTTTTAGTGCGTGTGTTTGAATCATGGATAAAAATGAGGGTACATCTCTGCAAAGGTAGTTACTTTATCCAGTCAAATAAAAATTACATTATTTTTGCTTTAGAGCAACAATACTCTGCACCCCACAGGTGTTGCAATGTTTTATATACCACCGTACACTGTGATTCTTTTGCCCTTCTTTATTCCTGAATCTTCAGCTTGGTTTTCTGTAAAGTCAGCAGGTGCTGTGAAGACTCCTTCTGTCAGTCCTTTTCTGTGTTCTGTTCTGAGTGGTTTCTCTATACTTATAATCCTAAGTACATGTTTATAGGAATTGATTTTAATGGAGCAGTTTGAAATGTCAAATTTCTCTTAATGCCATCACAATCTCCTGGGACTTGAAGACAGAGACATTTGTTCCTACTCGACACCTTTTGAATAATACTCTCCGTAAATACTGTATTAACCAAGGAAAAATACAATACCACCTTCTAAATGGCTTGGAGGGCTTTTTGGTTGGAAGACAGAGATTGAGTCTTTGCTAATGTATTCTTAAAAGCCCGGTATTGTGAAATGGAGTATTTTGTAGAGAGTACAGAACAAACACACTTTACTGGGATAAGAAAGCTGTGCTAATCTGTTCTGTGGTACAGGAGTGTCTTCTGTGGTTTTAGCTAAGCCATATTATTCATAGATCAGTTTGGAAAGCAGTTTGAGATGATTCAGAACGTTATGGTTTAAAAAAAAGTGGGTAAAACTATTGCATGTATTTACATTTCGTTTAATGTACTGCCATGTTTCTAGCAATGCCATTAAGAAAAAGCTGAAGTTCTTTCACAAAGTATAATATGGCCTAAAAATAAATATAACATCGTCTTGAAGTTTAGTAATTACTATAAAAAAGTGCTAGTCTTCTACAAAAGAATGCACCCTTTCTCCTCACAGACTGCAAGCTAGGAGACGGGCTAACAAACAGAGAGGAGGAGAGCAGCACCAAATTTAAGACATAAAATAGAAATAGTCACACTGCTGTGGATAAGGCTGCATAATAAATTGTTGAGGGACACAGAAAACAGGTAGGAGCCTTTGCTTGCCTCGAGGAGCACACGGTGCTGGTGAGATGCAAGCAGTGATCTCTGCTGCAGGGGAGAGAGTGGCTGTTGGCAGCACTGCTCACGCTGCTCCCTGTGCCTTGCTCTGGGAGTCCAGGTGAGTTCCTCTGGCCCAGCTGTTAATGCAGACTCACCTTTGAGGGATGGCACTGCCCCCTCCCAGGAGTGCGCTGGCCAGCCGCTCAGATGTGGGACAATGGCTCAGAAAAGAGACCAATCATTCTGCGGAGTTATTGTGGGTTTATTTTGGTATTGTGTTGGGATTTTTTTTCTGGGGCAGATGGGAAGGATTAGGAGCTGAATAGAGAAGCTCTTTGAGGATAACTGAAGCCATAGCTCAACGAAAAGTATTGAGGAATGTCTGCCAGAATATATGTTGAATGAAATACACTGCAGAACATGGTATTACCTGAAGAGCTCCTTAACACATTGTTTAACTTGGAAGCAAAATGGGTGTTCAAACAATGGCTTGCTTTCTTCATCCAGAGCACAAGCCACCATGCTCTGATGCACTGATGTGAAAATGGTGGAGGTGGTAATACAAGCATTTTTGGGAAGAAATTGTTACCAGAGTCAAGGAACATCATCTCTGTTTGTAACTAGAATTATGAGATCAAGGACTGAGATAAATGTCACAGCTGTCTCCTAGGAGACTGCTTTACAACATTCCAAAAAGGCATGGAGTTGATTTGGGCAACCAAACGCTGATCTGGGCACTTCTAGTATGAATGGAACAGGGAGAAACCTGAAGATGCCATAAACAGAATTGGCAGTCAAACAGCCCACATTTCCTGTGAAAATTACTCTTTATGTGAATGTTGGTTTCCCCACACCTGTTTTGCATTGCTGACATTTTTTTGGAAGTTTTTTTTATATTTGGTTGCTGAAATTCAATTAGCTGAACTTCCTAACTCAGCAGGGTGGACATAGGTTCTTGAAGGGAAGAGTTGGGTTTCCCAGAGTAATACCACCTTGTCTGTTTAGTTTTATCCATATGTTGCAAGTTGTTTGCACTATGATGAGCCTAAAAATAAAAAAAGGAGAGAAAAAATTATCTAAGCCTGTATATATTTTCAGCATTTAATTTAAACATTATAACGTCCTTGGATCTGAAGGAAATTTTTTGCTGCTTTGACACTGCAAAATGAGATGCTGTAAACTGACTGGATCTTTTCCAGCTCTACCTTACGTGCCTGGGTTGGCCTAGAACCAGATTTTAATGTTACTATTGGGACTACATTTTCAAAGTAATAAACAATTAAACAGTAGCAATGTGGTGGTGAGTAAATTTCTTTACTGTTAAACTTCAGTTGGCTCAGGTTTCTGTTTCCAGTGATTTTACAAGCAAACACTAAATTCCTTCTTTATTCTTTCCTTGGATGGCTTACAACCAAAACACAGTAGGAAAAGTTTAGTATCATAATTTTATAAAATAAAGTAAATTTTATTAATGATTTAATTCTGTGATTCTCTATTACACAGAACCAGACTTTTTCAATCAATGTTCTCTCTACTACTATTTTTATCATACTTCCTGTTGATGGAAATATACGACTAAGGCTACATACTATAAAAGATCTCACTGAAGTGTAAGTTTTATTAGTTTGATTGCTATGGACTGAAATAGTCACGGAGCAAATACTATAATAGTGAATGAGAAGAAAGCTTTGAGGGAATTTTTTTAAGGACTATTCAGCACTGACTTTCACACTCTTGTAGATGTGTAATAGGAAAATATCTGAAAACCTGTCCCCATCCTATAATTTTGTGCCTTCTTGGAGACTTACATGCAAGTGTGTTACACACATTCAACTCAGATTTTCTCTGTCCTGAAACTCAAATGGATAGCTCTATGCTTTCCAGCATATTAAAATGTGTATTCGAGTGTTCTGTGTAGGTGCTCCATAGTCTGTGAGCTCAGAAAATAATATCTGAACTTCAATCATGTGGTGTGCTAAATTTAATGATAACTTAATATCCAGTCAGAATAACGGATGGACTCGTTAGTGGAGAGAACCCATCCTTTAGTTAAAATTCTCGAAGGACAAACATAAGAGCAAAAAGACAGAAAAGCAAAAGAGCCAGGAAACCAAATTTCATTGGGAGGAAAATCCAGACTCAAAAATCTCGTTCTATACTTTGGATACACCATTCAGTATTGGTGGATATGTTAGATAGTAGTGGAGAGAATGCTGGAAATCCTGAAAAGCAATGACTTTTGTTTGGTTGCTAATTTCTCTGATTTCCGCTGGTTTCAGCAGCGTGGGCCTCCGGAAACACGCGCTGTGTCAGTGGTGCTCCCAAACCCGTGGTGCACGGATTGCTTCCCCGAGCTGCAGAATGGGCTGAGACTCTGCCTCTGCCTTACTAGAGGTCACAGACATAGCTGCTCTGAGGTGTCCTCCCCTCGTTGCAGTGCTCGTATGACTACTACCCGAGGTCTTTTATATCCTGCTCTAGCCCTTCCTTACACTTGATCCAGTGCCACGAAGTTTTAGCAAGCTTCATTCTTGCACAGATGAAATAAAGCAATGCACGCCCTTGTAAGATGAAATCAAGACTGTCCCACAGGTAAAAATGGTGTAAGATAATCCAGGAAGCCCTTTCCCTGCCCACTTCTAAGTAGGCTTTTTTTTGGTGCTGCTTTCCCAGACATTTTTTCAAAGCATTGAACTGTAGTGTCACATTTTAAATCCTTGTGCGGTTGATGTTCTTTCCACTAACTTTGAAGAGCTTTGGATCAGGCCCTAAGTAAATAATGAGAATTTCTTCCACCTTAATTTATGTTTAATTTCCAAACTAAGCAGTTATGTCTTTCATCTTTATTCTTTATATTTTTTCATGACTCTGCTTGTTATTTTAAGGAAGCAGTAATATATACAGCATCTATATACACAGACTACAATATGTGTATACTGCCTGAAGTACAGTGGATTGTCTTGATGAAGGGATGAATATATAACTGTAAGAAGCCCTTTAGAGTTCATCCAGAATACATAGTTGCTTATTACATTGTAGCCTGGATTCAGTCAAAGGTGTATTTAATAGTAATTTAAGATTTTTCTTTTTTACCAGGGCAAATCCTGATAAATGTTTTGGAAAAGATGCATATTCCAGGAAGAAAAAAAGCACTCTGTTGGTATCCAGCTTGCTGCTTAGGACTTCAAAAATCAGGAAATTTTAGTAGATGTTCAATAGCAAGTTAAAGAATAAAGCCAATTATCTCGTCGACCAACCAATGGAAAGTTGTTCCCAACTGTACATTTTCTAATGTTCAGTCCCCAAACTAAGTGCCTTCAATTCCATTCCTGTGCACGTGTGCATTTATGCGAGGGCTTTTCAGTACAAAATCACATCACACTAGAGATATTGGCTTCTCTCTTCCACTTTCCAGATTAACTGTTGTCTACGAATTATATCATCACTGGCATACTGGCTTTGAGCTGTTTTTGCTATGACATGAAATGCTTTGCATCATACTGTACATTTTGTCACACACCAGCTTTCATTTTCATTTCTGAGCAGAAGGATAAATATTGCCTTTGGACAGAGTGGCAGCAGAGGAAAGAGAGAGATGGGAAATTGCTGTGGTTGTCATGCTTCAACAAAGCATCCTGTGAGACGTCAGTGTGGGTGCACCCCACCACCCCATAAGGATGGAAACTGAGTCCTTCATTTGAAGTAACCTTAGCTGAGACAACTTTACCTTCACCTTGCCTCAGTTGTGTTAGCTTTGAACTTCACAACTGATGGAAAGGCATCTCCAGAGGGGAATTTGTGTTCCAGGTGCCTTTCCTCACTGCTAGTGGAGAGGGTAACAGATACCTCAGTGCCTGTGTTTAGCAGGTGTTTTGGCAAGGTGAGATTTATTGGAACTTTATGCTAGTGTGAGGAGTAACAAAAATTTCAGGGAAAAAATTTTATCTACCCATTATCTGTGTAAATATGGCTGAGGCATTTAGGGGGCACAAGAGACTTTTTGGGTGTTTTCACTTCTGTAGATGATGGAAACAGCAAAGAATACAAATTCTCATTAGTTTTCTCATTCAGATAGTTATTTTATATTCATAATCTCTTATTTTAACTAATATGAAAGACCTGTGGCCAGTTTTCCAGGGGTATTGAGCCTTCAGTCCTCCTGCTGAAATTGTTCAGCCTTGGCTTTGAGAACCTATGGATGTAGTCAAACTTTACTATGTATGTTTAGATTGCCTTAAATTTATTACTTCTCCTGATGAATTTTTTGTTTCTCTGTGAGGATAAAAATACCAGTCATTTCATGGGGCTTAATAGTAAGGTAGCATGAAAATAAATCTGCAAAGTACTCCATTAAGCTGGGTGTGGGGGACGAAGGTGAAAGTGGGTATAAATACATGGAGTTCATAGCTTTGTATTCAAAGCAGGGCTGGATAACACGCCTCTGTGTAATGGTTAAAGATACAATAAATGCAGAAGACATAAAACGTGCAGTATTATGATTTCACGAAATAATACAGGAATCTTGTTGAAAATCTCTTGCAGGATCATAGAATTAAAGCTGGATAAAAGTGCACTTGCATGAAGAGGCAACTGATGTGCGTAGATCACATGGATTCAGGCAACATTATTGTGGCATTTCTACACTTAAACACCAGTCTTTGTATTTTCTAAGTATCCTCTGGAGCATAACGTTCATGAAATATTTTCCCATTTTGCTCAAAATGTTGTGAAAAGTTAGCTTTGCTTTTACCTACAATAGTTTGAGTGTTTATAGTCAGGAAAGTAAGGGTGATTTCAAGTAGAAGCTGATACACATGGTAAGAACCCCACCGTTCCTTGGCATCCTTTGGTTATAATTAACCATTTTTCAGTTCTTTCACAGGTTCTCTGTGTCTAAATGCATACAATCATTGATGTTGAAATACATGATACTATTATTAACACTCACAGAAGATATGTGTAGACCTTTGAAATATCTAATTATCCCTGTATTGTACTATGCCAAGAGTTCAGAATATGCTGTTTGGGTGTTTCAAATTCCACTTTTGCACAGACAAGCTGCTGCATCTGAGATTTGATACTAATAGGAAATAAACAGCAAAGCCTGTGACAGGAAAGTAACGAAGTTGTCTGAAAATCAACTCCAACAACATTCTAGTTCCTTTCGAAAGAGGGATTCTACCAGTCCCTCCTCCTTCTGTGACCTAGGGAGAGAAAACTTATAACAGAATTCAGATGAGAGCTTCATCTTCCTTCCAGTCTTCCATTTTGGATGAACTGGGTAACCTTACTGTCCTCTCCCATGCACTACTCTTAACATAAAGAATGTAACTGCATCTGGTGCGGCTCTTGTGAAATCTTTTGAAGGGAACTAGGGAAATTGTTTTTTTCTTGTTTGCTGGAACAAATAGTCCATGTGGACAGGGAAAATGCCTTGTTCTTTGTCTGTATTTTTGTAGTGCATTTGAGTCTAAGTATTGACCATGAGGTAAAGGTGTTCCTTTGTCTAGAGACACTGTTAAAAAAGGACATTGTGTGAAAGTACAGCACTTAAGCCAATAAATATAGTATGATCTTGGAAATTACGCAGTTTCTTTAAGGTTGCAGGTTTGGGTGTGATGCCTAAGTTCTTCACTGTAGAAAATGTAGCAATTTATTTTGGTACTTTAGAAATACCATATCCGCATAGAGAAAAGGTTGAATTACTCTGAAATGTGCATGGGGTGCTTTCCTGAGTGTGGTTTTGGCACATGGTATAGGAAGCAAGTATAACACTATCGTTTTCCTGATCATGTGTCCCGGTGAAGTAAATATAAAGCTTTATAGGTACACAGTGCCTTAGGAATTGGATCAGAGTTTACAAAATTAAGCTTCAGAAAAGTAAACATATGCACTTACAAATAAAGCTTAGGGAACTGTGGATAGTAGTTTCTGTGTAAATCCAGGCTGTTTTTCAGCTCTTTCAGTTTCGTTTCCATGCAGAGTGTACACAATCAAGCATAGTTGATAACTTGATAGTTACACACATAGTTGCCTGTTACATTTGTTGGTATAATTTAACTCTCTCATAAATACGAGATTTTTTGTGAAAGTAATTAATGAAAGTGAGATTACATTTCAGAGTCTTAGCTGGTGAAGAGATAAGAAAAAAGCTGGAAGATAAATATGTCAATATCATTCCTGAAGCAGAATAAAAATCTCAACTCCAGCAATGTCAACAAAAACATGTTTCTCTTCAGATTTAATTTCCATGAGAAACTATGTTAAATTAAAACCTTCCAGTGCAGTGTCCTTCCATTTTTTGCATTTTTACTACCTAGAGATCAAACAGTTTGACACAGCAAAAATTCTAGTGAGTTAAGAAGAAATGCTGATTGGTTTGTTGGCTGGTGGCCGGGGGAATGTTATGACCAAGTAATTATGTGTTCTGGACAGATGTATTAACCAGGCTTCGAGCTGGAGCCACTGCATATTATTTTAGTCATAAGACTAGAGGAACTGAATCATTTTCAAAGAGCTGGCTGGCTGACACTGCCTTAGTGATGCCTGTTCCAATGATTCTTTGGCAACAACTTCCAACGCTGCACTTATGACACAGTAAACAAAAACTACATTAAAGGTTTGTTTTTTAATCATAGAGAAGTTGAACATTTCCACTGAGCTATTTTGCTATTTATCAAGAAGCACTAGAGGTTATTGTACAGCTTCCATCCCTGTTTCTCTTACCAAAGAAGGGGAGCTGTTTAGCAAAACTGTTTTAGATCTGGTGATAGTAAAAATACTACAGAATTCAAGGTTTTTATCAATTCATTGACTTCTTATCTCTAAACCTGCTGTGTCATGTTTGTTTATTCACTC
The DNA here is from genome assembly GCA_013398015.1 of Oreocharis arfaki. Classification (NCBI taxonomy): domain Eukaryota; kingdom Metazoa; phylum Chordata; class Aves; order Passeriformes; family Paramythiidae; genus Oreocharis; species Oreocharis arfaki. Next base: position 490,681 of record VZRR01001507.1, on the reverse strand, counting down.
ACTTTTTGAGGTAAGATTTTTTTTTTGATTGGACTGACAAGTAAAATGAAGGGGGCTTTCATTGTCAGCCTCAAGTTAAGAGATGGTGAGATTCCTTCTGTTCTGGTAAGTAATAACTATGTTTTGCGAGATTCTGGAATATTATATTGACAGGTGAAGAAAGAATTTGGAATGGAAAAGAAATCTGTATTAAGCGTAGTCTTTGCTGAAAAAATGTAATTTTGACATATAAAAAAGCCGTAATATGTGCATACATTACTATTTAGAATCTTCTAAAAGTGATACCTGAGGTATTTCAGTGAGATTTGTCACCTGATAAACAAGCATTAAGAGGCCTTTTAGTTTTGGAGAAAAGTTGTTTTATTAATTTTTCAGCCACTTGATTTTTGCAACTACTTTGTAAATGCATATTGCCAAGGTGTAATTAATTTGCAAATACACATTGTAGAAGGGCTATTTTTGCAGGGTGGAGGTGTTCTGTGTTTTTCGTAATTCTAATCTAACTTCATCACTGGTTCTTTCCCAAGGACACAACATAGACCAAGAGCAGCCCTTCATAATGAAGCGGGAAAGAGTCTGTTGTTTTGATTTCCCTCTGCAGTGATGGATTATGAATGTAAACTGTTATGTAAGGTCATTTTGAACATTGCCCTGGAGGCAGTATGTCAAGGGAAGCATAGCAAACAAGTCAAAGATTCTCTTTCTTGGAATTGCAATGGATTTCAACGAGAAAGGCTCTTTGCTGCCCTCAGATTCTAAGGGCACGGTGTGTGACTGGAAAAATATAGATCTGCACCCAGAGTCGTGGCAGCTGGTTATAGGAGGCTTGAGAAGAAGCTTTATTTTTAGGTCTCTTACTTGCTAGTTGGACTGAGGTAAATGGCAGGCTCTGTGCTCCACGTTCACCTTCTGTAAAGCACAGGTGACAAAGAGTTGGGGCTGACGACAGCTACCATAGTGCTGAGTGTCTGAGGCTTGTGGGGTTTTTGGTTTGGGGGATGCTGTGAATAAATGAATAGTAAAAAAACACAAGAGAAAGAGTGTGTTATGGCAAAATGTAAAAGTGAGATCAAAAGTCTCCTTTCAGAATTGTACAGGGGTAAATTATCCTTGTCCCTGGTGATTCATGGTGTCTTTTGATGTGCATGTTAGAGTCCCTTATAATTTGTATACTCAGGCCAATTATGAAGGACCAATTTGGCCTGTGAGTTTGTCTTCCACCCACCTCCTGTTAGCAAAAGAGGGGTTTGTCTGAAAACTTCCTTCTCATACCCCTCAGCTGCCAAAACTCCAGGGTGGGTTTGCTAAGGCAGTGGACAAGGGAAAAGTGAGATCCTGTTAATGTATTTGTTCTCTTTATTTTCCCCAGGTTAGCACAGTATTTAAAAAAAGCATGATGTTTCTCTCTGAAAGAGGAAAAGAAAGGGAAAGATACAGTAATGTGACTCCTCTAAAAACACGTATTTTATTGTTTCTTTGTTTTCTCAATATTTTTAATAAACTGTAAATTGTTGCTAGTGCAACTTTTAATATTGCAAATTTCTGTATATTTTTTAGCTTGGTAGGAACTTAGTGAAGAGCGGACAGAGAGATGCTTCTCTAGCACAGAACCACTGAAGGGAGACTCAAGGGATACCTTCTATTTCATTGTAAGTTCAGTCATGAGCTTGGTCACTGCTCTGATTTGGATCTTTCAAGAATCTTTTTTGTCCCGGGAAGCTTTGAAAGAAAGTAGATTTTTTTTTCTTTTTCAGAATCTTAAAATGGAATCAGAAAAGTTTATGCTTAATTTTCTACATAAGTCTTCATGTTCTACACATTTGTGTGTATCCATGTGTGTGCGTCTGCCTGTGTGCATAAATGATTCAGATGATAACCTGAAAGCCATTCAGTGGAAGAATAACAGACAAAAATTAAAGCCTCAAGCAGCATCTATAAATTTGTTCCAAACTCCCAATGTATCTGAGCCTGTCCAAGAGAAACTCTGAAAATATCTTCAAGATCTGTTTTCTTCAATAGGCCAAACCCAAAGCACCCTAAGCTGATAGGAGACTCTCGTTTTGCATTTGACTGATCTGGAATGGGCCCAGTAGATCCAACAAGTTGATGTAATGAGAAGCTAAGGGATTTCATATGCATAAATAAAACCCTGCTGTCTAAATAATGTAAATTTAAATCCTCAGAGAGTATGTGAGTGCTCAGCAGTTATTTATTAATTCCTTATCCACCATGATGAGCTTAAATTGTGAGCTTAAGACCCTGGCAGATTTATGCAAGTTTCTTCTTTTCCTTAATTGGAAGAATTTTTTGAGGTTTTTTGTTGTTGTTGTTGTTGGGGTATTTTTGGGGGTGGGTTTTTTTTGGTGTTTGGCTTTTTTGTTTGGTTGGTTTTGTTTTTGTTTTTTTTTTAAGAGTGAAAACAAAACAAACCCCTCTGGTTTAACAGTGATTTCTTTTCTTGTAGTTACATCTGAGATGTTGACACTAAAGTGCACGGCCCAGACCCCAAAGTCTCATAAGGCAAATATGTTAATGATTTGTAGATTAAAATAGCTATTATCCCATTTACTCTGGGAACAAGCTATGAGAGCTAAAAAATGAACAGTATAATGAATAAATATACTCTAGCCTAGACCAAAAGTTATTTTTTAAAAATGAAAAGTAGAAGATCATGAGACTTTAGGCTAGCACATTTTTAATAAATTGTGCTGACAATTCTGTCAGCCTGCTATAATCCTTAGACTACACTATACATTAGCCTACAAATTTCTGTAAATGGAAATAAGCAATGGCACTCAGGGGGACTGGCTTAGCTTACAAAGAGCAAAATAACCCGCTGACAGTACAAGTGAAGATCATCTTTTTTCCTTCAGTGAATTTCTTCGAAATGTGTGTATACTACTGCATCTATGGAAAAAATTGAAATATAATCTCCATTGGATATATGGATATACACAGACAAGTGGGATGGGTAAATGCCCTCAAGCATTAGGACCAGAAAGCCATGATTTTTGTGATCTTGAATGGTAGATGGTTGACTGGTATAATCCTAGGAGATGAGAACCAACAGCATATTTAGTGAGCATTTACCAACGAATGACATTTCATTGCTTCTTTGGTGTTTAGAAGTCCATGGGAGGCAGGAACTGCTACCTTGAAAGAAGCTAAATCCTGCTTATCTGCGGGTTGATGACATCTTTCCTCCTTCAGTCACAGCAGCTCTTCAATCCTGGTTGGCATATAATTTTAGTTTAAAAAATTTACTAATGCGACGTTCGATGGCGCACTGAAAAGCCAAAGCATTTTCACCTCGCACACAGCGTGGAGCTGATGCCGAGTGCCACCTCTGCTTTCCCCACTGTGTTCCCCAGCTGTAACACTCAGGTTCGTCTGGTGCTGGGCCGCTACGTTGCTTCTGAGTGACTAGATTAACTGTGGGGTTTAGAGGCTGATTTGCTTGGCCCTGTTATCTTACAAACTAGATTTTTTTTTTTTTTTGTACTGGCGAGGCTCCCGATACAGATATGTTATGGATACAAAAGAAAGCGGAGTATGAATGAAGATATTTGTTTGGGTTTTGAAACAAAGAAAAAATACAAAGTCTGGTGCTTGCTGGTTTAGGGATGAGGATGTTTACAGGATAAATTGAGTGGGGACTAAAACAAAAGGAACATTTTCATCCTTTCTGATTAATAGGTGTTTGCACAGCACCATGAAGATGAGAGGCATGTTAAGTGTTATAAATTAATATTCTTTCAAGATATTTATAAGATATTTATAATATTTATGTATTTATGACAACAAAAATGTTTCAATATCAAAGGGAATTATCCCAGAAAAAATGCCAAGCTTTTGATCTGCTTATACATCACGTCACTGCAAACCTTTTCCTTTTAACCTAGAGCTACATTCAAAAGCAGAAAGATATACAGCTGACGTTTCGAACTGAACGACACTACGATAAACTAGGGTTTCTCTAGAAGATAAAATACATCATAAATCGGTGTAACACTTACCTCATTTTAAATATTACTGTCTCCTTTTATCAGGTAACACTATATAACCTCCCTTTACCTCCTTTCTTCCCATATTTTATTTGGTATATTAATTCTGAACAATGATCACAAGCAGAATTTTTTTTTAATTAAAATCAAATATATGGCCTTAGAGGCTTAGGTTATCTGATAAAAATATTTTAATTAAAAAGATACCAATTCTTTTGGCTCCCTGATGAATTGATAATAATTGAAATGTACAGTGTTAATTTTAATCTGCAGCCAGTTGTTTAAGAAAGTAATTCTTACCCTTTTTCGAAGTCAAAAAGAAATGAGTAAAAAGAAATTCCTTAAGGGGAAGAAGAAAAGGGGAAGAAGAACCTGGCCCAATGGGTTTTTTATTGCAGATTGCCAAAAAATCACCTAATATTAGAGAGAGTTTATTACATTTACTTATAAAGTTATTTTACTTTATTTTATTTTATTTTATTTTGTTCCATTTTATTTTATTTTATTTTTCTAAGGAAAAAGAAATGCTTGTCTGACTAAAGTAACTGAGTTGTTTCTACTTTCATGGCACTCTACCCCTAGAGGAATGGTTTATCTCTTACAAATGTACTTTCTTTACAAAATTCTGACTCTGTCATGATCGTTGGGAAATATATTTCATTGGAGTGAGGCTTCACCCCTGGGCCTTGCCCCAAGGAGTGTGCATGTAACAAGGACAGATTTCAGATGGAGAAATCTATTTGTATGTCGGGAACGTGGCTGCTGTGTAGCAGCCCTGCAATGTCCCGATAGAGAAATGTGGTTTAAGGAGAGGATAGGAAATAGCATTCTAACACTTCAAGAAAAAATCAAGATCAAACAAAAAAAAAAGAGAGAGGAAATGTCCGCTTTTTATATTTTTATTTATGTATACTGTAAACCATTAGCAGAACAACTTATTTTTTCAGGTATTTTTTAAGAACTTCTGGATCAAACTTCTATAGGAAAATTGATTTTAGTTCAAGATTTTAAAGATGGATCGGAAGTTTAGGAGTGACTAATTATTATTTTAAATGGATACCCAGTGTAACATGAATTTGAAAGCTGGCACTGAAGCAAGAGTATAGACCGTGAGTGACAGCTACTATATAGGAGCTTCTATATAAGAAAAGTTGAAAATGCCAGATACAGTGCGTAAGTTACCAAAAAAGTTTTTTTTTCCTTTTGAGATTGTAGGACTTAATTAGATATTAATTCCAGGTGGGATGATGCCTGGAATTCTTTCATTTATAATGATTGATTTTTAAGATCTAATCTGTTTTTATAAATCACTGGATGAGCATGACTTCATTCAGAAGAGTGATTTAATTCTATTGTGACTGGCCTGACCTTGAATACTAAGCAAACATGGCATAGTAAGTAAAATACTCTTCTAAATAAATAAATAGCATAATTTACTTTTTTTACAGAAACTTGAAGTTTATTTTCTAAGTTTGACAGTGCTTATGCAAAATCAACTATCTACAATCAAAATCCACTACATTCAAATAAACTATCATGTTTTGGTTTGCATTTTTAATGTATCAGCTGAGGTTGATCTACACATTTAAATAAAACAAAAATAATAAAAGGCTTGGAAGCAGAGACAATCTGTGTGTGCCACTGAATGCCCTATAAGAGTAGAAACTGTTACTGTGCTACCCACAGAAAAAGTGGCATCGGCTGTGCACCAGAGCAGACCAAGTACCCTGGAAGCACGTGTGCAAATGTCAGGGTATGGAGGGTTACCCCCTCCCTTCAGTGTGCCCTCTGCCTAACCAAGCACCTTATTTAGGCAGTTTAATAAGTATTGCACTTTTCAGATGTGCAGGATGCTTTCCACTTACTTGAGTGGGAGCTGTCGACCAGACTTCATCAGGGGGCTAAATAAGATCCTGAGAGTTCAACCACAGGCGTATACCTGTAATGATTTTGTTCATAGATTTCTTAATCTATGCATAGTTGATTAGTGCCGTTCTTTCCAAATATTCCTGGTCAAGATTATTCTCATGAGTTCTGTAAATAGTGCCTAAAAATTTTCTTGTGTATCAGTTTTCACTTTGCACAAGTTTTGTTGTGGTCCTGGAGTACAGAAAGGAGGAAGATTTATTTATGTATATTATTTCTCATTTTATATGGTACTTCAGTAAAAGTTTCAGAAGTTTTAATAAGGTTTGTAATTTTTTAATATTTTCTGAACATGTAAATGTGTTTATGGTATGAGAGAGGAGGAAACTTGAGTTGGTAAATCAACGAAATCAGAAACCAGAATTTTAGAAACAGGTAGGTAACTGATTTCAATTCCTTGACGTTAAACTAAAAAATATTGGTATCTGAAACGCTGTTTTATCATCATTTAATGTTATAACTTGTCACTTTTGTCTTCCTTATATCTACCTAATTACCATTAAATAACCATAATAACAGAATTAAGGAGGCATTCAGGATACGTATTTTAAATCAACACTAATCCTCAGTGAGTAGCATTCTTTCTTGAAGATCAAATGCATCTATTATGGACTCCACAAAAAAGAGATATTCAATTGGTATACATTAGTCCCTTCAATTGGTGTATATTAGCTGTGTAGTAAGAAAAAATAAGATCAGTGTAGAAATCTTATCTTCGCTAGGTCAGTGTCATGGTTTAGAAATAGGTTTGTGCCAGCCAGATATACATTGGCTTTAACTTGCCTTTCATCTCATGTCTGCAGTGTTTGCTCCCCAAGAAAACTTCAGTAGGCAATATCAAGGGGTTTGGGCTGCTTAAATATTATGTCAGTCAGTCTGTGCTTTTCTCGAGTACAGCTTAAAGCAATGTATTTCTTCACTCCTCTGTTTGGATTTTTTTTTTCCTTTCTGAAGAATCAATCTTTAATTATCTCCCTTCACAGAAGGGCAACATTTGTTTCTTTATTTTTGTACATGAATTTACTACAACAGATAACAGGATATTGCAGTCTTTGTGATGATTTAGAAGCAAAGGGGGGGGTTCTTTCTTTTTCCTTTTTTTCACGTGCTGTTTCTTTACCTCCTTTGCTTTTGGTTTGGCTCATGTTGGATTGACATGCACATGTGCTGTAGACAGTCTTCTGGCTTGCTTGCATGCACACACATGTGGTGCGTATACCAGCAGGATCCACCATGAGATCTGCATGCATTCCTGCAATTAAAACTGCTCTCATTTAAAAATAGGGCTTATTGACATGTGTCACTACAGACAAACAATAGGAAAAAGAAACAACCTCAAATTCAGCATTTCCTGAGAGAGGAATGCCCAAAAGCGATGCTTATATCTGGGAGAGAGGTCTGGTTTTGTGACTGCTTTTCACTTCCCGTTTCTCTACAGGAGGAATCCTAGTACTGTGTGGGGTAGCCCTTCAGCTTTGAAAAACACACACACCCTGCAGAGGCCGCGCCCTGAATACGTGCTTATTGCATATTTTGGTGATAATCAATACGTGTTGTTAAGACAACTTTCAGTTTTCTGATATAGGAGCAGAAAAAATCATATAGATCACAGAAAAACAGAATTTCTAAAAACTGACATATTCACCAGTTAAGACGGCAGTTGAACAGTCTGCTAAAGGAGTACACTGAATATTCTAAATTTCTGTAAATAATTTTATTGTTCTGAAAAAAAGAGTCTTAAGTTCAGAGGAAAATCATATGAATTCTTTTGAGATAACATTTATAATTTTGATTATATGTAGATCAAAAATGAAAACTCAATGAATTATGCCCGAGTTCATATTTTGTTCTGAAATTAGTTGTATTAATAAAATACCCTTTCTCTTAAGCAGGAATAAAGAAAAACTTTTAAATTACCACGAAATTTGATGACAGGCTTTGCATTTTATAAACTTCTATAATTTTTTACACGATTTTACTTCCTCACCAGAAAAGAAAACCTGTCCTCTTCTAGCTGTGCTTTACAGCTAAAGGTATGAAAATCTGCTAAAAAGCTAAATTTACTGTTAAATGTATTACAGAAGTGAAATGTTAAAACACTGCATTGGTATGTTGGAAGCATTTAATTTTGATAGGCATGATGTATAGCTAGGGAAGTAAATGTACTCAAATTATGCTGTCTTTGAAAGACTAGGTAATTTAAAAGTAGATTATCCAATGAGACCGAAGTAGCAGTTATCAAATTTTCAGGAAGTAATTAAAGAAGCAGAGGGTCTCTCTTTTTTACTGGCTGTTTCTGGGTTGCATAGAGATTATGAAGAGAGACAAGAAAAATGACAGAGCAGGCTAAACAGCATATCAAACTCCCCTTGAAGAAAGCTTTTTTTTTCCCTTAGTGGTTTTCTGAATAAGCTAGGTAATGTTTCGTGGTGTTTTTGGTGCAGGTATCTAGTAAAATGTGCCCTTTGGAAAAGCAAGAGACACCACAGGCAACTTTTATTTTTAATATTTCAAGATGAAATCTGTGTTACTCCGAAAGACTTCTTTCCTGTATATGGTTTGGGCTTGTTTTGTTTTGTTTTGTGTTGTTGTTTTGTTTAAGATTTTTGTTTAGATCTCAGCTCTTCTGGTTGACTGGCATCTGACACTCTGCATTTTCTTTGCAGAAGTAGAGCTACAATTGCTTGTCCAGCTGCCGTTGGTGCTGCCCGAGGTTTCACACAGCTCCACACCACTCACAGAGCACCTCAGTGCTTCTCTGGCACACACAGCCCCACTTTTGCTCTGCTTTTTCCAAAATAGCTGCCCCTGGGTTTCCCAGCAACATAACCTCAGGCAATGATCTTGGGTCTCAGTTTGGCTAAGAAATTTCAGTGCCTGCCCCTCAGAGCAGGAAGGAAGAGTCCGGAGCAAGGATGCAGTTAGATGATAAAAACCCACCCTCTGGCCTGTGTAAACATGGAGGCCAGGGCTGTGTCTTTTCGTTTTGCAAATTCTTATGTAATCATTTGAGGAATCAGCCCTCCAGTATCTAGGTAGTAAGTGCTGTATCAAATCAAGAGGTTTTCTGACTTCAGGAAGATGAGAACAATGCGTGTCCAGCCCTTATTTTGTTTATTCTTAAACTTTCATTCCTCATCCCTCTTTCTCTGTATATTTCAGTACTGCAGATGCAAGAAGAGAAATCACAATGGTATCAACTGAGAAGGTGAGGAAGTAGATCCGATTACTTTGAGAAAAAAGCAGTAAATACCACCCCTGATTTTGCAGGAAACCTCCTGCAGTGTCCTGTGCCCAGATTTGCCATGGCATCACGTGGAGCAGAAGGGACCACCTGGGACCGTTGACAAGGACTCAAGGGCAATCTGACTGGCCTCTCAGAGAAATATGAGGGAAACCTAAGTATTTCAGATAGCCAGATTGACACTACAATTACCTACAAGTAGCCACTTCTCTCTTGACTTTTTCCTGAGGCATAAAACTTCTTCTGTGAGTGTTCTGTTGACCTTGCCCTTTTCAGTTGCCCAAAGAGCTAATTCTCACCCATAGCAGCCGCTCTCTTGCCTGGTGCTGGGACTAGTGTGGGAACTTTCCATATTGACAATAGAGCCTCAAAAGGCTTTCTTCTCCTTCTTTTTTTTTTTTTTTTTTTTCCCCCACCTTTCATATGACAGAGTAATGCAAGATTTCTCTCTAAGACATAAGGATTTATATGTGTTTACCTTACCCATTCACTGCTTTAAACTGTGGGATGTAGGCTACTGATTAATGTTGCTAACTACTGAACGACTGCTGCTGAGCTGCCCTAGGAAGACTGAAAGTCACCAATGGGATCTCGGGATCTATAGCTGTCTGTGCAGCAAGTAGTCTGACAACATTTCCACAACTAAAGCTTATAAATGAACTGAAAATTAAATCCACACTTTCATTTTTAAAGTTGGAATGTGAGAAATTGAGCAAGAATAATATTTTTAAAAATTTTTTAAACAGTCATCTTAAATATTTTCAGTTCCCCATCTCATGAGTGGTTGTACATCTTTTTTAAAACTAAATTACCTTTTTTGGTTATTATTTTATCAGCTCCATATTTCTGCATGAAAACTGCATTTTCCAAACACCGTTCCTGGTAGCTGAAAAATTGAGATGGTAGATTATGACAGTATGACAGTAGATGAAGGTGATAGTTATTTTTCTAAAGACTTTCTACAGTTACAGTTGTAACGGCCTAGAGTAAGCTGAGAGAACATTGATTTCTGCAGTTGCACCATCTGATTAGCAGTGTATGCATGACTCTAGATAGCATTGATGACACTAAACAGGCCCTTTTCAACCCAAATATGCACCTGAAAGAATACTGCACACTAGTTGTAAAAGACATTTCTGACTGCATCCACAATGTACACTAGAGGTATCAGAAAAAGCACTGGTATTTGTTAGAAATATGTATATGTGCACATTGAGTTTCAGGACAGATCTGATAACAGACTATTTTTTTCCTTAATGGAAACAGCTGAATGGAACAGCTGTTGAAATGTACTGTCCATTTGGAGTTACCAGCCTGATGATTTTTATGGAAATGGTGCTGGAACCAGTGTCTAGGAAGAGGCTGACTTGTGAAGAGGCTGAATTGTTGCAAACAAGTTTGGGACTGGTGGGGAAAGGCTCCCCTTGATACCATGGAGAGGGGTACCTGAAAGGTCACGTTTGAGAAATGTTAGAGAGTTGCTCTGCATGTGGTAGTAACACTGAAAACTTCAAACTGCAGATCATCATTATATTTTCATGTGGAGAACACTATGAGATATAAAATTGGAGCTGTTAATCGCAGTTGTTATTACTGTGGGTGAACGAGGGATTAACAGAAGGAATAAGATTTGTATGTGTTTACACAAAAGCATGTGTCCAGAGCATCCTTTGATATTATGCACCCTCTGAAGTTAAAGAGCTAAATTCTTCAAAGAAGTGCCTTGTGAATAAATTCACGGTTCCAAGGAAAGGGTTTGATCATATGCATTATTCTCTGCATTTGGAGACTTATTGGGCATTGATTAGAAATGCAGGGAGAAAAACTTGTGGTTATATGTGAGAGACCAAAAAGACTTTTCCAGAGATTTGTTTTCAGTCAATTATCATATTAGGTTGGAATGACAAAGTTTCAGCTTTGTCCACAAATAATTAAATAAGACTGATTTTGGAGGCCCCGTTTGATCCTTTGGCTTCTATGCAGAGAAATGCGTGCAAATACACTTGCCAAGGCACCTCGTTTAAAAGAAAACTCCAAACCACTGTCAACCCTTCTTTTATTACCACACTAAAAAGCCCTATTCTTTCTTTCATCCCGCCCCACAGGATATTTGCAGATGGGAGGGAAAAAAAATGTAATTTCTTTTCACCAGGTTTGTTTGCACCTCTCCAGTCTTGTTGCCCGTTAGCCACTGGTGCTGCAAGAGCGGCCCGCTCCCACTCCTCCCCAGCGCCACGGGGAAGCCTGACTCCCACCCCGCAGCGGGACAGCTCTCCGTGCCGCTCAGCCTTTCGCCCCAGTTACCGGGCTTCTCCCAACACTTCTTTCTCTTTCTTTTTGTCTTTCTTTGAAGGGGGGATACGGCCGGGAGAAGGTAAATCTCCCGCCGGCAGGGCCAAGGGGAGCCCCTGAGCTCCCCCCGCTTTTCCCGTGCTCTGGCTTTCCTCTCCCTGAAGCCCTGTGTACACAAAGGGCTCGCTTCTGCCTTTCAATTAAGTAACCGAGATTTATTTACTTTTACTCTTTCTCCCATCCCTACACGTATTTAGTGTCTGTAGCTCCTGTCAGCTTTGGGATTGGGTGTTCTTTTGATTTTTCTTTCTCCCCCCTCCCCCCGATTAAATTATTTATTTGCATTTCCCCGGAGGCAGGTTTAAATCAAATGTCCGTGTAAGGGAGGACTCCATCCAGCCTGACTCCTACACCCAGCAGACAGACGCGTCTCGGCCACCCCGCCGCTCCGGCCGAGCGCCGGACCCTCGCCTCGGCAGGGCTGGGGCTCCGGCGGCTTTGGGGGTGACCGAGGAGCCCCAGCTGGCTGGCAGGCTTCCTCCCAGCACGTCGGAGGGGCTGGCTGAGCTCAGCCTCAGTACATACCCTCAGGGGAAAAAAACACCAACAAAAAACCCCAACAACAGAAACCACACTAAACCCACCAGGGCGTTGCTGGATAAAGGAGGGTTTCCCCGTGTTCGAGGAGCTGAGGCGGGGTTGGGTGACCCAAAGTGTCGGGGACAGCGCTTGGCACCGGCGGGTCCTCCGGGGCTTTCCCGGAGCGCCTTATATGGCGGGGGCGGGGGGGCCCGGCCCGGCTGCGAGGCCGAGCCGCAGCCGCGGGCAGCGTGCGCGTGGGGGCCGCCGCGGGGTACGCGCGCTTCGTGTCATTCTAGGGGACAGAGGGAGCGGGACGAGACGGGTACCTCGAGGAGACCCCGTCCCGACAGAAGGGAGAACCGTACCAACCTTCCCGGCCACGAAAGGTAAATGAGATTTGGTCTCTGTAGGTTGGGGTTGTGTTGTTGTTGTTTTGAACTTTTTGTTTGGACTGGTGGTTTGTTTTGTTGTGGGAGTTCTTCTGTGTGTGTGCGTGTCTTTGCGATTTTTTTACATGTGTATATTTTTTCATTCTCTCTTTTTTTTCTCTCCTCTCGTCGTTTTCTGAACTGCACGGACCTGCCGGGGGAAGCGGCTATTGGTATCCCGGCGCCGCTGCCCTGTCCCCGCCAGCTGTGTATCCCCGGCGGCGGGGGAGAGCCGTGGGGACGGAGTGCCCGGCCCGGCCGGAGCTGCTGGCTCCCGCCGGCGGCCCCTCCGCCTCCCGTCCTCCTGCCGCTCGGCTTTGCCCGGCTCCGCGGTCCCTTTGCTGCCGGGCCCGATCCCTCCGAAGCTCCATGCGTGACTTCCGTGAAGAAATGGAGGGGAGTAGAGTCGAGGAATTGTCTGGCATTGAAGCGGGGAAAAAGAAAAACCGCGAGGTTCGGTCACCTGCTCCATGTCCTGACCGGAGGAGAGCCCGGCCGCGCCGAGGCCTGCGGGAGCTTTTATTGCCCATAAATAGTACCGGGGGAGCGGCCGGTAATGCGATCAGGAAGGGAGGCATTAGGCAGAACAGCGCTCAGGCACCCGGCGCCTACAAGCGCGCTCTCTAAAGACGCTTCCAGGCGAGTCGCAGTAAAGGTTTTATTGGTAACTGAGAAGCGCCTCGCAGCCGCAGGTTTGGCATTAATGACCGCTTCGGTGGGTAGGAATTACACTGCCGGGCTGGTGGCGAGACCCAGCGGGCAAAGGGCGCTACGCGGTAGTAACAAGTATTTACTAAAGGAGTTACTGCCAAATGAATGCCGGGTTTCAGGCTTCGATTTGCCGGATAAATTTTTTAGTAACTATGAAAGGAGGCCAATAACATTTATAGAGGAAAGAAAAATATTTGAAGTTACAAACTTCTCTAATAGCTGAAAACTAACTTTTGACAACAAGCGGGATTTCCCCTCCTCGTTGATTCAAAGAAACGTCTATACTTAAATTTCGCTTTAAAGATCTGCTATTTTAAAAATAACAGCACCCCGCAGGGCAATTTTCCAGCTGTTGAAGAACCTTTAAAACCAAACCGCAGTGTTGCCTGTGGGCAGACGTGTTTAGAGCCGGCGAGAGCAGAGCATCCACAATATTTTTGTTAGGATTTTCGGGTATGCAGGGAGGACAGGCATGTTATTCTCTCCTGCAGATCCTGAAGTCCTTCCTACGAGATTTTCTTTTTGATCTGCTTGTTGTCAAGTAATTAGTAAAAGGAATTACTCGCTCTGGCGCTGTGCCTTCAGGTAGCAGAGGCATTAGAGCTGTAAACTTTGCATTTTCTGAATGTCTCCGGCTCGCCTTTCTCCTCCATCAGCAGCGGTCCTTTCAGGGGGGTTAAATTTTTAATTTAGTTCGTTGTAATACAGCTGTGAAGGCGTGTGTTATGTCGCTGCCTCTGCCCATTTGAAGTTGCCAGTGACTTTGCCTCTCCGGGCAAAGGCGGAGGGGGTTTTGTGGCGAGGCAGCGCTCCCGGCAGTCCCTGTCCTGCCTCCGGCCCCCCCGCGGCAGGGTTGTCACGCACCGAGGCACAGCCGGGAAAATCCGATGGCGTGACCATCAGAGCAACTTCCACTGCCCTCGGGAAGACTCTCTCCTTTAGTCTTTGAAAGTATCTCACGCGAATTTCCCCAGGTGCACAACTGTATTTTAATATGCTCGGGAATGTTAACGTTACCTTGGGAGAAAAAAAAAAAGAAGAAGAAGAAAGCAAAGGCGCCCGTGACTAATTAACCTTTGAGTTTTTTGCCTTTTCTCAGACATGGATTTAAGCTCTAAATTTTATCCGTACAAACGAAAACGGTAAAAAATTGAGATACCTAAATGAACTCATAGCTTTTGTGTCATTGTGTGCATATATATAAAAGCAGTTTTGTTAGAGGACTTTCATTGAAAAAGAAGAGAAGCCGACGAAACAATTATCCGTTTATCAGATTAAAAGCCGTCTGTTATTTTTAAATGTTTAAATCCTTTCATCAGGATTATGGCTGTATTCCAAATGGTGCAAAAGAGGAATTTTGCTTGTAACAGGGAAAAAAAAAAAGAAAAAAAAACAACAAAGAAACAAACTACTCCACCCCCAAAAGATTTTTTCACCTTCCCCCCTCCAAAACAACAACAAAACCTCAAAGCGTCCGATAATGTTTTGGTTTTATTTAGCTTTCATTATTCAGTGCTGAGACTTAAGAATTACAGGTTGGAAAATTCATTTGGAAACAGTAGGGCCACGTTACAACAAACGTCTGGCCAGCATTAATCTAGTGTTTGGAAAACACTTGACAGTTGCGAGGGTTCCCCCCTTCCCTTCTATTCCTTTAAAAGTTACCCCTTTCAAAAAGGAATCACAGACCCTGTCTCTGTTTCTCCAGGTAGACTCTCCTCTCTCTCTTTTCCCTTGCATGAAGGGGTGAATTGAAAAATCATTTAATTATTTTCATTCTAATCGCCTTAATCCCCCTTATACTAGGAGCAAATGATGATAATGGGATCCACATGGAAAAGATCCCTGGAGGGGGTGTTTAGGGCAGGGATCCTCCCAGCCTTGCGCCTTGGCAGGTGGAGACGGGCAGGACGGGGCGGGGCTCAGGGTTTTAACATAAATAAAGCATTGGACTAAGCCTCCTCAATCTGCAGGCAACTTAATTTTTATCATTTTATTTTTGCTCCAGGTGACGCGGCTGTAAAGTGACCCAGTTGTCACTCTGGGGGGACGGGGGACCCTCCTGAAACAGGAGAAGAAAAACCGAAACCCACCTCACTCCCCTGCCCGCCATCTCCCCGCCTCCTCGGAGCCTAATCAAGGACAAGCTGATTAATTTTCCCGGGTGGCCCTCGCAATCCCCGAGGGCCGCTTCGCTTTGCCGCCGTCCGCGGCCGGCGGCCGTGCAAATCCCTCCGGCTGCGAAGGCTCCGCTGCAGCCCAGGGACGAGGACGAGGAGGAGGAAGGGCAGCTCCCCGGAGGCATTACTTATAAGCAGCGCCGTAACAGGACTCCTATCTGAGGCTGGAGGAATAGAGCCAACAGCGAGATCACCGGGTGCTGGGTTTTCTTTGGGCGTTTGCAGATTTATACAAATACGGGGCCTGCCGGTTTTTATAAACAAGTTCCAGGACACAGTCAATCAATCATACCGACAAGCAAGCAGACCAGGAGCCTAGGATATATACAAGGCATAAATATATACATATAAACCCTGTCAATTTTGGAGTAGTTACAATATTTTTTTCCTATAAGCCTTTCTATGAGAAACCATATCTAGAAAGATTCTGACAAGACAGGAAATCACAGTGGAGAAGTAGAAGGTATTGTTAGGAAGTTATGTTACATCGTATGTTTTAATACTAGCTAGGGAAATACTGGAAAAGAGAGAGTAAAAAGTGTGTAAGTCGAAGATTTAAAACAAAAAATTGTTATGCTTATAGTCAGAGAGACAATTTGAAGGATATGGGGCTGAAAAACATGAAACCTGGCCACTTCAAAATACAATGCAACAGACAGATCTGTGAAAGACATGAGTTTACCAGATTTTCTAGTCAGCAAAGTATTCTTTATGTTGCAGTCATTTCTAGTCTTTAATTTGAAACACATTTGTGTCTAGGGATAGGTCCTTGCAAACGCACTGTGTTGTTTTGTTCTGGTTTTTTTAAATGATCTTTTGATAGTAAGAGCTCTGCACAGGATGGAGTTTGTGTTTTCTCTTTCTGACACTGAGCACTTTTCTTGCAAAAGGACACATGTGAACAAAGAATACATAGAATGAAGGGTGCAACGAGTCCAAACATCCCAGTAACCCAGAAAGAGTAGTTGCACATCAAGGTACGAGAAAGATAATTAAGTTTCAGGACTTAAAAGAGGAGGACATATTCTGTGCTGATGTAAATTAGGAGTTTCACCAAAAGAGAGGACTGGTTGGTACTGCAGAAATTGCGTGCTGCTCTTACGCTGCTGTGATCCAAAACTGTGGCTCCCTTCTTCTGGATAGCGAGCATTGAGGAAAGCCTGAGGAATGTTGCTCAGAGTGCAGAAGCTGTGCTGTAGGAGATAGTATCAAGAGGAGCTTTTCCCAACTGCTAAAACCTGCCAAACAAGCTTGTAAAATTGAGGACCAGAGTGTTGGTTTTGCTCAGGAAAGACATTATGACTGCACTGCCTCTATGGAGATATTGTCAGGAATAATTTTAGTTTTTTGAAATTACTGCATATGTTGTATAAGTTTTCCTATCAAGAATAAACTTGATATGGGGTCGTTTTACTCTGTGGTTGTTATCTGTTAAAACAAATCCTATGAGGAGCCTAAGCCAAATACTACTCATGTCAGGAGTGGGTTTTGGTGATGACCTTCCAAGCTGACTGGGTCTTAGAGACATAAATAGTAGGAAAATTATTTAATTGCCTTCTCAGAAACTGAATGTGTTTAAAGATATGTATGGTCAACAGAATAGGGATTGGACTTATGTCTAAGACCCCCTCCTTTTAAGGACTTGTGTGTAAAATGGCTTGGATCACTTACTTGTTTAAAGGCAGTTTCATTTTCATGTGACAATTTATGCTTATCATCATATAAGTGAATGCTTCATCAATCACAGCTTTATTCTTCTGGACCCAAAGTATTATTTTTCATAGCAATATATTATTGAGTCCTTTCACAGAAAATTGAATTGTGATGTGTAAGACCAACACAATGAGTGATAAATGTATTAACTGACAATATCAAGTTAAAATAGCACATGAAATAAATAACAATAATTAAAATAGTATCTGAAGATTCTGTAAATACTTCATAATTTTGATGTGATTTTAATGTCATGGAAAAACTGTGAAAGCTCACACACTTTTTTTACTCTCAATGATTGTTTGTTTTGGTTTTTGTTTTTTTGTTTCTATCCCAGGCTTAACGACTGTTAAGACTAATATAAACAAGCTTTTGTGGAAAGGAAGAAAGTGAAAAAGGAAGAAAGGGGGATAGATGTATACAATACATATACCCAACAGCATTAACAACCCCACCTTGTCCACCCTGTATCCTGGCTTTCTTCAGCCTTTGAGTACTCCTAAATTTTATAACATAGCAAGTGACAAATGTCTTTCCGAAAGGTCTTACAGTGCTGCTGATTCACCAAAGACTATTTGTGAGAAGTGCCTGCCAGAGCAGACAGGTTACCTCATCAGCCTACTAACACACAAATTCTCCTTTGCAGGAGAATGAGGTGTATGTTTATGAGGTACACCTGTATACTGAGAACTGGCTACGAAGAGGGTGAAGCCAAATGGGTACTTTTACACCTTTTCTTTTACACCAATATACTGCTACACCTGTACAGATGGGATTCTGCTACTTATTTCACAGATCTTCTTTGCATCATGGTCATTGAATTTTACTGTTTCTCTTTTCTCTGAGGTTAAATGCTTTTTGGCACTACTTGTATGAAGCAACAGTATTACTAACACTACTAGTAGTGAGCATAAAGCCTCCAAAGTCTCAGCCTGATTTTGGCTTCTCTTCTTTTTTGAGAACAGCTTACCAAGGAGATGTGGAGATACTGCTTTGTTTCAATTGATAACACAGTGATGTCTATCACCTTAAACAGTGCATTGAGACCATGGCTCTGTTAGAAGGTGAGTCATTAGAGACACTTCCAAGTCTTTACTTCTTCCAATGCAATCACATCCTGACTTTCCTCCCTTGAGTTACCAATTTGCTTTTGACAGAGGTGGGGCAACAACTTTTCTAGGGTGTAACTTGCTAGGTGTGTGGTAAGGAAAACGCAGATAAGCTTCTCCTAGTATCTCATATTCTATGTAAAATTATTCTTAGCTCAAATATATGGTGAACAACTTCTAAAATACTCTAAAGACCATCAATTAGCATTCATGAAATTAATTTGAGGGTGATTTTGGAATGGATTGAAGTTATTGACATAAAACTGTACATTTTGCAACATGGGCTGCTTCTTCTGTTGCTTTTGTATAATAGAACTGTCCGTACTTAGAAAATACTGATACTCACTGAGAGTACATATTAACTGCTAATTTCTCTTGTTTCTGTTATTTAACCACTGTGAAGAAATTGCAGACAACACTTTATATTTTAAAAATAACAAGATTACATGATATTTACTAATTTGTGGGGAAGAGGTGTAGGCTGCAAAGAAAGACTGCTCAGTTTCCCTCTGGATAGCTGTGGAGAGGTGGAGATTTGCTGGGCAGGGCAGAAAAGCTGTTCTGTTACTGCAGGAAAGAGGGAGGATGAGGTATGAATACATCTGGGACCAGGTATCCTCTTACAGAGACCACTAATTTCACCTCTTCAGAACTTCTCTCTTGATCTGCATTAAAACCAACAACATTTAGACAAAATTTAAACCAAAATTTTAGCTTTAATGAAGTCTTATCAATGAAAATTTCCTTCATTTTTTTCAGTTTTACCAATTTGAGTCTTTAGACTCAGGCTATAAATCTCGATTTGGGATTGACAATTTAACTGAATATTACTAAGTATCACTAATTTAAAAGAAACTTCAGAGTCTTTAGGATTTTAAATAAAATCTACCTTATCTAGGAAGCCAGAATATGTTCCATTTAAATCTTCAAATTAGCCCTTTAAGCACCATGATTTTCGGCATATGTTATGCAGCACTAGGCACATTGTGAACACTTAATACTAAGAAAGGGACCACATATAGTAATACATTTACTTTTAAAAGTTGAAAAAGAAATTAACAAAAGCTGATTACTAATCATGTGACTTCTGTATTTTATTACATGTCTAAACCTTATTTATAGGGAAAAAAGATTCAAGCATTTCTTATCATATTTTTGCAGTGATAGAAGAATTCTGAGTATTTACTTTAAATTCTCCACCTATTCCATGGGAAAAAACCCAAAAAAGTCAGCTTTTGCTAGTACAAATCAGAAATGGTACTGTCAGACTTCAGACAGTGTGGAACAGTAACAAATACATTTATTGATATAAATTCCTAAGTGGAGTATAGAAACAAGAATTTACATTTAATGTGAAAAAATACAGCATGTTGATTGTTACTAAGAAGCAGGCTGAGAGACGCACTTCTTTAGCACTTGTAAAGAAGTCCTGTGATTTCCTCGTTTGTTTTGTCATGCAGGTGATTAATGCTGCAGAAGGCAAGTAAACTCAAGAAGTTCTTCAGTTATAAAAATATATTTCAGTTCAATTGTGTTACATGTAATTATGACAATTACTCTGACTTCTGGATATGACGACAGGGAAACTGCTGTTGTGAAAATACTTTTTTTAACACGCTAGAAATAGCTAAGATAAAAGTAATGCAAAGAATACGTGTGCTATCCTGCCCCAAAAAGGGGTACATTCTGCCTGGTGCAGCAGAGCAGCACAAACTCTTTTTCACCACCTACATCTCTGTGAAGCCTCTAGGATTTTTTGCCTGCTGAGTTAATGGATAGAACTGGTGTATTAAGGGGTCCATAGGAGTGAATGCAAGGTCAGTTTTCTGATACAGCATTATGTAACTGCAGGGGGACTTGCATAGCACAGGTACACATATGTTTTCTCAGAAGGGGAAGGCTGCTTTTGAAATTATCTTTTCAGTTTTTGTGTATTTCATGGATAAGAAAACACAATGCTCAAACTGTAGACCAATAGGACAAACTTCCACAAGGAAAGCAAAGAAGATAAACTGTAAATAATTTTCAGTATCAACCTTACATTTCAAAAGAATTACTCATTTGCTTATGTTATGGTCTTACACGAAAAGTCTTGCAAACTTGTCAGATTTTGGCTCTTGGCATACACAGTGATGCATTTGCCTCGAGTCCAACAGAGCATTCCTTGCCACTCAGCAACCCATTGGTGTGCACAGTGCTCAAATGTGAGTTCCTCCTAACGGAATACAGTATACAGATTGAATAGACGGTCTTTCTCCAGAAAAACTTAGCTAAATAAGCTTTGATACATATTTTTTCCCTTTTAAAGTATTTCTCTTCTGCATGGATTATAGGATTTTCCATAAGGTTAATAATAATGGCTACGCTTGCTCTAAAAATTCACATTTACACTGGTATGCACTGTCAAAACCAGACTATTGAAATAAAAAATGAGGTTCACTTCCGTAGAACGTGTAAATGTCCCAGCTTAGAGTTAAACTTTCAACAGCTGAAAGACAATACCATCGACACGTACCTGGCACTAGTTACTCGGGTTTATTTTTTCCTGGAAAGCAGTTTTGGGCGACAGAGTGGCGTCCGGGTTTCCCAGGTTGTTGTGCTGACAAACTGCAGTGGTGGTAAAGGCAGGGAGTCTGACAAAATCTCATTAATCATTTTAAATTAAATCCAACATTCCACTCCAGCACTGCCAAGAAGAAAGCTAACTTTTACAAATGAATACTCTCTCTGAAAATAACTGGTATCCTGATCATATTGCTTTCACAAAAATATGCTTGATTTCTGTTAGGAACACATACGGTATTTTTAAACTTAAAAAATGCATTTTTTGTACTGCTAAGAATCTGAAAAGTGCTTTTTGCTTGTTTTCTCTATTAAGGTCTATGAGTGGACCACACAACTGAAAATTAAGAGCCTTTTTTTTTCCCCAATGAATTGAAGATTTTTGCTTTTCTCAAATTTTAAGTGCAGAAAGTTTGTTTTTAATGCAAGTAAATTTCATATGGGAAATGGAAGTATTCAATTTAAATATTTTCTCTAAGCATATTTATATGAATAAGAAAGGAAAACTGCAAATTTACTAACATTAATATTAGCAAAAACACTGAGGTGATGATGGAGCCATGTGATCTCTTTTAGGTTTTTTACATACACATTTCTGTAACTACCCCTAGCTATTTGATTATGATTTAATTACACTATCATATGGCAAGTCTGAACTTTGAACGTCTCATAACAGAGTATCACGTACAATTTTATCGTACTAAAATCACTACTACATGCAGATTATAAAAGTTTGTATTTCTCTTTAAAGCAAAATGAAACCATAATGTGCTGATGTGAGACACAGGAATACTTTATTTCTGTTCTTTGCCCTTTTTAATTGTGCTTTTGAGCTTAGAGTGGTAGATTTTACACTGGCAGAGAACAAGTCATCAGCCTTAATGTTTATTAGATTTAATACATCCATGAAATATTTGAGAAGAAAAAAAAATCCTAATCCAATAGAGGGCAAGTAAATCTTTCTTAAATACTTATTATAATTTTGATGTTTTAACATGATCAAGTAGGTATACCTCAATTTTGTTTAAATACTTAAAATAATACTTGTTTTCTAAAAACAGAACTATAAACAATATCAGATTGCACAATGACATCCTTACACAGAGAACAAAACTATTACCACTTCAAAAAAAGAGCAATAATGTTGATAAACTTGTTTATGTTAAGAGCATTAATAAACTGCAGAATACTGAAGAGGAAAAGGTAATATTTATTTGTCCAGCTAGTCAGTTTATTTTCTTAAAGCTGTATTTTGAAACTGTTTACATTTTTTTCTTTTTCCAAGGTGGGGGGTGGAAGAGAAAAGTTAAAGAGAACAAATTGAATTTTTTTCCTGAATGCAAATTTCTCGCTTGCTTCAAAATTGACAAACATGTCTCAAACTTGTAATTGTTTGGGCTTCTGTATGTTAAAGCAGCTTTGATTTATTTTAAAAAGTCAAAGCTGTATAAATGTATTGTTTAGAGCTTGAATGAAAAGTATTCTAGACAGAAACAGAGTCTGAGAAGAGATAATCTAAGATCCTGTCTATAGCAAGCCATGTGAATGTCTAATATATGCCATATTCCCTCAATAAATGCAATCAGAGCCTCAGAATTTAATAAAGGCAAACATGAGCTGCATTTGTGTGACACTTTACATGGACACAAGGACACTCATTTTCCCCTACAAGAACACAAAACAATTTTCCTTCTGTCACATCTGTGTATACTGAAGTTACCAAACTTTCAGAAATGGCCATTTGGAACAGTTCCAGTGTCTTTTAGGAGCACAACAGGGAGTGTTTGCAGGGGGATGGGCTGCAGGCTCATTTGTTCCCTCAGTACTGTGTACAGTGCATATAGATCAGAGTTAAGGCAACAACACATGGCCAAAGTTCAAAGGACATGCAGTGGTGGAATCACAATAGCTTGGGAATCACTTTGCAGTTATGAGCATGATCATGCTTATGTAATTAGGCTTGAGATCCTCTACCTAAGTCTTCTGAAGCGCTTGATCGAGTAGGTATTTCCACATCACATAATTTAGTGACACCTGGATCAATGAAGTACCATTATTTTTTAAATGTGCGTGGAGACAGCAAGTGCATGGAAGAAGACACTGCGCAAAACTATTTTAAAGAGTTTTTGGAGGGCAACCAAGAGAATTTTTCTCACTTTTTAAGAGTACTATTACACCGGCTTAAGACTTTTTTCCTCCTTTTAAGACAGAAAAGTGTGTAACTTCATGTAAAGTCTATATTGCTAAAATGCAAAAAATTACTTCTCAGCCACTTTAGAGATAGACTCAAACTGGAAAAAAGACAGAAGAAATGTCTATATTAATTAGTTGTTTCTTGGTTGCCTCTGAGGGAATTCACACTTGGCACGTTGTGTTTGCTGTTTTCTGTTCAACTCTGCGTCAGTAACATAATGTACAGCATGAGTTGGGTGCTAATCCTCTAACACTGTTCAAAATCTTGTTGTGACGATCAGATGCTGTTATCTGCACGTCATTAGGGTTTTGTTTTCTTTTCCCCTGGACTTGTCTTACGGAAATTTGAATTGTATCATCCTGTTTCTAATTTATCTTCTTGGCTGCTACACTGGCCTTGATGTTTTCTAAACCTTGCTAATAGATGTACTCATCTATTCCAGAAAAAAATATGTTCTGTCTGCCTGGAGGCTATCAGGGTAACTGGAAATTAAGAGAAATGCAGACTAACAATTCATGCTCTCTTATTAGTGCAAAATCAAAACCAGTATCACTAATGTCAACCTAAATGTAAGTCAGAAGAGAATTAAGACTTGCTCTGCATTCGTGGTTTGAGGAGAAAATATTGTCTAATAAGAATAGTTCTAATTTCAAAATTCACTGAATTCTTCTTTAAAAGTGTGTAACTTCTGAGGAGTGTTTCTTAGAAAACTATATTCTGCTGTCTCCACTTATGATCACTTTAAGGAGCCCAGAGACACCTGTCCTTTATTGTTGGTTTTACAAATTATGTTAGAAATTTTCTACTTTTTTTTCCCTGTAATACAGGAGCAGGTACCTGTGCCTTAAACAAAGCTCCCCATTGTACCATGTACTATTTGTGTTTGAGATTAACTGACCACTGCAGAACGCATCCCTGGACTTTTTGAAACACATGAAACAACACAGGGTGAGGAGTAGTTATCCTGAGCAAGGCAAGTGATACTGTAAACCTGTCTGGAATATGGCTGCAATACTGCTGGCTCCTGGCTTTGGCTGTATATGCTACATAAGTGCAATGGCATTTACACTGGATTGAACGTAATGCAATAACAAAGTACTTTTTCTGCATGCATTTCTGTTTGTGGAGCAGAGCTATAAACACTTTTAATAGCAGTAATAGCTACATCTTTTTCTTCCCATCATTTATGCAGGCCTTGTATGAACTGTCATTGTCATGACTCTTCTTACATCTAAGACAACGTAATGCTCCCTAGGTGCCAAACAGAAAGCAGCAGCATAGGCAAAGTGCATGGCTCTGAGGAGTCATTCCTGCTTTCAATTCAGATTAGTTCTGTTTTACACATTAAGAATACCTTCCCACCTCACCTCATGGTGTGGTAGGGAAAAAGAAGAAATCTACTTGTTACCATGATGTATCCAGATGCTACTGATAGCTGAGTATTATGTAAACCAACATAATCAGGAACAGCACTTACTTCAACTGCATGTTATGTCAATCTAAGAAAAGCACTGCTCTGTGAGTAGTCTGAACAAAAACTAGGCAAATCCTTATTCAATTCCTGCACATGCACAGCAGTTGCACTGCTAACATTCTCCACACTTCAGAAAATATCAAGACACAACCTGACCAAGTAATTTTTGAAGTATTTCCATAAATTTTTAATTTGTTTAAAATCTAGCTACATGTCAGGTTTAGAAAGTAATTCAGTATCTGACTCTGAAACAGCTCTCCAAACCTGCACAGTCACTGCTCTAATCTTGCACCGTCAGTTTTTAACAGCTTAAGCAGCGAGTCATCTGGTATATATTTGCCAAGGCATTTCCATCATTTGACACTTCTAGACTGAGGGAACCAGTTGAAAACAGCAACACGTTGGCAGGTCGCTCCTGTCACTTTCCCTGTTCAGATTTTTTTCTTGCTTACTGTGCTGAATACGTGATTGTAGTTGCTCTGTTTCCCAAAAACTAGTATCTGCAAAATAGGTTATGTATGTAAATAACGTAAGCCTCTCTGTACACTGCATGATTTCCCCTGGCTACCCCTGTATGGCATCAGGGTTCATCTAAAATAGAGCCTGTAATCTTTAAAATGGAGTGAATGGCAAGTTGGCAACATGCTAACTCAAGTTAATAAATACAGTATAAAATATCAGCTTACATATTTTACAAGTGTTCTATCATCTCCTAGAATAAACTTTATTGTAGTATTCAGACCAGTGTTCCTCTAACTTAGGTATCTGAGGTAGTCAGCATTGTAAAAAAAATGCAAATGGAAGTCAAACACTAATTTAAGAGATAAAAGGAGAAATTTTAGTTAAAATACTTTACAATAAAATAATTATGATTATAAATCTCTTTAGTTAAATATATACACGTTACATGGTATTCTAAAAAGAATGAACTTAATGTTAAGTTTCAAGCAGATCTAATGCACAAATTCACCACTTTGTCAGCTTAGACTGTAATGTCAGTTTAACATTCATAAATGGCTGTGTCAGACTAATGGCATTGTTTTGTGCAAAACTAAAAAAAAATTATGAAAAAAAATTCCTTCTGTTCCCACAGAAAATAGATAGAAAAGGTAGTTTACACATACACACACTTACACACACAAACTTTGATTGCATACAGAGGTTAGAATGACCAGCACTAAAACAACCCCCATCTCTACAAAATAATTAATATCTTGAATCGATGTAATTTTTGAAAATTATAAATTTTAAGTGCTAGCAAATTGTGCTTTTAGGCAGCCACGTGGCCAATAAGGTAGATGTTGTCATAAAGGTGCCCTACAAAATCTTCACTAATATTCTGTGCAGCTCGTCGTGTATTTCGGATGAATTCCCTCTTTGACATTTTGTTCTTCACATGAGGGCTTGTTAGATCAATTGAAAGTAGAATCAAAGAGTAACACAGTACATAAACTGCATCTAGACAAGAGAGAATAAATACAAAAAGTTTTAAAAAAACTGTGATCATTATAAGTATTGCTCCCTGTCTATGAACTATATATATAAATATATATGTACACATACATATATACATACAACTACTCAGAAGGGTATCCCAGTGAAATAAAATTAAATACAGCAACTTTCAAGGTAGTAACGTCAGTACACTGCCAAATGAGAATTTACAAATCTCTTACTATTTCTATATAATTCAAAAGCCACTAAGGGCTCTATGCATTTTCATTTAAACAGATTCTTGAAGTTTGAGTAAACTAAAGCCAGCATCCTGAAAAAGCTTATCTTTTAAGTATGTAAGCAGTTCCACTGCTGAGAACTACCTCCCTCAACCATTAGAAATGTTTGTTAACTTGAATGTGGCCCAATATTCCCTTTCATTTCTGTGAGACCATTCACGAGGTAAAACGTTAAGTGTGTAAGACTCTGCAAGAGGAAATTCAGAAACAGAAAAAAGCTCAAGTACAGACAAAAATGAAGGAAAGATAGCATGGAAATAAACCCAACTAATCAGCTAAAAAAGAATCTGTATGTTTGTTTTGTTTTTTTTTTTTCAACCCAAGTGGAATGATGACTCTATTCTGAACCATTTTGTACTTTCAGAAATACTTCTTTAGGTGCTGATTTTAAAGCTATCAGAAACAGTAGCATCATCCAGAAGTATAAAGACTGATCCACTGCTCATTTTTGCTTACCAGGGCTAAGGCCAAGCTCTCTCATCAAATCAGGATTACAAGCACAGAATCTGTGAGAGAACTTTGTTATGAGAGTTTCAAGGTACTCCCCACGCTCCTCAGGAGCGTGAATGTGTCTGAAGAACTCTCTCAGTGCATTTGGCAAGAACTGATTTCTGAAGTTGTGCAGCGTCACAAGGTCATCCAAAACATCTCTCCTGGTAGAACAAAAACCCACATTATTAGAAAAGTCTCTTTTAACTGTTTAAATATGAAAATGTGTAGATTTTATTAAAATAAAAATTAAAGCTTTAGAAGAGTATGAGCTTTTGTTTTTGTTGAAAGGCAAAATTATCACTAACAGTACAAAGATAATATAAACATATGTTCTTTGCTTATCTGTAGCCAAATACTATAAAAACACACATTAACCAAAATTCAAAGTTTATACGTATATTCAAAGTCTACATAGAGGCTTCCTTTAAAGTCACAAAACCATTAAAAGGACAGTAAAGGGAATAGATTCATGTGTGTCACACATGTTGATGTCTAAATTGTTACAGGAGTGTCTTGTTAAAACCAGGCTTCAGGTAGGCAAAATTTGCTCACATAAGTAACCAGAGTGTGATGTTCTCAAGTGTCTTCCACTGAACACAGAAACATCTAAAAGATTCAGACCTTGCCTATACTAGCAGATGTGCAAAAGACAGTTGAAAAAAATTTGGAAGCAAATTTGAAGTGAACCGAAGAATATTCTCCTATTTTTAACCTGATTTTTACCTTTCAGTACTAAGATGGGAGTTTCAACATTTAGAAAAGTAGTTTTTGTTTTTAAATGTCTGATTATGCTCTAATTATACAGGGCAGATAAACGGCAGTAGGAGTCACTAATATTAACTTGCAATCTCATCCATTAAATGGTTTTGTATTTTTATTATTGTCTAAAAAATTGATAAATCTGAAGTTTTACAGCACAGGACAGTCAGTGGAGATAACACTACAGACTCCTTTTATTCCTTGGGTAGTACAGGCTGAAAAGGATGAGAAGCAGGAGAGGATTCCTGCCAGCAGTGCTGTTGGCCCTCTGTTCTTCCTATTTAGGGGCAGTTACTATTCTCCTTCTCTTTAATGATACTGCGCCACCCCAACACGATGGCATGAGAAAGCACTGTGGAGACAGGAGAGCACGCTACAGCAGGGAGAGCGCTCCCTTCTGCAGGGGATGCTCCCTTCCATCCCAGGGGGTGTGTGCAACTTCCAACCAAGAAACATCAGGCAACCAAGTAATGGTTAGATGACTCAACATTAGTTAATCCCTTGGTAAAGTGATAACTACTCTTTCTGAATAACACATATAGAAAAGGGAAAAAAATCTCGTCAAAAAAAGCAGCAAAATATCTATGTAAGATTTTGTGAGGATGTGGGATTTATTATTTATAAGTGGCATTGCTGAGGATTCTTATGAAGTGTTATAGTCATGTAAATACTTGAACTGAGTAACTGCTCAGATTTAGCAGAACCACTTGCATTTTCTTGCTTTTTTACATCCTTGAATTGCATCTCTACATTCAAAATATTGTTAAATGGGGCTTTAGATTAAAAATTAATAGAAAATATTTTAAGAGAAATTTGAATTACCTTTCATCAAGGTAGATTCTCAGCTTCTTCCAATTCAGTGTTCTTGTGCAAAAGATAAACTTAGCTATTTCTTTCGGTGAATCATCTAGTATGCCTTTGGACATAAAGTAGTTGACTCCCTGAGATAAAATACATGCACATATAAATATGTTTAATCCTTATAATGTATTTAGGAACAAGTATTGTACTTCACAATGTAATCCTACGAATTAACTGGTTTGTTTTTCAGAATGATTCTTCCTCCTCTAAATCACATTTCAACATGCAGAATACACTTTAAAATTATAAATCAAATGCAAAGAAACAATTTATTGTTATGGTTGAGATTTTACACACAGTTATAGAAAATTTTAAATTATGAACCCCATAATGAGCATGACGGTTCTTTAGTAATTTCTTTACAGTGTGTATCAGTAGTTTGCTTTTCATACTTTTGTAATAGTATTTAAAATGTTGCAGGACCATAACTAGTAATTTCATAACTTTTGCAAATAAGAAAATCTTAGCCATAATGTGTTTAGTCTTTAACATCTTTCATTAAAACAATAATGTTCTCACATGTATACAATGTATCACATTCAAATAGATGCATTAAATGCATTTGTTTAAATGTGCAATAATGCAAATAAACACAAGCACGCTGATTTCAAAGCATAGGTAAGTATCAACATATATAAATATGCATACACATAAATAAGAACACTATGCCTAACATAAAAATAGTTTAAAAGTTCAGAGTTGCATATAATTTATACTCATATTATGATTTCCAGAATTTCACACTTTTACCAAGCACGCGTTTCTTACAGAATAAACACAACAAATGTAAAGCATTTCAGTGATATTCTGGATTCTCTCTGGTCATTGAAATATCCCAAAACATAAAACTATTGTCCTTACAATCTCAGAAATAAAAACCCAACTAATGGATTTAAAAAATGTTCACGCTTTCCAACAGCAAAAATGTAAACCTGAGAATAACTAACCAAGTTCTGATTCAGTGTGGCAGGGGCTGGGAGCAGTTCTCAGCATGTGTTACAAAGAAGTGTTACAATACTTAAGTACAATATATCTTGACTATAGCATAAGGTTGAAATTAAAATGAGTAGGAGAGTGCACTTCTGCATAGAATAATGTACCAAGGCCACAACCTAAATCACCTGTAAAATACTTCTGAAATATTTTTTCATAAATCTTCTGATATCAAACTTCACAATATTTTGTAAGTCTGCCCTTTCAGTTTACATTACAGCTATAAAGATGTAGGGGCAACCTGTCATTCAGTGTATAAACTAAACTTCCGAGTGCTCTTGAATTTTGTGTGAAAAAGAAATAAAAGACTGAGTGCAGGTTTGGAACATCTTGTGAAGTGGTTTAGTAAAGCAAAGTCTTAGTTGCATCAAGCAGGAAAATAGTTCGAATATATGTTTAGGAACACAAGTTAAAAGCCATGAAACACCTGTAGTATTAACTAGCTATTTTTACCAGTCCACAGTTTTTGCTTACATATTTATAGAAAATAGCAGTTATCAACATACATTTATTTTGTTAAAATAATGGTTTAAAAATAAATAAAAACATTAAGGTTTTTAACAGATAAAACAAAAAATCTAGCAATGTTATGCTAGAAAAAATCTAGCAAAAAAAAAATCTTTATTCAGGATGACAATGAAACATGTATTGCTCTATAAGCTTACATTTCAGCCCAAATTAGATCATATTGAAGTTTGTCCATAATATGAACGGACAACGTAATGTT
This sequence comes from Oreocharis arfaki, assembly GCA_013398015.1. Taxonomy (NCBI): domain Eukaryota; kingdom Metazoa; phylum Chordata; class Aves; order Passeriformes; family Paramythiidae; genus Oreocharis; species Oreocharis arfaki. The sequence goes on along the minus strand of VZRR01001507.1, from coordinate 460,697 downwards.
AAGTACTTTCTTGAACCAGAGGTAAATAAAAAATTAAAAATGGGAGATTAAAATGAACAACAAGGATTTTGGCAATTTATGTAAGATGAGCAGCAGAATGTCTCCTTTGCATATATCATGATTTAAGGAGATTCATGTGTTTGCTTCAGTGATAAGAGCTTGCTTAAGGTAATACAAACTGAAGCCCAGCAAGGAAATCTTGAGTAGCATTTCTGCTGCAATTAACAAACCCTTCTGCAACATATCCAGAAAATACCTGGCATGGCATAGAAGAGACAGGATGAAAACTACACCTTATTTAAGACAGACAATGGGTTGGTTTTTCTGTGACAGTAAATGCTGCAGTTTCTTTCTCATGCACTAACTTGCAACTCAGTGTAGGATCTCCATCTGATAGGCTACAAAGTCTGTATTATTATTCTCTAATTGCCTCTTTTCCCCCGTCACACGTAATGTTTGACAATATCTTTCTCTGTGAATGCATTTTCCTCAACTCCTTCACAAGTAAACAGGGTATAAATAAAATATACTTCACCACATGCCATTGTTTTCAGTTGCTTTTTACTTCATCCTAAGCTGTCAAAAATATTTTGCAACAGTAGAAGCCTGATTTCTCTTTTAAGTTCTTAAATTTTGTCTCACAGCAAATGAAATTTATTTACAAGATTTACAGCATGTCATTGAATCTGCTTTTCATAACACTGTAAATACTGCCTTGAAAACCTCTCAGAACCCATGCTTCAAATAAATCACTTTTGATAGCTAAAATGGTCACTTGTGGCATATATACTAGCTGAAATAAGTAGCTCTACGCACTATTAAAACCTATGCTAAGATTATTTATCAGTCAGCTGGTGATTCTCTTAGGAAACATTTGACTGCAGTCAAGTAGGCTGTTCTGTGCCATGATCTACCAGGTCTGGAGAGGCCTTTTTAACACTTGGGAAACACTGCAGAGTGAGCACATACAGTAGTTTTTTAATTCTGATTCAGAGCACTATAAGGTTCTTAGCATTAGACAATTAGGAAAGATGATGCAAAAATACTTGCCTACCTTGCCTCTGTGGCAAGCACGTTATCTCTGAATTCCAGACAGCTCTGGATAAAATATTAATGTATAGAAGTGTTGATTTAAATTATATTTGCAAATAACAATTTTAAGTATAGACTAATACTAACAACAAAAGCCTTTTGTTGTATTTTGATGTGTTATTTTTTACAGTTGCTTCTTCTTTTCCCCGGCCACAATGCTTGTTTTACCAACCTACTACAGCACTGATGCTCCTTGCTTGCTTTTTACATATTTCCAATAGCCTTTCCATTTGTTTATATCCATACAGGATATCTAAAATGGAAAACTTTTTTTCAGTGTTGGTTTCATTTCTGCATTGACTTTCTTCTTTGCTAAGAGTACTTTCAAAGCACTTCAGTATAGCAGTCAACATTAAAACTTTTGTAGTTGCCTTCGACCCCTCTGTTTAGATATGCATACAAAACAAACCAGACATATCCTAAGTTAATGGCACAGAAATGTTGAAATCAGTATCTAGTACACTAGGGCCTCAATTTCTGTTGGTGATTCTAGGTAACACTAACATTATTAGTAAATAATAATTTGACATGTATGGTACTATTGTTCCCATTTTTCTAGGGAAGTACACTATCTTAATATATTTAATGGTGCATCTTCTGGAACAAAATGCACAGTATTGATGAGATATTGTATAATATATATTTTTATGATTGTTTTATTAAGTTATGAATCAAGTAATTTGTTGACAAATGTGGACACAATATGTAACATACATTTCAAACAGTGTCTCTTTCACTGTATGTTTTTAAAATACAGTCTCAGTGATACAAACTTATGATGGCAGAAATTGCAAGTAGAACACAGAAATATTTTTCATGTTACGCAGAATCCATAACTAATAATTTACAAGATTAAACCACTCTGATTTTAATGTAGAATTATCAAAAGGTTTCAGCTCAATGTTCCAACTTTTTTGAAAAATCACACAAAAGAACTTCTTTCCTCTACAACATACACATACTTATAATATTCTTCAGACAGATAAATCAATGCATTTCAAAAATGGCTTGCTTAGTAGGTCACTATGAAATAGGATAAATTTCAAAAAAATTTGCTGAGAAACACAGCACAGTAAACATTCCATCATCTACAGACTATGCATAATTAAAAGTCAGGTAAGGAAGCTTTATACAAGTGACTAACAATTTATAATGGGGAAAAGGTCAAAAAAACCTGACCTCTCTGACAAAAACTAAGGGCAGTTTATAGCGAATGAGACAATCAGAAGAGTGGTAAGCACTCTCTTACTGTACTTTATTATTATGCTACGTGAAAAGCCTGACCTCACTGAGGACAGACAGTTTTGGTACAGTACAGATTCCAGAAGGTCCATAAAAATAAATGCTATTAAATAGATCAGTTAGAACCATTAAGGATGAAACAAAAAAATAGATCTTTCCTGACCAAAAGATTCCTGTTTGTACCTCCAGTTTCAATTTTAGCGACATAGCATTGATCCATGTAATAAACTCGACAAAAAATTTTATAGGGAGTTAGAAACTGGATACAAAACAATAGGAAATAACTTCTGGTTGCTTACAAATTCTGAGTCATAAGCACACAAGATGAAATGAGCACTGCATGAGAAACATTTCACATACACCACACACTCTTTAAAATAAAATACAGCAGAAACCACGTAGGCAGATTAAACAACATAATATTTATACTCAAGTGTTAATACTAATACTAAACCACCCGCTCTCTCCAAATAAACAACAAAAACCACATTCCAAAATCTTGGCTACAATGGTGGTGCCATATGAAAAAAACCCAACAAAACTAACCAACCAACAAAAAAAAACCCAACCCAAACATGCACTAGAGGTTTTTTTTTCGGATTACATGTCACGTGTTTAGGCACATCCTTTCAGCAGGGTGTGAGCACCTGCTATGAATTATGCAAGCTCATGCACACGATCAACACATTAAATTGCAGCAGATATCACAACACCATGCACACAACAATGGCTAACCAGAGAATCCTACCACAAAGTGTGTAGATGCTCTTCCCTACCCCGTGAGCCACCGCTAGCTCTGGAGCTGTTGCTGTGGAGCCTGGTTACCCATTTTCATGACATGGGCGATGTCCTTTGGAGAATCTTGCTCCTGTGGCTGTAAGTATTCCTATTTTTATAGTAATTTGATCAGGTCTGTTATCAAATGTAAAGCAGAGTTTGGCAGGAAATTGGGAGACACAATTTGTAATAGTGGAATGTCGTATCATATATTCCAGTCACAGTGTCCTTATAATAAAAATTCTGCCAATATCACAGTTGTAAACAGTAAAAACAATAGTATTTGTGAATTCTCCTGAAACTCAGGCCCTGAATGATTCCTACCAGGCTATGGTGCTCCACAGGGAGAGAGGAACAGAGCCCTTAGGAGATACCCTGAGGTTCTCATCTCTCATTGAAGCAGACTGTTTGTACTACTATCATAAAATATAACCATAATGAAGAGGCAAGAGTAGCATAATAAAGTCAATACATAATTTATGTATGCTGTAAGTTAGCTCTAATTTCCAGATCTTAACTTCCTTTAAAAATAATGAATCTTCTCTTAAGTGCCTTTTCTGAAGGCTCCCAATGCTCTAAACACACCAAATTACTTCAAATAAGGTTGAAATATAATGGCACATTATAAACTAAGATAGTTAAGTGAAAAATTATGTTAAAACAAATTAAAATACAAAGAAAAATTTGGATTGACAATGCTGTGACCAATATACTTGACACATTACTGAAAACGTGCAAGTTACCTAAATATTGCATTTCATTTGAAAACTTTTACATTTATTACTAAATTTGTGAAAATTCTGCAGAAAATCAATACTAATCACTCAAGTGGCCAGGTGCTGATGTCTCAATGCTGCTGTATCAGAGTTCAAGGCAGAGTTCTACCAGAGAAATTACAAAATATTGTATTTATAACTGATAAAAGTAATGGTGGCTTAATCAAGCAGAACATGAGATAAAGCAAGAACTTGAATGAAATCACATTATTGCAATGACTCATACAACTGCTTTATTTATTTCACCCCATGGTCACAAGTTCACATTTTCTGTATCATATCAGCAGAGCGAAATTTCCTTCTAGAAGTGTATCTTTTCATATTTCAATCCTTTTCCTACTTCGGATTTATTCAATTGCCACTTACACGGATATGTGTAACTATATGCAGGAAGTTAACACTAATTTTGCCCAGTACTGTGTACTCTCTTTTCCTAGGAAACATGAAGCAGGAGTCTGGTTTTATACACAAAGACTCTCTCTGTCACTTGGGCATTAACTGTCTATCTCCCAGGCAAAGGCTGTTTACTCTCAAACTGTTTTCTTCTTTGAAAGGTGACAGACTGAAAGCAGAAACTGACTTTTCCAGTTAGTTACATGAACTTGTAAATAGAAACCTCTCAGTTTGACATGGTTTTTTTTTTTTTGAAGATAAATTTATGTTGTTCTATAAGGAAATATTATGCACAGCAAACACCCACAGAAATTAAATCAAACTGATCTTCAAGATAATTCAACAGTAGATCTTTTTCATATTTCAAGATTTGCTCCTTGATAGTGGAAATAGGTAAAAATCTCCTACAAGAAAACATAATTATCATAAAAGTAAATGGACTTTATCCCTCATCCTGCTTTGCCTGAAGTGGAATCAAACTCATACTCTGCATTTTAGCATTTTTATTTATGTAAGTGTATTGTTACGCTCTTACAATTCACCACTGTCTTTTCAGTTAGGATATCTGTCTCCTTCCTACATCAATACGTGAGTATGAACTTATGGCATCCACAGAAGTGTACAGAGCACTTAAGAGGCAAGTCATATAAATGATGTGCACAGGTACAACATCCAAAAAAAGACCAGAACACAGCTGGAGCTCAGTATTAACCATCCCTATAGTAAAAAGAACACCTATTAAAACTTTGGTTTTATATAGCTATAATTATAAGACAACAATCACAATTATTGTAACTGTTTATTACTGCCAGCAACAGTTCACTTACCTCATCAGGGTTGGCATTAAAGGTGAGACTGCCCTCATCTAGCTGCATATACAATTTTCTAAAAGAAAATCCTAGAGGCGGATTCTTATTGTATATAGAACAGTGACCCCAAGTGGATTTGCACAACCTATGAAAATAGAATTAATCTATTATAAAAATTCCTTTCTGAATTTCATGGATTTTACAGAAGCAAAATGTAGTCAACACTGCAAAGCTAAATAGTCAAACTATAGGAAAAGTTAGAAGTAGGTTGCTTGTAACAGTAATTAAGTCTTTTGCACGTGTTTTTCTAAAATCTTCCATTATATGATTAATGTTTTCTTCTCACAGAAGTTTTGGTGTATTTGAGTGCAACCTCAAAACATATCCCAGCAGGTGGCATCATAATGACAACCACACAGCAGAGACCTCTGGCACTCCTAGAAACTGAACTCCGGAGAACAGTGAGAAGTTTTTCTCCTGTAGTACTATGACAGATTAAAACACTTTGTTTCTTTTCTTGTGCCCCAGTTGTGCAGTGAATTGGACACCATATCTGCACAAAATCAGGCCATTAATTCAGCACTTTCCCCATCTGTCCTTTTCCACCCAACTCTTCTTCCTCTTGTCTTGGCCAGTCCTAAAGACTAGATCCAGCCCCATCCCTCTCTATCTTCTGTAACTTTTCAGCTGACTCCATATCTCAGTTGCATCAGTTTCTGTCCCTCATCTCAGTTTCTCTGATGATACCATCTGAAATTATCTTTCACTTTCTACACACTTTAGATTCCTTATCAAACTGGTAGCTCTGCTTCAACACACCTGCCCTGTAACTAATTAGGAACAATGTTTAGGACCCAGCAGGCAGTCACTGGAGACATGGCAAAGATTCTGTTTTCAGTTCAGGAACCTGGGTCTTATTTGGACTGAGTTTGGAACTGCAACCACAGTCCTTGCCAAAGCTTAAACACAACCTTATATGTGTGGAATAGTGAAGATTTTTACAGAGATTATGCAAATTGAGATTTTTATTTATTGCTAATCAGTGGACACATTTTCATTACCAAATAAAATGTGGTATGAATGTGAGTATTATTTGGAAAGATTTCACGAAAAATGACTGAACTGTTTCCCAGAATAAACTTCAAGGCAAATACGTATTTCCCCCCCACATGCTAAGATATATACTGCATGCAATTAAGAAGCTCTAGTATCTTCAAGCTTTGGTCTAGGGAATTTACTTGTATTTAGAGTGGATCTGATACCAAGAACTGAGCACAGTATAATGCATATTGATAAACTCAGAAACTTACTGATATCCTTCACTAGATTTCCTGTTTCCTGTCAATATAACAGTTCCTAACAGCAGAACAACTGTGACTAAGAAGTTATACTGCATTATCCTTTTGCTAGGTTCAAAAGCTTGATAGGCAGAAGCTGCTTAACTCAAATGCAGCGGGGCAAGGAAATAGATGAGGGAAGGAAGAGATGTAAAGCATAATGAAAGGAAAATAAACAACCTAAACAGCAACCCAACTGCTACAGTACTAGTACTGTCTATTAAGGGAGAAGAAATGTTGTAAAAGAAGTTACAAGTTCTGCTGACCATCTACTCTAAAGATAAGTATGATTTAATGAGTCTTTCCTAGTGCTGTAAAACATAAAATACCAGAGAATATAATGTTAATTACATTTTGATATTACACTATTTTATCTGAAAGAATGTTCTTTTATTTATTTCCCAGACATACAAATTCTGCACGTTATACATAAACGTGCTTCAAGTGCTAGGCTGGAGAAACTTCACTTGAGAAAAAAAGACCTTTTCTTTCCTCCCTCTATAACCATCTCCCAAAAAAGATACACCTAAGTTGCTACAAGCGTCCTAGATGAGTTCTCCCTCCATGCCATTTGGAAGTTTGGCTGAATAGGTTTGCTTGCTTAAGCTACACATCTGTTTGAAGTTCAGAGAAATAATCATACAAACACTTGAGATATGCTTTTAGCTAATACAAAAGTGAAGACAAGCCCCTGCTATCTCAAAAAACAGGTGTATAATTATACACATGTATACTTGTGCCACGCACACTTGTGTACGTAGTAATCTCCAGTAATACCACATACTAATTAGAAATCCAGAATAACACATTTTTAAATGATATGTGTTTCCTCTATGTCAATCTCATTTAACTTAAGAAACTTTTGCTAATTTTAGAATGACAAAAAGCACTTACTCAGACAAATTTAAAATCTAATAACTTTTACTATGTCCAGGTGATACTTCTATTTTTCATGCTTACCCTTGCCAGAGGAGCTCATCATTAGCAAGATCCTGCCAGACACATGATGCTAGACAGAGATCAGTTGCATTCAGGTATGACAAAATGGTAAAACTAAGCTCTGGTGGCAACATTTCCAGGTTAATGAATCCCTCTTGTTCTTTAGATTTTCTTGTCTTCAACAGGTGGTAGATGTCAATGCCTCCTTGGGCTTGTTTGCGATGGCTTGTATTGGAAACATTGCTAGCAGGTATCCTCCTACCATGCTCTCTGGTAAGATAGCCTTGTCCACTGTATCCTTGCTGTTGCAATTGCTGGTTTCTAGCAATCCTCCAGAGTCCCTGACCCATCTGCGAGCCTGCTGGACATAAAATCCAAATTAAATGCTGACAGCTGCTTGTAAACATTTGTAAAACAGACTCAGCACATAAGTAAAATTTAAGGATTGATCTGAATAGATAGAAAGTGAGGTCTGTCAAAGTTATGCTGACCAGGTAATCAGTCTTCACATGGCAACTGAAGAAATACTGAAAACAAAACCCATAAAAAAAACCTAGAAGATGTTTTTCAAAAGTTTCCATTCTTGAAGAGCTACAAAATTAACAATAAGCTTCTACAAAGAGTACCAAATACTATCTATATCCTATGCAAGTTAAGAAACCTCAGGCCTCAGAATATTTGGAATCTTCAGACTTCCTTTAAAATTTAATAAAAATACCTTATTTAGAGTCAACGAAGTCCTATAAAACATTAGGAGAAACAAAAATGTATTGGGCAGCACACAAGATGAGGCTGTGACTGACACTGAAACAAAGTTTAATGACTTCAGTGATAATGCAGTAAGGATTTTGAGTGTTCAGAAACAAGAAAATAAGTATCTTTCAAGGTTTCTTAACTAGCAGCATAACATAAAGCCTTGAGAATAAGGTACATACATATACAGGGGAGATCATTGCAGAAATAGTATAAAAAGCCTTTTTGTAATGTAAAAAAAAAAAAAAATATATTTGCTATTTTAAGGACCAACTGAAGAAATTTCACAGAAGAAACAAAATGAGACACAATTTAAACCACTCTAGAACCAGCTGCTGAAAATCCACAAGCTCTGGTATTTGCGTACCTATTCAGCAGATTATTTGCCATTTGTTAGAATACATATAATTTTCCCAATCACATAATTACTTTCAGCTTCGTAGTAATCCAGGATGAATGCTTTCAGAGCCTACTCATAATACAAGATGAGCAAACCCATTGTCATAAAGCCTTTTAAGTAACAGCGTCAAAAACTGTATTTTAAAATTTTGAACATACATTTTCAATCTTCAGATTCAACAGGCCACTCAAATACATGCTTTCAAACTTCCAATAATGTAGCTTTATCTAGTAATTGAAACATCTTTGTTATCTTGGCTGTAGTAACTACCACAGTAAAAATAACATCAAGCTTATTTACAAATCGCTGATCTTCTCTAGCTCTGTCTGGTATCAATCAAAGTCTGATTTAAATTCTGTCTCCTTCATGTTTCTTTGCTACTGCATAATAAATTCTTTTGCAGTGTTGACACGCATGATAGGATGCCAAAAGTAATCTAGATTAATGCTGCAGTAGTACTGGATTCTACTTCATTAAATAAAAAGCAACATGTATTCTAGATATAAACACTCTCCACGGTAACTGAGCCCCACAGCTGCTGCTCTGCAGCCACGATTATCCCAACAGGATAACGTTTCTTCCTTCGAATAAAGCCTATCGAAGCTGAAGCTTCTTTCACCGCAGTTGCATTGCAACCCAGGCCTGCTGGTCCTCCCCGTAACGTGAAGGCCCTTCAATCCCGACTCCGGGCAACCAAGCTGGCGGGCGGAGGCACAGCCCGTCCCGCAGGCCCAGAGCCGTCGCGGGTAGCCGAAGGCCAAAGCTGCCTAGAGCCGCACCGCGTCCCGAGAAGCTCCGTAGCCGCGCCGCCCCCCGAGCCGCTCCTCCCCGCGCACAGCGGCGCCGGGACCCAGCCCGGGCACGGCCGCCCCCGTCTCGGGCCACCGGAGGTCGCGGCCCGGTGGGTGCCGCCCCCGGGCCCCATTGGGCCGCTGCCGGAGCCCNCGGGCCCCTACCTGTGCCAGCTCAGCTCCAACCGCCGCCGCGACGAGCCCGGCCCGCCTCTGTGCGAGGGCCGCGCCGGTCGGGAGGGGCTGCGCGGGCCCGGCGGCCGGGACAGGCGGACAGGCCCAGGGAAGGAGCCTCGACAGGGAGGCCAAACCCGCCGCCGCCGCCCCGACTCCTGCCCGGGCACCTCTGACGTCTGCTGTTGTTGCTGGAAGTGACGTCCGCGAGGAACGACGCGCGGGAAGCGGAAGTGGCCGTCGGGTCTGGCGGCGGCAGATTCGGTCTGCGCCCGCCGCATCTGGGAGCGGCCGCGGGGCCCGGCCGCGCTCCCGCCGTGCGGGTGAGCGTCAGCATCGCTCTCGGGGCGGGCGTTTGTCCCTTCAGTGCGGGCCGGCGGCGGGGCCCTGCTCCCAACCCAGGGCTTGCCCTCTCCTCGGAGACGGCGAGCCCCGGGGAAGGCCCGGTCTCCGGCTTTTGTAGGGGCGAGGGTCCCGCTCTTGCGAGTTTGCCTCAGCGCGCTGGCACCTGGACCGCAGCCCGCCTTGCCGTCTTTTGGCTGGGACACGCTTTTCCCCCCTCTGCTGCTTCGCTGGTGCCCAGAGCAACCAGCCTAGGACGCGCAGTCCCTTGGGCAGTTCGCTCGTGTGCAAGTGGCCTCTGCGTGGCTGGCACGACAGCGAAGTCCAGTGCTTGTCGGTGACGATTTTGCATCTCTGCGTAATGGTGCGATTTCCCCTCAGCTGCCCGCCCTAAGCAACAGGAGAGTCTAGATTCAATTGGAAGAAATCAAAAGTCTAGTTGTTGGGCATTTCAAAGACAACGTTTACAGAGTTAACGTACTTGGTAACTTGCACGGCATAGCTTTTTTAGTTTGGGGGTTTTTTTGTTAGTTTTTTGGTTTTTTACATTGATTCTTTGAATACCATATGCGGTTTTGAGAGTTGTTTTTTGAGCCACTTGCTCGAAGTTGTTTATTTTCATATCTTGAAACTTTGTTATACTCGATTTTATTATTGATAGCCAACGCTCTGTAAGTTCTGTTACTAATTCCTACAGACAAAAGCTATGTACCTCATTTTACTGTGTTCACCTTCCCAAGATTTTCTACCAACTTGACTGCTATTTTGTTTTGTAGTGACAGGAGTTACCAGTTTTTACATCTGGTGTAAAATGAAAAGATTGTTTATACTTTTGGGAAACAGCCTATATGATTAGACAAAATCCTGTGCGAGTGTCTTCTGTGAGTATTTGCACTGCAGATTAGAGCTTCAGTTTTATCTCAGACTCTTGGAGATTAGTCTTACAATCTAGTTAAATTTGCAAAACCATAGAATGGATCACACATATTACAGGAAGAATAACTGCCTCAATTTCCAAATAATTGGTTAAATTCTTCCAGGCTTTCAACAGTAAGTGTTGTGTACTTCTGTTTAGCCAGCACTACATTCCTAATATTCTTTCAGATATCTTTAACTTTGGTAGTTTGTCACATTGAGGATTACTACTTGATCCTATTTAAAATGAATGAAGATGATGGTTGATTGTAATTGAGCTGTAGTTCTGCGCTGTATTGTAATACTTTGGAAATAGTAGTGTCTAGAAAGGGGAGCAAAAACCTTTGAATTTCAGTGATAATTCTGTTGTTTTTGTAATTTTTGTGTACATAATTTTTTTGAACAGACATACTTTTTAATGTATATTTCATAATCTGAAAGAAGAATAGCATTTGGAATAATGGCAACAGGAGACCTAAATGGAAGTTTAAGAAAAATAGAACAAGGACTTCGGTTGTTAAATTATCCAAGGGATGTGGATTATACAGTGTAAGTGGCAGTGTGAAAATTAATGCTAATACATGATGACAGCAAGATGTCTAAACAAGATATGTATAAGTATTACCATTGCACTCAGTGATAAGTTAGCAGAACATAACTGTGGGAAGTTGAGGTGTGGTATATGGGAACTGGAGTATAAAAGTATGCAGTTTTGCTCTTCTGAGCAGTTGTTAGAACAATCCTGAAGTGTATCACTTGCTTCTCTTTTGCTTTTCTTCTCTTTGCTTTGGTTAATCTCTCACCTTTCTAATTTCTTTGTAAGTGCTTACAAAAGTTCCTTCAGGAAATTTTGTCCTGTAAAGATTAGAGACCAAAATGTCTTGAATGTTGAGCTGGAAATGCTGGTGGGCTTTAGACTTGACAATGTTTAAATTATATGAAGATCACAAAAATACTTTTTTGAACATTTTACAAGACACATCAAAGACTGCTGAATGAGAGATGCCTGTACAAAAAGACCTTAAAGTGAAAGATGTTTGGATACAACATGCTGTCTGTATTTACACCTTTCAAGTTTTTGAATTCATGTAATGAAAGGCTTTTGTTACCTTCTGCTGTGTAAAATACTTTTCTTTCTTAATAGGTTAGTAAAGGGCGATCCAGCTGCATTTTTACCTATAATCAGCTATTGTTTTACATCTTTTTCAACTTGCATAGCAGAGCTTTTGGTAAAGTGTGGTGTGGAGCTGACAGCAAAGAGTGACTTGCGTTTTATCGAAGCCGTTTATAAGGTACCTTTTCATGTTCTTTGCAAAAGAAACATGGGTTTGAGTATAACTTCACAAAAATTAAACATCTACTACGGGTTTTACTAGACATTTTTGGCAATGAACATGAATTTTAGTTCTGTTAGGATTTAAGATGAGTAGTAAGTCACTGTGTGCAAGTGTTTAGATTTTAATGAAAATAAGGATGGCTGGTGTTAGCCATATTTTAATTGTGAGACAGTTGCAGAAACAGTAATATTGTTAGATGTTAATTTTGAAGAACCCAGAAATGTTTATTGGACAATAAGATTTATAGAAGTGACCTTGGCAGAAATCTTAACCACCAAAAAAATCACACAAAACTCAAAAAATTGTAATGCAAGCGCAGTTAAGAAATACAGCTATTTTAAAACACTGTGCCATTTTAATATATAAAGTTGAATATTTGAGCATTTATAAATTGGAATCAAATTCTTACCTGATTGAAAATAACTTTGAACTGTCCTTAAAATATACATAAGCACGTTTTTATGAAAGGTGGATTGATGAATTAAGAAATAGTAGCTTATTCAGACTAGTTTCCCATCTGAAAGACTGCTTTACAGAGGAGTTCTGTGGGAGATTTACTTAGTCCTCTGATGCATTGCTGAGATTAATACAACTTCTTATTGTGCATTCACTTTAAAAAGCTTTTGGTTTAAGTTTTTTAGTATTAATTTCTATAGTCATTTGTTTCATGACTCTTAAGACTGAGTTAAAGTTTACAAGAGTGATGTGAATGAAAGAGGAGATATGTTTAAGGCTTAACTGCTGGAGTGCAGAATGAAAGAAAAGATTGTAGTAAAATAAGAATATGGACATGCCATTTCTACAGCAAATTGTGAGGTGATTTTGAAAGTGAAGTAAATTCTTATTTTGTTTCAGTTTCTTCGAGATCAATTTCAGTATAAACCGATTTTAACGAAAGAGCAGTTTCTTCAGTGTGGCTTTGCAGAAAGAAAAATGCAAATTGTTTGTGACATTATTAACTGTGTGGTGAAGAAACATAAGGAATTGGGTAACTCTAGTAAGGTACTGATCAAATGGTTACCTTTATTATAAGTTTCTTTTGCCATGCTTGATGCTGCAGATTAACTGGCCTTCAGCTTCTGTTTGAAGATGCAGCATTGCTTATGGACCAAATAATGGAAAGTTAGTAATAAGTTCCCATTGTAAGATGCTTGAATGCTTTCATTCAAGACTTGAAGCTGCCAATACTTCATAGCATTAAAAAAAATATTAGGATGAAAATAAATCTAATACTTGGTGTCTTTACAGTAAGTGATATATTTTCTTTTACACTTCTTGACACAGTGAACACGTGAATCAATAAGCTTTTCAGATAAATCTAAAGTCAAAGCAAAATCATCTGATATGTTGGAGTTCTTTAACAATTTAAACACGACACTTGTATTTGTTTCTTGAATCTGATTATTTTTATCACTGATACCTGTAGTGGCATTTTTTTGTCAGTGTTTGTTGTGTATCAGTCTCTGCTTTAATGAAAGGAATTTCCAGTCTTTGTCTTTTACAGGATTTTGTTTCCTTTGAGTTTATAACAAGTCTTCAGGACTTCTGTATACTTAATTTGTCAGTTTTGAAGACATAGCTACATGTTTTTGTATTTGTTTTACTTTCAACTCTGGTTGAAAGCAAGTTGTCTTTTCTATTTATAGCCACCTTTGATGCAACTTAGCATAGGCATTAATGAGTGTAAAAGTATGGCATTCACTTCTGGACCTGTGTTCTCTATAAATTTGGGTAATATTTAATTTTTTTTAAAGCATTATTGTACTACAGAGGTTTAAATGCGTTTGTGTGTGTATGCCATGAATATTCCTGACTGTCAGTGGTGGTGGTAGAAAGTGGGGTGTAGAATCCTGGAAATTTTCCTGTGTTATTTTCTTCTGTTCACTTTGGAGGTTAAATCCCAAACGAGGAAAAAAATCAGACCTTTTAAAATTGAAGTATGGTCAAATTGTGGTAAAGGTCTTGCTGATCCTAGTGGCAATGCTCTGAATTCCAAAAAGGTATGACAACAATTTTTATGTTTATGTCTAAAGGTTAATCTCATTTGTAGCTAGTTAGGCTCTTGCTGAAATTTTTGCTTTCATTTAGATTTTAATGCTTAATCAAACCAGTTTTGAGGTGGGCCCAAAGTGTGGTTGGCTGCAATAATAACTGAAATACAGAGGATGTTGCCTCTTCTCTTTTCCTGAGTAGTTGATCCTAAAGTCTTGATGGTAATGACCTAGTGCTGTTGTTTGTGCTATACTTGAATTATATCAAGTGTAAGGGACAGCAGTGGAGAAAGATGAAATCGGACATAGAAGCTATATCGTGTTTGGAGAGTGAAGTGTGCTTGGCCTAACACGTGTTTTCAACACAGCATTCAAAACACTTTTAGCTCTTTTGTCAGAATCTGTTTAGCAAAGATTTCATAATGTAGCATTCCTCTTGGCCTTGGTTTTACAAAGGTGAGATGATTATGCATTGAATAAAAATGATTATACATTATGCTACTCTTGACATGTGAAGGAGGCAGCTTTCCTAGTATTTTCTGCTAAAAAGGTGCAAAATAAAATTGTAGAAAACTTTTAGGACTATGACTGCCTGTTAATAGGTGGTGATTTCTGTTTATAAGGAAAACACTGCTTTTGTCAAGGAAAACTTCACAAAGAAAGTATTTGGAATGGCTTCTCTGTCTCTTCTAATTGTTTATTAGTAGCACTGAGTAGGGATAGATACGTATATTTTAAGAATTCCCTAGTAAAGGAGAGTTTCAGCTTAACTAAAACATCGAGGAATCTGTACATGTTAAGGTGCTGCACAGATCTAGTAATTGTGCATTCTTAATCATTAAGTATTTTATTTTGTTTTGTGACAGTATCATAGGATTTAATCCACCTAGAAAGAATTGCAAAATTTCTTTGTTTTCTCTAAGGGAAGCCTTCAAAGGAAACTAATGTGTGCCTTGTAGGGTTATTTTGCTTCCTAGCGAAACCTTTTTTTTTTCCCTTAATGTTTTAGTCATGGTTTTGATATTGGAACTGTCTATACATATGAATTTCACTGTATGTAATAACATATTTTCCAGTCCACACTTAGAAATGTAACAGCCCTTACATTAAGGGAAGACATTAATGTCTTCATTACTGTTTATGGAAAGGAAACAAGGTATACAGTATATATGGTAAAGTGTGTGTGTATTTGTTTTACAGTTCCTTCAAGTCTGTATGATTTTTTTAAAAATTAAACTGCCTGCTATTGCTTTCTGTATTTTGCAACCAGTTGGGATAAGATAGTTGGATTTAAATAAATATTAGCGTAATAGGTCTTATGTGTCATTACTTGGCTAATAAATTGAGATATTCTTGTAATGAATAACACCAGCAGTTTGTTGATTTTGTTTGTTTGTTTTTTAACATACTCAAAAGAAGCCTCTAGTTGAACGGCACTCAGGAAATGAAGTTAGTGGTGACCTTCATCCACTACCCCTTCCAGCACAGGGAGGGAATGAGGAAGAATTGTGCCTAGATCATGATATTGTGGAAGTTAAATGTGAACAAGTAAGCACTTCTGTTTTAAGATGCTGTCTGCATGTATTCTTAACCTTTTTTTACAGGATTTTTCTAAAGGGATAAACGTTTTTACATTATAGTTATACTTCAGGAGCATGCAGCTGATAGTTATTTAATAAGTGTATTGAAAAAGTTGGAAAAAAGAAAAGTCAGTTAAATTGCACTGTTTCTTTCAAGACACAGTTCGGTCAACAGTTTCTTTTAAAAACTGGGTTCCCTAAATAGGCATATTTTGGTAATTCTGGAAGAAAAATAATTTTATGATGTAGCTTGATGTGGTTTTTGAACTTGAAGATTGCACTTAATTTGTTTGATCAAATGATGAATTATATCTGTTTTACAGATACAGAAATTAGAAGACATGTTCTTATCGATATTTTCAGGTCATAGAAGATAATTCACAAATTGAGTTTTTAAAGAATCAGCTTGCAGATTTCCAGGAAAAGCTTCATAAGCTAGATTGGATGGAAGATAAGCTACAAGTTTTAGAAGAGAAACTGCAAGGAAAGGTGATCATAGATGAGAAGGACTGGAATAACCTATTGAATCGAGTTTTGCTTCTTGAAACAGAACTGTTGTTACAATCCAGGAAGGTATGCTAACTTTTCTTAGTTCTCTAACAAAAGTTGCCCAGATGCAATCTTGTTGGTCTGTTTCTGCCCTCTCTGCCTCTTGGTGGTTTTTTTTCACTGGTTTTAAAGGCATGATCTGAATGGAAGTGCTGTTTATGAAGTTGATGGTATTTTTTTCTTAACTGTTAAATCTATTGTTGTCCTATACTCTGTGAACCAAAGCTCTCTTTGGAAATAGTTTCTTTTTAGAAACTCTCTTTCTCTCTTGGAAACCGTTTCTTTTTAGAAATCTGTTCTCATTAGTAATGATTCAGTGTCATTTTGTTTACTACTGAAGTTATAGAAGGAAGTTTTTGAACATAGAGTCTTCATTCTATACAACTGACAAAAATAGATGGCATGCACAGTGGAAAATACAGGGTTAATAAAAAAATTAATTCTTATTTTAGTCTTATTTTTAATTTGTGGGTCCTTGAAATTTCTAGCTTAATCAATGGGTTTTTTTCTGCTATTTTCACTCTCTTTTCCCACTTCCTATTTCTTGTCAGTGATGTTCATTGCATTTTTAAATGTGTAAAAGCACTACAGTTTTGATGTGGCTACATTTGGCATAGCAAGTAAAGCCTCTTGTTGCATTAAGACTCTGGGTTATTTTTCATGCTGTTGAAAGGTCCTTGTGTGCGCATTATGTAATTTGATATATGTATACATGTAAATATTTTGAGTTGCAGTGAACCAGAGCATCACTTTGAAATTAATCATGTGATCCAAAAATTGTATTCTCACATGCATGTGTATCCTTCAGATACTGTCAGATGCTTTCCAGAAGTTGAAAACCCATGTGGAAAATAGTTGCTCAGTGTTTTGTTTTTCTCTGCAGTTGTAACCAGAAGCTCTGTACATGTTGCTGACCCCACAAATATGAAAATGTTGCTAATACTTGTATACAAGACATGTTTTACTGTGTGTCTTGATAGTGTGGTTATGCAAAGTCTTGAAATGGACGGGTGTTCAGACTGATCAGCAGGTTATTTCTGAAGGCTGTAGCTCAGTGTTAGTAAGGATGTCTCAGGCACTTTAAAAAAAAGTAGTAGCTCAAGTGACTTACCATCTGAAATCAGATTCTTATGGATCAGTGGACATATGTCCAAATATTACTTCCAATGATAATGGGTTTTTTTTTGGAAGCAGTCTGAAGAGGCCTTCAGGTGAACAGCCACAGATAGTTTTCCTCGTTTCAAATGTATTCTTTTCAAGAAATTATTGTAGTACATGGGAAAGCTCATGTTTCAGACTAGACTTGTTCTTTATTTTTGTAAATTTGGTTTATTACTGCTTCAGTAACATGTTTATTGCAGTTGTTCGTGTTTGGAATAGTATTTGGAAAATACTGTCAAAAATATCGCTCAGAAATTTCCAGTGAGATAATTATATTTCTGTTTATGTTACTGGAAGAATTCACCTGCAGAAACAAGTTCAATTACAGTTTCTATGTGGCATTGTTGCTGGTCTTTTCTCAAAGCAAAATTAAGTGGGTTTCCATATATAAATATATATGGCTATATATATATATACTTAGTCTCCAAAACTAACTATTTTGCAACAGACATTTGAAAACTGCTAAGAAATAATCCTTTGGGCCACAGAATTGCTGCTTTTTTGTTTCATGAAATTGCATCCAAGTCATGCTTCACACATACAGAAACAATTCAGAATTACTCCCCTCTTACTCTTGCACTTTTCAGGGAATGTTTGGCATCTAGCCGACATAGCAGGAGCACTCTGATATCTGTCTCTTGCTGTTGCCAAAGTAGCAGCAGCTGCACGTTTAGCTCTGGGAAAGTTTGAAAGCTACCAAATATATTTAAATGAAAGGAATTGAACAGACATAGTCTGTGCAGATTCTATTTTTGTATTTGTTAAGAGATAGACATTATTACAGTTTTTTCCAGCGTTTTCCTGTACAATACCTACTATTTCTCCCTCATTTATTTATTTGGGTATAGTATTCCCCTGTTAGCTGTAGTAGTTACTCCAGAATATTAAGTGGCATATTTTAAAGGCTGAGATGTCAAATCATAATGATAACTCATCAGTAAGAAAAGTCTAGCTGTTGTTTGAAGGTTGCATTTTTTTACTTTGGAATTAGAAAGGTGAACTCAAAAATACTATTATTTCCTTCCTTATGAACAACTTTTTTAAAGTTAGATTGATTTTAACTGAGAACACTTCTTAAAAGAGCCCTCTCTCATTTACGAGCCTGGGAAACCAGCTTAAAATAGCCTCCTGAGTTCTAAGCATTTAAGTGGAATGAATTTGAGTTAGTCTGTAGGCTATTTTTTTAGAACTGAGCACTGTATTTTTGAATATCAACCAGCAGTAGAAGGCTCACTTACTTTGTTAAGCTGATGGCAACCAGTGTTGAGATGAAATGATTAGTACAGGCTGAGAGCAGTCCAATTGTCCATTCTGCTCATACCTAGGTTATATGCACTGTATTTTGGCCTGGTTTTGACCTCTTAATGAACAGCAATATTGATAGGAAAAAAAAAAATACATGAAATAGACTACTATTTTAATGAAGCATGTGTACGGAAATGTTGAATTGTTTTGGTCCTATGAAGATATTTGTGCAGTGCCAACATATCTGGATGGGGTAGCAAGCAAATGCATACATAGTACTTAAATATACTTTTGTTCAGTCAGAAGATGATTTAAACAGGGTGTATGGCTAAAATGCAGTAAACTTGTATTTCAGAGAGACTTGCCTAAAGAGTTCAGCAATATAAATCAAGAAGGTACTTCTAGAAGCATTCCAGTTTCTCTTGGTGAGTATTAATGATTTTCCTTTTAATTAACATAAATATGCTAAACACTTCTTGCTGGCCTTGACTAAAATATTTTAAGTAGATAACTGCAATTTAATGACCTCTGAATTTAAAACTGTACTGCAGATTAGAAGTTAACCTCCTCTTCAAGTTTCTAAGTTATTCTTTAGAAGATTTAGTTGCTATTGCATAGTACGTAATAGTTAGAAATAGCTACTAAAAATATCAAAGATGCAAATTTAATTAAGGTGATGTTATTAAGCCGTGAAAAAAAATACTGTCATCTGGACTTTAAAGCAGTTATCATCATGTTTTAAAAATGCACTGTTCTTAAGCACAAATGGAGTTATTTTTTCTGCCACTAATAGGTTTTAGGTTGCTGTGTTGTTTTTCAAGTCACTACTGAACGTCTTCTATATTTCATCTCAGAAGCAGTTAGCAGCTATCCAACTGGCATTTTTGCTAAACTTTCGTATTTTGAAGAGGACGAGAAAATCTTTTTCTTTCATTTCCAATTTCCGTTTAATTTTGATAACATAACAAGAAATGAGCGAAGCAGCCTTAGCTGGGAAAGAAGTTAAAAGCATTGCCCGGGCCATGAGTGATTCTTCTGTCTTCCTCAATGGTAGCTCTTTAGCCCTTAGCTCTGTTTGCTCCCTTAGCTCCCCCTCTCTTCACTGATTTGGCCTGTTTCCATTGTGGCAGCTGTTGTTCCTAGCACCCATGGTAAGGAGGGTATTCTGTTTTCCATTCTCACATATTAGGCATTTTTGTCCAGTGTTGGGCTCTTGGGTTGTAATTAAAAGGGAGTCTCAGTAATTCAGTTTCCATGGGCATTAGGAAGGCAGTTTCTTGGTTATGTCAAAGGTTGTTTTTATCAGGGAGTCTCAGAAATGGAACTTTCATTTTACAGGACATAAACAGCTTGCAACATGTTTATGTCCTTTGGTAAGTTTAGTGGTGTGTTACTGACACTTGAGGACTTTGCAGTTAGTAAACAGATAGATGGTCTTTGAAAGAGAATTTTCATATTTTCAGACTCCTCAAAGTCTTCTGAATTTGTTATTTCAGCTTTTCTAAAATTCAGGAAATTTTAGGCATGAAAGTTACGGGGACAGTCTCAAGTCTTTTATCTAACAAGTAGAGTGCTTGGAATGCTTTCAGGCTCTTTTTCGTTGTAGCACTCTTCAGAAATCACAGGTGTACAGAATTAACAATTTTTAATTTTAGGTATTTAAAAACAATTTAATATGAATTTTAGATACAAAATAGTGTAGCTTAGTTTGTTCCAAAGGTATGATGTATAGATGGTGACATTACTAAAAAAATGCTATGGGAAAACTTTTTTTTCTAGATACTAAGTTCTCTTCCCTGACAAGAGTAATCTAAAATTGCAAAGAATATCACAGCCTTCCAAATGGAAGAAAAAAAAAATCTGCTACTTATAAGACAGGTTACTTAGCAGAAATTAAAGATGTTTGAACAGGCAGTTTACAGTAAAAATAACATAAACCATATTAAATTACTATTAAATGTTTGGCACCGTAATCAGATGTTCATAAGCTTTGATTTTTCTCTAATCAGTAGAAAATAATCTTTGTAATGTTTGGAATTTGCTTTGTGTATATTATATATATTATACATAGTGTAATACTGCACTTGTTTTAAAAAAATGAGAAACCTATTTTTTACTCTCATAGCAGCTTTTTCTTTTCCCTCTCTAAACAATGCATTCTCTTCTGTTATTACATACTGTAAATCAAGCTATTTGATAGCTGACCTTGCAAAAGAGAGCAAAAAGGCAAAGGTGACATAAAACTGAGTCTTTCTCTATAGATACAGAGAGGACTGAGGAGATGCCAGAGAGTCATCTTCAGTTGTCTGGATGCAGTTCACTATTATCCACAGACCAAACTCCCAAAGTCATGACCATTAATTCTCATGATCTGACAGACATTTCAAAGGTAAGTAAACTGGTGAATGCTCAGTTGATTTCCTTTGAGGTCAAGAGAACAAGTAAGCATTGGTTTTAGTTGTATATACTGATAGAAAAACAAGGTAACTATGCAAAACTACATCTAGGTCTGTCTCATAAAAATACTTTTGATATGTAAAGGGTGCTTAAAGTTACATTTTCTCTGAATTTGAGTTGAAAGTCCATCTGAAGAATGTCAGCTTTGAAGAGTTTACTAACTTTATTGCTTTTAAATTGTAGGAGACAATAAGACAAAGAATGGAAAAGATAAGTAAAATGTAAGTAATAAGAAAGGGCAGCAGGAATTTATTTCCCAGGAGGGAGTTGTACTGGACTAAGGCATA
Organism: Oreocharis arfaki; assembly: GCA_013398015.1. Classification (NCBI taxonomy): domain Eukaryota; kingdom Metazoa; phylum Chordata; class Aves; order Passeriformes; family Paramythiidae; genus Oreocharis; species Oreocharis arfaki. The sequence goes on along the minus strand of VZRR01001507.1, from coordinate 439,350 downwards.
CAGAGAATGTACATATGTGTTCCAAACCTCAAAGGTCTACATCAGGTGTGGCATTTCCTTATGGCTCTACTGGATAGTAAATCCACTTACAGTTCTGTATTTGCAGGATGAGTCACTGTTTTGGTTTCTAAAAAGCAATAGAAAGCACTCTTAACAGTATTAACTGGCGATTAAAGAGTGTTTAGAGTTTGGTTGATAAGAAATAGGAATATTAATTTATCTCCCGATTGAAATTCCCTGGTACTTGCAACTTTTCTTCCTGAAAAATACCTATGTTATCTTAACTGGTTTTTATTATTTAAGGAAAAGTAAAACCGATTTTAGCCTAAGCATTATAATAACTGTATTAAGATTTATATTATATTAATCCTCAGATCTATAATGAAATTTTTGTTGTATTTTTATTATACTTGAAGAGAAATGCCTTGCTCTATAATGTTTCTCTAGCAAGAGATTTCTATTCTCTTAAGTACGTGGCCTATAAAAAGCTCTAACCTTCTCTGTGATTTTAATTTTATCCTATGGGTAACGTCTTTCTTTGTGTACTTAAGGTTTATTGATATATGGTAGGCATTTAAAACAGAAACCAGTTGCAGAGGAAAAGGGGGGGATGAGAGAAAACTTATGGTTTCATGCCTCTTGTTAGTATTTTAGATAATTAGAAAGTTAAAAGCAAGCCAGTTATTTCCTACCTTATTTTATTAAGCGCATGTAAACAAAATCTGTTTTCAGAATTGAAGAAACCTTCAAATTGCTCAAAACACCAAGCCCACATATGGGAATACCTGAAAGCACAGGTCTTCAGACCTGGTCTCTGCAGACTTATGGATACCAGAAGTAATATGTATGTTTGTACAGCATTAAATTTTTAATATATCAAATTTGTAATGATCAACAGTGCTTTTATTGCTTTGAATAAATATTTTACTCATGCATCTGTGTATTGATTTCCCTCCCCATGACCACAATTTTAAAGACTGTTCAAATAGCTTCTTCCCCCCTCCTTGCACTTTTGTAAATTGAAGTCATTACAGCAGTGTATTCTTGTGTTGACATTTGTTAGCAGTGTGCTAAGTAATATGTTTTTTAAAGTGCGGGCTTGAGGACCGTGGTTTACATCCTGTTGGAAACATTCCAGCTGGAACTTTCATATTACACCCAAGAGGCATTCTTACATACCATCTTACCATCTGTACTGTTGAATAAGTCTTAATAAAAAACTTACATACACAGTTTCAAATATGTACCCTTCTTGCTGTTTTTTATTTTTGAATATAAGTTTTCATGCTGAGCTGGAGAGCACCAACACTTTATGGCTTCCATTAACACTGACAAAGCGAGGGTCAGTTTGATCCTAAACACTAAAATGTGCAAGTAAGTCCACAGACTTTGACTGCAAGGGATGTGTTGAGTGTTTTAGTGCTCTTAGCCAACACATTTTAAGACCAGCAGCACAGATGGAGACCAGCCAGTATACAAAGAAACACAACATTTTCATTATTTGAAGCCGTATTAAGATTTCTGTTTAGAGACATAAGTAGATGTAAGACTTCCATAAACATATGATCAAACCAAAGATGTGTGAGGCTTGATAAGATTTATTTGTTTGTTTATTGCTCTTTGTAAATTGGTAGCCTATCATATCAAAGTTCCTTTGTGTTTTAATACTTCACTTAAAAAGATTTTTTTGGAGTTTAATATTACAAAAGAATTGGAATTTTTTTGGGGCACAGTTTGTAGATGAAGGTAAAAGAAGCTGTTTGATGTGTAAGAAGTGATTTCTGTGTTTTAACAATAATTATGATTTTTTTATAACCATATGGAATATAAATGGACTTTATTTTACATAGAAACAAGAGAACTTATGGTGATCTGTTATGTAAACTAGTCCAGGATTTTTTTGATTTCTGCAATAGGACTTTTTCAGTTGTTTAAAAATAAAAGAAACTAAAAAGATTGGAAAATAACACAGTAGGAATGTGTTTTGCTTCTTAATTGAAAATAGGCCTTGCAAATCGTTGTTCATTATTCTAACAATGAAATGAGGTTTTCTTCTAAATGTTAGAGCAATTCATGTCTTAAAATACGACTACAGCACCATCTTGTGGAAATCTTTATAAAGTCATTGAAGAAGTAAAAATTAATATTTCTGTCTGCTTTAAGTCTCTATGGTCAAATATTTTGAATTATCTCTCTTTTATTTTTCCTCTTTATCTTGGAGTCAGAGAGGCTTTAATGTTCAGTAAGATATTTATTCTCTATGATATTTGATAATGTTTGTGTCAGGAACCAGAGGAATGAATCTGTTGTTTGTTGATGTCATGGCAAAAATGAGAAGTGTTAGAACTTGATTCAAGTTACAGAGACTTATCATTGAATGCAGCAAGTGTTAGAAAAAGAACTTTCTGTATGTGTGCAATTCAATATGTCTATTTGGTGCTACAAAATTGAAAATCCCAAGTTGTTCAACTATTTCCTCCTTCCAGCAGCTTATATACTAATGAAAAGCTAAAATCAAGGATATGGACAAACTGAAGTTTGAGAAGTGCATCATTGTCTTGTAAAGGTTGATTTTTCTGGAGAAACAGGAAAGTAAGATGATCAAAATATGTTCAAAGCTACTAATTGGGGAATTTATTTAGTTACTTTTTATTAGAGATGCTTAAAATTCTTTATTAATCACTACTGAACAAGGGTTGAAACAGCTTTTCTCTATCAGCTGCTTGTTTTGACATTGGAAGTTAGGCATCATTTCAAACAGTTGCAATTGTAATACATTCTACCTTAACATTATTTATTTGCTAATTATTTACAATTACCTTTTCAAACCCTTTATACTGCATATAGTTCCTGCTCAGTTTTTTTCTGGGATCTTTTTTAACTCTGGTGAAAATATCTTAATTCACTTACAATCCTCAGACAGCAAATTATGCTTCCTCAGTTAAAGTATTGTATCTGCAAAAATGGTTTAATGATAGTATTTTGCTTCTGTATGTAGGCAGATTTCTGTGTGCTAGAGGTCTGTGTTGTGGTCTTTGTAGGATACTTGGGACAATGCATGCTGTCACCTGTGCCAGATGAGCAATCAATACAAGGGTACTGGTTAAAACACTTTTAACTCATGTGTCCCAAATGGGGGAAAGAAGTTGTACCAAAACTGTGATGCTCCTTCACCTGATCCTACAGCTGATTTAATGAGGAGCAATAAACTTAGTATCTCTGTTTAAGCAATGTGACCTTACCTGAGTGGGAAATGCTGTATCAGTCATTGCAAAACTCATTCTCTTTAGACAATCTAGAGCAGATGCTTGATTTGGGAGTAGTGAGGCTTTTTACTCTTCCAAATGGAAGAAAAATAGTTTTCTAGTGACAGAGACTAGTTACAGGTTAACGACAACTAGCATTAGTGTGGAGCACTGATGTTCTAATACAGCATTGTGTGTTGGCTTTCCCCTCCCCTTTCCCTTTGCAGTTATTGTAAAGAAAACTTAGGCTGTAAAGCATAATCACTTGATGATAGACTCAAAATCAACAGAAATATAATTTTGCCAATGTTGGGTTTATAATAAGTTTTTAGCATAAGCAACATCAAAGAATATTATACTTCAGGGTATTTTAATCAAAGGTGTAATTATATTTCTAAAACATACTGCAGGGTCTTCAAACTTTCACACTTGTGTGTCTGTTCTCTTTTTACCTGGTGTTTCTGCACTGCATTGAGTGCATGTTGAAATATGAACTGGGATTAAGAGTTAGAGAGCCTTGAATACTTTCCATGAATGCTGAGAATAGTTTCACAAAGCTGAAGTTTTTGGCAGCTTAAGGGATTTCCTCCCAGTGCTGATCATTCCCATCTGTCTGTGTTATCAGCTGTGTTTTGTAAGTGATGTGACTTAAATATACTCTTCTGAAAATAAATAGCGAGGGGTATGGGTTGTATTTTTTGGGGTGGTCTTGTTTATTTTTGTTTTTTCTCATTCACATTAGCTCTGTGATCAGCTTATGACATTGCATCCAAATGTTTTTGCCTGAACTTTCAGTTGGAGCAACCTGCTGTGCTGTCAACAGGTAACTGCAACAGGAGAGAGAATGGGTCAAGTTGGTGTTTTACTGCTGAAGGATATCTTTCTCTGAGTCCACAGCAAGCTAGAAGAGAAGTTCCTATGCAAAGTCTCAGTGTGTGTATTCATGAAAACTTGTTTAATTTATTTCTGAATTGACTGAATGAAAGAGCAAATGTGTGTCTGAGAAAAAGGACATCTAAATCTACAATTTGGAATTGGGTCAGTTTTCAAGGGTTGAAATAGCTCTGTTTATTACATGTGCTGGTGTTTCTTATTTTTTTTTCCCTCGGCCAGTTTTTTTGGATTTAGAGCCATATTTTTTCATATGTTCAAAAAAACCCCAAAAACCCCAACCTCTTCTTTGCTGTGTAAAATGACCATAAAATATACAGGCAAATACAAACCCAATCCTTGGGGAATATTCTTTGAAATCTTTTGTATTGTGTCATAAGCATGTATGAATGTGTAACACATTTAAAATATTTCACACAGGTGATCACACTGTATTATAAAAATACGAAACAAACTCTACTTTCAACCTTAGTTTAACTGTAGTGATGAACTAGGCAATATATTTAATGGACTTTGAAGCATTTCATTGCTACCAGTATAAGCAAATTTCAATATACATGAAGACCCTCCAGTTATTTTTAGCAGTGTGTGTTCATTGTTCTGTAGGTGATCAAGTAGAATGCACTATGCCTTCCCTGTGATACTGACTGATGATCTGGTATTGCATAGTCTGAGTCCCTGTATTGTTGCATAAGACATTGATAGTAATTTTTTTGCTTTCTCCAACTGCAAAATTAAGAGATCCCCCTTGTTTTTCTCTTGAGTATGATGTGCTTTGGTTCATTGTTTATGCCCACTGAGAATTACTTAGGAAAAAAGCTAATGGAAAAAAATGTAGTCTGTTTTTTTCTTGTAATTGAAACCATCCCATTGGAACCTATTGAAGGAACTAAGGGTAAGTTCATGAACTTACTTGAGCTTATGTATTAGTGGTAACTTAGGCTCCAGCTTCTTGTAGTTATAAAAGTGGTTGACAGCTGTGATAATTTCAGTTAAAGTAGTTGTGCTTTTGTGTGAACTACAGAAAAATAGGTGCTGATATGGTGGAAGATTTCTAGCCTGAATACTTTATCAAGTTCCATTTTAAGCTGAGATATAACAACTTAAGATCAGCGACTCAAATTTTCTGCAGGTTTTTTGAAATATCGCTGTTGGAACATTTCTGTATTCGCTATATTACATATAGCCTTTTTCATGACAATACACCAGCAAACAATATATTGTTCTAAGTATATTGTGATTGAATGTCATATTCAAAACTGCAAAATCTTTTTCTTTGAAGCTGTCTTGGACTTGCATAATACTGTGTTGATGCACTGATCATAAATTGTCTGAGTATGAAATATACAAAGGGAAGGGATACAGCTGTTATGTTACTTTTGCAAGGAAAGAAGGCAATTATTCCTGTGATTGAGATTAATGTTATTTCATAGTTGTTTTAAAGGCTTCAGCCTTGAGTGGAAGTATTTTTGTTACAGGCATGTTTTTGATAAGTGTTTGGATTTTAAGTGAGTTTTCTGATGGTGCTGCCCCCATTTTCAAGATTGACAAAAATATGTACCAATTCTGATCTAGTTCTACGAGCAGGAGCAATGATCTGTAGGTATTCTGGTAAGGTTTGTAAGCTTTGCTGTACAGGTATAATTTCACTTTAGCAATAAAAGATAAGTTATCTGTGAATCCCTTCTTGCTTAAGGAGAGAAGTTGTCTTGAGTAAAGAGCAAACTGAAGTCCTAATAGAGATGAGGCCTTGAAATATCAAAACCCAGAATATGGAGGTCTTTCCTAGTTCTTGACGTAAGGTCCACAGGTGATTCCTCTGGAGGAGATAAAAATGGAACTACAAGGGAAGCAGGAAAAAGGCTCTGGATGAACCAAGAATGGGTGTCAGCAGGAGGTATTTTGTTTAAGTAATGCTTTAGGAGTTACTTTCAGAATGTAATGTGCCTGACAATCAAGCAGCACAAAATGCCAAGGAGGTGCATTTAATTAAAAGTATACTCATGTTGAGGACCATTTGAAATTCAAACAGCTCAAATGAGTAGGAAAAATACACTGTAGTATGGTGGTCATATGCATAAGACAGGTTTAGGTAGGTACCACAGCCACATGAACAGACCAAGCAACCTTGTGGCCAGTGGCTCCATACCTAATACACAAATATTTCCAACCTGCTCTGGACAGATCTGTTTTCTCAACCCTTTATGCCCTACATTGGGCACTAGTTAAGGCTGTCCTGGTTTAGGAATGATATTCCCCAATTCAGTGCCCCCACTGAGACTCTCCAAAACCACACTGCTGCTTGCTCTCCCTGTTTTGCCCTCCTCTTTCCTGCTGGGCGGGATGGAGTTGAGAATTGGAGGCAAAAAAGGCAAAGATTGTGGGTTGAGATAAGAACAATTTACTGGGAACAGCAATGAGATAAGAAAAAGTACAGTAATAGCAACAGCATTGAGAACCAAAGGATTCAAAAGAGGGTGATTCCATGCAAAATGCTCACTGAGCCTGGAAGGAACCGCTTCTCCTTGGCCAAGAGTGTCCCTTTCCCCTGCCCTCAGCAGTGAGGTGAGGTGGTGTGGAAAAACCTCCATGTCCTAATCACACCCCCTCCGTGCTGCAAAAAAGTAACCCTGTCCTGGCCAGAACCAGGATAGAAAACAATTTTGCTTCAGCAAATAATTTCGTAAACCTTTAATCAGTGACAGAAGATGGAATGTGACAGTATCTTGAATCTTGTACAAATCACAGAACTGCAAAGAATATGAGAAAACTTAATTTGACAGGTTATCTAAAACTGCATAGGTGTCAGAGAGGGTTTTTGAGCTTTAGGTAATAGACCTTTCAGACCTGCGCTGACTGACCTGAGCAGCACACTTTAGCACATAGGCGAACATTTTAAAGTTAGCTAAGTTAAGTTGTCTTGATTACTCATTTAGCTCCTCATTTACAGTGTCTTGCATTTTTATCACCATTTGAGTACCATCAGGCATGCTAGCAGTATTTATTTCTGTTATGCTTGTGTATTTCATGTCTGGGGGGTAGGGGAGTGAAGAATAATTGGTGGGGTTTTTGTTGTCCACCTAAGTGAGGTTTAATGTGAGCGCTTAAACCACAGCTGTACTCAGAAGCATAAGGTAGCTCACATAATCACTCTAAGGCCATGTAAATAAAACTGTAACTGTAGCCAGTGCGAGCATTCCTAAGTTATCAGTAAATTGAGGAGCTCAGGTCCTGACTCGTTGCTGGGGCTAATGTTGAGGTCAGCACAGGCTACAGGACCCAGGAAGTCTGTGAGTCAGAACACGCCAATCTCTGTTGGGGTAACTGTGCTCTTCCTGATAACTGGGCTGGTTTGGTAACTCCAGTCTTAACATTTTGAACAGCAGCACATACATCATTAACTGAATGTGGGATCTGAAGTTAAATGGTGTTCTCGTTAGCTCATGTTATGCAGTTGAAATAGCTCATGCATCCCACCATGATTGTCGTATGTGTACTTTTGTGTCTATCTAAGGGAACTGAAGGGATGAATATGTTTATAAATATCAATAAAATATTCAAAACATAATTAATACTAGTTTTAAACAGAAACGACAAAATCAAGGAAGGATAACCTGAACTCAAGATTTCTATTTTAAATATGCTCAATGCTTTCCTGTTAAAAACTGAAGTTGTATTTTGAGTGATTTAAGAAATAGTGTCCTGTTTTCATGTAAAGTAAGCCTGTGATTCATGCAAAAATAATCACAGAATATACTGGGTTGGAAGGGACCCACAAAGATCATCACCCTGGCCCTTCACAGGACCATTCCCGAGAGTCAAATGTTTTTAAATGTGTGTTAAGTCAGACAATTTGGAAAAGGGTCATTCTTTTTTGTTGCTCCTGTGCTAGTCATTGCACAAAATTAAAAATTGACTCTTACCACAGAGACCCTAAAGAAGGCATATAAAGTATGATACGTATTTTCTATTTTGGTGTAGTTTATAGGAAAATGTAGACAGACTTGTCTACTATAATATAAACAGTTTAGTCTTTAAGCTACATTTTTTTCGTTAAAGATTGACATTTGCTGCTTTTTCCAGATAACAGTAGCCAATGTTGTCTTATCAGGAAACGGATTAGCTGCAGTTCTGTAAGTAATGGAGAAGATAAGAACAACTTTGGATAATGGAGCAATGGTGCAACAAGGTCCTTGTGTTTGAGAAAAGATTAAACACTAAGCTTCCCAATAAGCTGACAATCAGCATTTTTTTCATGTAAAATTTCTCAATCACTTAGAAATATGAACTTCAGATGTAGATGTTAAATTATAAAGCTTAATATAAAAATCTTAAGCTTTTAATCTTTAAAGTTATAAAGCTGCCTGCAATAGAGAGAATATTTCAAAATGATGTGTTTTTTTATAGGAAAAATTCAATTTAATATTCACTTTTTATTTTTCATATGGGCCCTTATTTGTAACACTGAGTCTATGTTGTGGATATAATCCCTCTAATTTAATATTTTCTGATGTCTAAGAAGAGATATCCAATAATATTATCTTAAAATCTCTATGGAAATTGCTGGGTTACATTTCTTGCATCTCTAAATGTGTATCTACTCCCTCGCTAAGAAAGATTTTCTTGATGTCAATGACGAATATATTATTGCACATTATTCCAGCTCTCTTGGTATTATTAGCATGTGTGTCATTTAGTCCTTATTGTAAGTTCAGTTAGAACTGGTTTTGCAGCTGAAAGGGAGTTTTTCACTTTCACTTCCCTTCCTTATATCTGGACTAATAATGTTTTCCTACCTCAGAAGAGGTATGCTTTTCTGTTTCAGAAACTGCTTTTTCAATTTAATGGCTGGATTGCATATCTGGGGAAAGAGAGAAGAGCAAGCTCATTGCTTCTGCTACCAGTACTAAAGCTGATTCTCCTTTCTGGTTTTATCTTCATATATTTGTTTATTGTTGAAAAAGGAAAAGATCAACACTGCCCATACTCTAGTATAAACAGAATTCATTTTGTGATTATGTGAAATAAAAAAAAAATATCCTGAAGCAGGAGCTTTAAGAAATATCAGAAATACTGTTTTGGCTGTATTATTGTAATATGGCTTTTTAACACAGCTGTCACTCTAAGCCCTTGCATTATCTCTTTAGGATAACATTGCCCTTAAGCAAATCCATTTTTCTATCCTTCAGTAAAGAAGCAGTTGTTTATGGTGTTTATTACTGTGTCAGGTGAATCTGTGAGTATTTTGCTTGCTAATACTTTCTTTTACACCTTGAATTTCAGAAAGAGACGTTGTTGTGGTGGGTTTTGTGTTCCAGTGGCTCTAGGAAAAAGGGAGGGAATAAATAAAAGAGGTTCAGTCAAGTACCATAGCAAAAGTGCCATTCTTGTTACCTCCTTCTATTTTATTGGTAGAGATTCTGTATCAATTAGGATAATTTTTCAAAAATGACCACTGGGGACATAGTTCAGGCTCTTGCAGAGCATGAACCATGAGAGAGGCTGTGGTCTAGAAAAGGTAAATCTGGGCGATATCCCATGGGAGCTGTAGATAAGCATACTAGTAAAATTGTGACTATATTTGTATAATTGGTATGACTGGAGGGAAACAATAGAGACAAGATACATAAACAGTAAACGTCAAGTATGAAAACAATGTTTGCAGAACAGAAACATGTCAATAGGAAAGGAAACTGAGTATTTCCAATGTTATTTGGATAGGCAAATGTTAGCTTAGGATTCTCTATAAATCTTATTCATGTCTTCTGTCTTCTGGTTTCTGTTTGTCGCCTTCGTCCCCCTGGCCTCTGCCGAGGACGCAGGCTCTGGGGGGCCCTGCACACTGAGGACGTAGGGCTTTGGTGTAGGGTGGGTCGCGGATGAGGTGAGACCGCTCCAGACAGGCACACAGGCGGAGCATGGTGAAACGACGACCAAAGAAGATAAAGAGAGCCGAAAGGGCGGCTCCTCCAAGCCTCCTTTATTCAGGGGAAAGCAACGAGGGTTCAGGCCGGAAAAGGGCGGAGGGAAATCTCCGGGGAGAATAGGATGTGCACGGGTTTTAAGGGGCATGAAACTGGGGCGGNCTGAGGACGTAGGGCTTTGGTGTAGGGTGGGTCGCGGATGAGGTGAGACCGCTCCAGACAGGCACACAGGCGGAGCATGGTGAAACGACGACCAAAGAAGATAAAGAGAGCCGAAAGGGCGTCTCCTCCAAGCCTCCTTTATTCAGGGGAAAGCAACGAGGGTTCAGGCCAGAAAAGGGCGGAGGGAAATCTCCGGGGAGAATAGGATGTGCACGGGTTTTAAGGGGCATGAAACTGGGGCGGGGTCCAGGGTTACAACCAATGGGAACGCACTTGAAGGGAGGGTCTGGGGATCCAGGGCCCAATCATTGCCTCAGAGGGGAGGGTACAACAGATTGACAACAACCAAAGCCAACAGGGTGTCGAACTAAAAAGAACCTTCCAGAGGGAGGGGAGTGCCCTAGACCTCGGTCTTGCCCGTGGAGTCCTCCTCAAAGGAGGAGCTCTCGTCACTTGGGGCGGGATCTCCTTGATTGATGACTGAGAAGACTGAGGTTGGACCTCCCACATTTCCAATGTTATTTGGATAGGCAAATGTTAGCTTAGGATTCTCTATAAATCTTATTCATGTCTTCTGGTTTCTGTTTGAAACCTGGATTCTTCAGAGCGAAATGTAATGTCTCTGATATTTTCCAATGGGATACTGCACATCCTCTGTACAATGAGATACTGTACATCCAGTATCTCACTTTTGCATAGGGAGATTCAACTTGGAACTCATTGCAAAACGAGATTTGTAATATGTCTTGTTTAATGTTTGTCAGCATAGAACTATTTCAGCAATTTTTTTTCACTCCGTATTTTCAGTAAATATTTATTCAGCATTTCTGATCTTAACAGCCTGAATATTATCAGCCAAAATGACCACGTCACAAGATAACTACCTCTTCCGGAACATTAATGAGTAGATTTGGATTTTATATTTCTGCTTTGTAACAGTAGGAGCCGTACTCATTAAATCTTTGTCTTAACAGCCTCTTTAAAGTTTTCTTCAGCTTTTTGTTTTCTGACCCCTAACAAAATGTCATTCTAGAAGTTTCAGAGAATTGTCTGAAAGAAAAATTCCCCACATTCTGGAATGTCTATGACTGTCAGAACCTTTTTGAAATTACAGACTTCTGTATCCATATATTTCTCTTTCTTTACTTGTTCCTCCTGATTTATCCAAGCAAAACAGTTTTATTTTTTTCCTTTCTTTTTTACTTTTCTTAGGTCAAACATTAGGTTCTTTTTGGTGTGTTAGGTCTGCATGAAATGTGATCCGTAATGGAGAATGTTGGAAGCATAATATTAAAAAGAAGTTCTCACCTAAAAATCTCATTCAAATGAAGATGTTGAAGAAAGGTTCTGCTTCTCCTTTTGAGTCCTTTCAGGGTATTGTATACCTCATGTTTATATGACTTGAAAAAAACTAGACATTTCTCACAGAAAAACTTGATGGATTCTAGGGAATGAGCATAGCTATCACATAATTGCAGAAACTACAACTTTAATCTGAGTGCAGCATTCTTCAAAGGGAATTGAATTTCATACTGTCAGTAGTGTAATGTAACTTATTACTTGGTACTTAATAACAACTTTAACTTGGAGGTAATTATTTTACATTTAGACTCCCATTAAAAAGATAAACACCTTAAACTGACCACTCAGCTCACTTAACCATGGTGTCTGTTTAGTATGAAAGACTATGAATTTTTTTCCTCTTTCTTTGGGTTTCTGAGGCCCTGTCTGGTACTAAGCTTTAACAACTTGTCTGCCTGAGACCTTAGGGCCACACAGAAATGTCTGATGAAACTGAGAAAAATTCAAAGCTCCTTACATAGCTAAAATTGCATCAGATGACCTGTGAGAAACAGGTACCACTGCAAATTCAAGTTAATGTTAAGATTCCTGTCAGCAAAGGCAATCATTTAAGCCCTTTCTTGCAAAGCAACCAAATAAAGTATTACTCAAACGTCTGTCAGCAGAGACTTGAGGTCTAACCCTCACCTAAGCTAGAAACCCATAATGAGGGACACCTGGTCCAAACTGCTTTTGCTTAGATAAAGCTTCAGCACTTCTTTGATATGTTGGTAGGCCACATTTGTAACAATATAATTTTCTAGAAATAATCTGTCCAACCTCATTTATGCAGTCTGATTAACTCTTCTTCATTAGACATTATTATTTATCTTCACATTATAAAAATTTTCTGCATCTGAATGTATTGTGTCTCTCTTTAAAACTGTTCAAATTTAATGTGCTAGTTTTCACTTGTAAAGCAATTAAGTATTTAATAATTCTGAGATAAGTAGAAGTCTTCTGATCTCCTTTCCATATCCACGTACTGTAGCAAACCAGCAGAACCCACTTCCTTCCTTTTTCTAAAATGGTAAATATTACACCATTTATTCATAATATTCCCTGGGACTTCTTCCTCTGCTTTAATGTGCATGTTTACTAATTCAATCTTTTGTCACAGGATGGGTTTATTTCCTGCAGATTCCCCACCTTTTTAGGTACTCAGATGCTTCTAGAAGTTTTTCAAAGCTCAGATTGTTCTGAAAGCTAGGAAATAAGCCTTCACATTGCATTCCCGAGTAGGGCAAAAGGGGCAAGGTGAAGGGCTGTTTTTAGCAAGACAGTGGATAATCATTGTCACTTCAGTAGAGAGTTTAACTGCTGCTCTTGACTAGAGATGGGATAGTTCATTAACTTGGAAAAAGCATAAGAAAGGCCATTAACAATTGTTTATAGAGCATGATGGATGCCACCTTATAATTACCACTATTCTACGGGTAGTAACCTGAATCTTAGAGTTGTCTTGAGAAATAAAAAAGTTGGGTTCCCACAGAAAACAGGATCTTTGTCTCATTTTTTAGAATTCTGTTAAATGGTGCTGCTGTTAAAAAGCCTTAAAGCAAATACCTAGTTGTTAAAACTATTGCTGAACCTGAAGACTTTTTACATTGCTGCTTGTTTTGTCATTCAAATTTGAATTTCATGGTTTCTTGTAATTGCAAAAAACCCTGTGTTTTCTCTTGTAGCCTTTCTGTAAGGATCCCCGATTCTTTATTCCTAGCGCTATCTAGAAACTATTGAGAACAACTTATGTTGCCAATTGCTTAAGGAGTGGATCTCTCTTGTGATATCACAAGGCAGGATATTTTTTTGAAAAGTGAGTATATACAACCAGAATCCTTGATTTCTCAACCATGTAGAGAGAAATCCTGAGGGACCTTAAAGATCATCTAGATCCAGCCCACTTGCCATGGACAGAGACACCTTCCACTAAGAGCAGGATGCTCAAAGCCCCGTTCAGCCTGACCTTCTAGGGATGGGGCATCCACAGCTTCTCTGGGAAACTTGTGCCGGTGTCTCACCACCCTCAGAGTAAAGAATTTCTTCCTGATATCTGATCTAAACCTGCCCTCTTTAAACTTGAAGTCATTTCACCTTGTCCTGGCACTACCATGCCCTTGTAAAAAATCCCTCTCCAGCTCTCTTGCAGGCCCCCTTGAAGTGCTGGAAGGCTGCTCTGAGGTCTCCTCAGAGCCTCCTCTTCTCCAAACTGACCAACCCTGTCAGCCTGTCTCCATAGGAGGGGTGCTCCAGCCCACTGAGCAGCCTTGTGATCTCCTCTGCAACTTGCTCCAACAGGTCCACGTCTTTATGTTGAGATCCCAGAGCTGGATGCAGCATTCTAGGTGGGGTGTCACCACAGCAGAGCAGAGGGGCACAATCCCCTCCCTCAGCTTCCTGGTCACAGTGCTTTTGATGCAGCTCAGAGTATGCTTGGGCTGGGCTGCAAGTGCACATGTCTGGGTCATGTTTGGCTTCTCGTCAACCAGACAAGGCAATCTGTGATCAAGGAAGGTCTTGGAAAACAGTTTATCAGAGTTATTTAGGCAGTCTAACCATGTCTATAGAGCATTAAAGTTAATTTTCCTTCTAATTAAGTAAACCTGAAGTGTTCAGTGAAGGTTTACTTTCCTGGAATTGAAACATAGAACTTAATGTAAGTGACTGAGTTGCCCACTAATTGAAGCAATCAGTCAAGATAATGAGGGAGGATTTTCTAGTGAGTGGTAGTGGTGGTTGGGGGATAGGGGAGACATTCAGAAATTCCTTGAAAGTAGAAACATGATTAGTGGGTACAGACTCAGAAGGATTTGTGTTAGGGTTGGCAGTGAAGAAGTTGAGGACTCTGCACTCAGGAAAGGTATTTGAAAAGGTTGTTGCTTATGTTTGTTGTACTGAATTGTTCTATTCTCTCACTAAACAGGTTTTTCTGATATATGGCAGCCATAGAATAACTATTGACTTAAAATGAAAGAGTAACTGTGATTCTAATTTAAATTGAATTGTTACTTAAGGGTGGAAATTTTACTTGCTTGCTGTAATTCTTACAAATACGTGTGTGATCTGGATGGTGTTCAGCACTCATTAATCATGTTTGCATACCCCTTTTACAGCTGGATTTTCAAATCTGGTATTAAAGTTCATTTAACTTGCCTTCCAGAAAGTAAATATGTCAGTAAGTCTTGGTTTGTTTTACATTCTCATTCTTCAGGTAGTTTAACTTAGTACAAATCTATACTGCATTCAAACTTTATTCAGAGTTGGTCAAGACTAGTTTAATTTCAGATTGTGGAGTGATTCGGGAACACCTGGTGCCAAGATTTATGTCTTTACCTAAATTTTGAAAGTACTGTGTTTTTATAGCTCTTTAGAGGAAAGGCAGGAACTGCATTAACACTTGTTAAAGCAACAGTTAATGCAATGCTGACTAGAACTTAACTCCCTCAAACATTAATGTTAAAACGACAAAAAAAAAAAAAAAAAAAAAAAGAGAGAGGGATTAAATGTAAATATTTGTTTTTGGGAAATTACTTGTTCTTCTTCAGTTAAAAAGTAGCCAAGTTTTAAAGCATTTGAGAGACATGATAGTAATGTGAACAAGTCTTGCTTCTTTATTTCCTGCTGATCTGGTATCAAAAGACCTCAAGTCCTCATAGAAGTTATTTCATTGGAATAAGTATGTGAAGATATTAAACCTGACAGGTTACGTGCACCAATCACAGACTTTGAAACTGATGTATTTCTCAATTAAAATATCTCATTGAAAACTATCATTTGCTTAGCTTTTTCTTGTGATAGAGGGATTGAGAGCCAGGATGTTGGAAGTCTAGGTTTCAAGTTCCAAGGACTTGAAAACATCTAGCTTTGAGTGCTTCTGTATAGTAATGCTATATCATTTAGAAAAATTGTATGTGCTTGAAGTTGCACTCATGTTTAAATCCTTCCTCAGAGATGATGAAAATTACAGTGTGTAGCCTCAGGTCCCATAATCCACACTGTGTAATTCCCTTGCTTAAAGTGGATAGTAGAAGGCCATGAGTTATAGAAATTCTGGCAGGTTTCAACACCCCAGCCTGCTTTTCCAAACTCTTAAATAGTGAAATGATGCCATCTTTTGCTTTCTTTAGAAAATATCAATCAGCTGGAATTGTTGTTCATCACTGACAGCACTCTATTCAGTATCATTTCACTTGAGTCAGGGTGATAAATCATGCTCTGCAATTTCTCTGAAGAATATAAAACCATTCCAATACTACATCTGTTAAGAATATAATGCTAGTCTTTCCATGTGGCAGAATGTAGATTTTATCACAACAGCACTATTTAGAGGCGTGCATTCCTGTATTTGAATATTTTGACTAAGCAAGATGCGTTATTTTCTGAATAAGAAAAAAATATGTCTTGGGACAATCTCTTCTATTCAATCTCTTTTATCTTTTCTCTATGGAAAGGGATTTTGAGATATACTTGCTTAAAATACCTTCAGGAACTTGAAAGCAACAAGTGTTTCCAGTGTTTCTGCAGCTGTGTGAAATGCTTTGCCGATCAAAATGAAGGTGATGAATTATGGTAACACAAAAGGGGCTAGCAAATTCTATTAAGACAGTCTTGGCAAAATTTGTTTTTGTAATTTTCTTGAAAATAATAAAACTTTTCCTGTTAAAAATCACCACAAAATAAATGAAAATTACGTATTTGAATTTTTATTTATTTTTATGACAGTACTGGGTTGCATTATTTTTGGCTGCCTCAATAAATACGTTCCGGAGAAAACCAGATTTTTTTCAAGTATTAGAGCGGCCTGGCGAAAGTTGACAAATCATATCTAAACAGACTATACACCCTTCTTTTCTTGCCTAAATCCCCGTGACTCATTTATAAATTATCTTGTCTCCTCAACCTGTATCCTTTCTTCCCCTGTCCTAGTTTGTGCTACGGACATGTTTTACTCCTCTGCAGCCATTGTGACCCTACGGTTTATAGTCTGCGTGCTCTGATTTGGGTTACACCCAATCTGTCCAAATAGACTGAATATCTGTCAGTAGTTTGAATGTTTTACCTCCCCCACATCCAGCAGCTGGCAAACTGTTGTTTTTATTAAATCTGACGAATTTAACATTTCAGAGGTATCTGTAAATTTGCCAAATAAGTGACAAAAAATGAAAACAAATCTAGTTTCACTTGCGAGGCTAGCATGCAGCTAGTGAGAAATTAATTTGATAGTATACATTGTAATGTTATCATGGTTTGTACTTTTAATTTTACATCATGACTGTAGTTTGAGCAAAATGATGATCAGCTTAATTAAGGAAGCCTAAGCACGAAGCTGTCTGTCAAGAGCTGATGTAATGACTAGGACACAGACTCAGACCAGCAGGGAATCTGAGTAGTTTGTCAAAAGAAACTAGCGGCTTTTATACGCTTCTTCTAGACCCATTATTTCCTTATATGGTGTTTTCCACTAAGCAACCTATCACACATTGCCATGTCAGTAACACACTTTCTTAATGTCCTTACATGGGGGTAATCTTGCCTGCTCACACATCTGGCAGCTTCCTGCAGGCTCCTCTCCCCAGGGTTCTGCCCTGTGGCATCTCCTCCCACCAAGGTCAGGCAGAGACAAGCTTCTCTGTGCTGCCATGGCATTCTGCAGGCACATCCCACAGCCTGCAGTTCAATTCCATCCTCTATCTTCCCACAAAGAACTGCCAGAATTCAAAAGAAATATTAAAATAAAAATTCATGTAGTCTAGAGCTCCACAAACTTGAACATCTCTTTTTGTCCAGTTCTAACCAGTACTGAGAAGCTTTTCACCCGGTCAGTACCCAAAACCAACCAGCTCATTTACACATATTTCCTTGGGGATTGTTCTGATAGGTGTCCTTGAAGCCCACTTACTGCACTGATCTGCTTGCAAGACTGGTGGCAGCACTGGATGAAGGGAAGGCTATGTATGTCCACCTGGACTTCAGCAAAGCCTTTGATACTGTCTTCCACAGCATTTTCTTGGGAAAAGCTGGCATCTCACAGATTGGACAGATGCACAGTTCACTGGGTTAAAAACTGTCTGGATGGTTGGGAGCAGAGAGTGATGGTGAATGATGCTACATCCAATTTTCAGCCAGTCACTAGTGGTGTTCCCCCTGAGGCCTGTCCTGTTTAGTATCTATTGATGAGGGGATCGGTACTTTGCAGATGACACTGATTTGTGTGGGAATATTGAACTGCTGGGGGGCAGGCAGGCTGTACAGAAGGATATGAACAAACTGGATCATGGGCCGAGGCCAGTTGTCTGAGGTTCAACTAGGCCAAGCACCAGGCTCTGCCCTTGGGTCACAACAACCCCATGCAGCACTACAGGCTGGAGCAGAGTGGCTGGGAAGCTGCCCAGAGGAAAAGAACTTGGAGGTGCTGGTTTGCAGCATCTGGACATGAGCCAGCTGTTCTCAGGTGTCCAAGAAGGCCAACGGCATCTTGGCCTGTATGAGCAGTAGTGTGGCCAGCAGGACCAGGGCAGGGATTGTCCCCCCATACTCAGCACTGGTGAGGCCACACCTTGAGTCCTGTGCCCAGTTCTGGGCCCCTCCAACATGAAGGACATTGAGGGTCTGGAGTGTGTCCAGAGAAGGGCAACAAAGCTGGTGAAAGGTCTGGAGCACAAGTCTTGTGAGGAGTGGCTGAGGGAGTTGGGCTTGTTTAGCCTGGAGGAAAAGAAGTTCTGGGGGGACCTTATTGCTCTCTACAAGTGCTTGAAAGGAGGGTGTAGTCAGGTGGCGGTTGTCCTCTTCTCCCAAGTAATACGTGACAGGACAAGAGGAAATGACCTCAAGCTGCATAAGCGGAGGTTAAGGTTGGGCATCAGAAGGAATTTTTTCATGGAAAAGGTTGTCAAGTGTTGGAACAGGCTGCCCAAGGAGGTGGTGAGTGTTCAAGAAACAACTGGATGTGGCCCTTAGTGCTCTGGTCTAGTTGACAAGGTGGTGATTGGTCAAAGGTTAAATTTGATGATCCTGGAGGTCGTTTGCAATTTAAATGATGCTGATTCTGTGAATTGACTTTTGTATTATAGCTTAGGACATGTAGTCATTTTCTCAGCAGTAGGAATGCGAATATGTATCTCTACTTTCAGGAATTGTCTTAACCACCCGTCTATAGAATAGTTCATATAAGAAGTGTGGTTTGGTGTTTTTTTCCTTCTTCACAAAACCCTTCACTTGTCATTGCATTATATGTACAGCTACAAGGTAAGCAAATGGAATGTAAACTGTCTCTCCGTGAGCTTCCTGATGACTAGACCAGAATTTCATGGATTTTTTTGTCATTATGGCCCAGACAATTTCCTCTGGATTACTTTATAGATGTCATCACCATGTGTATTTTAAGAGAAAAGTATCTTCCTTCCAATAATAAGTAGGTACTTGTAACCTAGGGAGTGTTTTCGTCTGTGATCACAAAAAGAGAGGCATTTAACTGTAGGTAAAACACCAAAGCACCAAAGATTTTTACTTTATTTTGGCAAGAGTTTTCTATGATTGGTTTATTTCGAGGAGCAGCTGAAAGGAAGCAAGGAACGGCTGGGGTCAGGGAGGAAATGCATGGGAACATCTTAAACTGGCTTTACTGTCTGAAGACAAGACAATGAATCATGGAACTACACTTTAATACAGATGTTTGTATTCTTTTGAGGGAGGAGCTGGTCAAGTGCTTAAGTGGTTCTGCAGCACCTCTAAACTTTTTAGATGTGAAATTACAATTTATTGGACTGTGGGGTGCTTCACAGTCCCTATCAGAATTATGTACTCTCAGCAGTACAAAAAAATTAATTATTATTATTTAATACTTTTAAAATGTAATCCCAAATGTAAAGCTGCACATTTTCATAACCAGCAATTAAGGCATTAAAATATAGGTAATATAGGTAAAAAAAACCCCAGACAAACAAACAAAAAAAAACCTCTAAAAACCTCATTTACATATAACCCAAGAGATAAGAAGTACTTTGGATACAAGTCTGTGGGTTACTTTTTTTTTTCCCCTTTTCCCTCCAAGAACAGTTTAAAAAAAAAAAACCACAAATTCATCACCCTTGGCCAAAAAGTTCATTTTCAGGAAAGACATCTTGTGGGGAATTAACTCTTCTCCCTGCCACTATGCACTTGGATCTCAAATGCATTCCTGACTTGGGACCTCTGTCAACACATAAATAGACAGAAAACCAGGCAAGATTATCAAGTGAATTGTAAATAATTGCTTAAAGGAGAAGGATGGGAAGACGGGGAAAATTACCTAAGAAAGATCGTTTTATACTAGATACTTGCAGGGGGTAAGTGTGTGTATTTGCTGTTCTTCTTCTTGAGCAGTCCTTGCTGAGAGAGATTATATGCATCAACTAACTTCCCCTGATTTAAATTTAATCTGTTTTACTCATTTTGTCTCCATTCAAATGGTATAGACACAATTAAAATGAGGATGCCTTTATTTGCAAAGAGCACACTTTGTTCTGCTTTTTTCTGAACTGTTTCATGTTTTCTTTCTAATGTCTTATTTTTTTTCAGTTGTCTTTTGAACACATGCTCACCTGCTTCACTGGATCCAAATCTACTAATAAAAACACCCCATAATATATAACAGATGCAGAAGTGAATATAAGTGGAAACAGTTGAATAAGGGGAGCAGACCTGGATCTGTCATCAAGCTCTTCACAGTCACTAGATTTTTTTTCACCTGCTCATGCAGTGCTTGCTCAAGACGTGTTGGCAGTGACTATATGTTTCATCTCTCACCATTTTTCCCCCCTCCACCTCACAGGCTTTTTCTGAGAGTTTGTGAGTGTATTAAATTCATCTTTAAATCCTGCTAAGTGTGCTAAACGATGTAAAGTGGTTGCCATTAAAAAGACAAATTTATATGCTGCCAATATTTTAACTAGGACCTCCTTCTAAAATTTGTCCTTGGAGACTTTCTGGAATCCTTCCAGCTTGTGAGAAACTGGTGTGGAAGGGTGTATGTCAGCTTGGTGAGGAGACCATTGCAGGGCTAGGAGATCTTTTGTTTATTTTTCTTTATAAACAAATGGCATTTCCACATTTCTTCCCAAAGTGAATTTACATTTTGGGAAGAAATGCGGAAATGCCATTTGAGAAACATTTTATGCAGTACTTTGAGTCTGTGGCCTAGTCATGTTAGACATACAAGATCTATTAAAAATGACCATGTTTCTGTGTGTAAACTTGACAGCAAAAGAAATGGCATTTGTCTTTCTTCAAAAATGTTTTTGAAAACAATTGATGTTTGCTGTTCTCTATCCACATGCAAAAGGTGTGTTTACAGAATTTTTTCTAGATGTGTGAAGAAAGTTTTGGGCAAGATGGCTTTAAACAAGATGCAGAGAAGCTTTGATTTGGTTGCAAAATTACGTACTCCAGAAATCATATTTTCATGTGCATTCCTTTCCTTCCAGGAGTTTTTTCAGATTCCATTAAACACATCAGGCTTTGTTGCCTTAAGTTCTTTGTGGATACTAAAAAGAAAAAAGAAAGTAGAGGCTATTAAACAAGCTTAGAATCTAACGGCTGATACGTAATAATAAAGTCAGTTGCATTCTTCATTGTGAAGTTTATCTCCATTCATTGGTTGTAGTAAGGTAGCTGGACAGTAAACTTATGGAAGAAGGACCTTCTTGGTGGCACACCAGCAAAATTCTGTTATGTTAAACCAGGACACTTAAAAAAGGATTTGTCAGTTTGGCTTCATTTTAGTTCTGCTTACATGTCCTTCAGTGCTTGACAGTACTGTGCGGGAGTGTGAAATAAACTATAGACACAAATATTTTTTAGAGGACATGTGATCTGACTGTCTCTGTTGGCAGCACAGAGAACACATCCCAAATTCCCTACCAGACAGTACAGATAGAAAAATAGTTTTGGTCTCCTTCCTTTTCTCAGTCCTCTTTCCATTACCCAATGTGAAATGAAGTGCTGCAGTCCCAGCAAAAAGTTATAGCATTTTTTTTTTCCAGCTGAATTAAACAGTAGCATTTCTGCAATTGAGTGGTGCATGTTCAAAGGATTTTGTGGTGTTTATTGATTTGATCTATCTGTATTCAATATTACTGTTTGATTTTCTTTCTAGAACTGAGCTACATGGTCTTCTGCTTTCTATTCCACAGACCTCTTGAAACCACACATCTTTGTTACGCAATCTAGTGCCACTTGCCTGTTTAGAGGCAGAGAATGAAAGTCAGTTTGCCAGTCTGTGTTATACTGTGCACTTCCTTTCTCCCTGCTCAATACGTGCTTTTAAATACAAAGTTCAAACTAGTTTTGCTACAGAGAGACCTGTCTCTGTGTTTGTTCACAGGTGCTTTGTGTTGGGCATACGGACAAATTGTAAGTGGAATTTTATTCTCTTTTGTTTGCAGCCTCTTTGGTTCTATGTGGTTGATAGTTTTAAGTATGCATAGAAATAACCACACACTAAAACATGTGGATCCAAGTGCTGACCTCAGTTACATCACTGTAAATCTGGACAGTAACTGTTATCGTTTGGTTTTATGCTGGTGCTATTAAGATAAAGAAAGGGAGTGATTTATTAGTGATGAACAGAGTTTTTATAGCCATGTCAGTCTTGCACAAGTTTATAAGGTTGTTTAAGTACCAATACTCACAGGTTTAACTCTTTCTTTTATTATGTGTAAAAAAGTCTGTGGCAGGTCATTCCTTGCATAGTAAGTGAATGGTATGTAAGGGTATATTAATTAAAAGCCCCATTATTTGAGGAAATTACTTGTTGGATTTTTTTTAAAGTCTCAGAGCTCTTGTACAACTTTAATTCAACAAATTTATTATTTTTTATGCAATATTTTTGTCTGATACGTATCACTATTGCATGAGAATATCCTAGGCTCAAAAGAGGACCATTAGCACAACAGTGAACATGTTTGTAATTTCTTTAAGGGATGCAGATGTGTAAATGTGTTGTGACCCATTTTATGGGCACCTCAAGAAATTTTAACCAACATTCAACAGCAAGGGAGGGAAGCACAAGGAAAAGTTTTTTCAGGGATGTTGATTGTGGTTCAGAATTATCACTGCTGCTTGGTCTCTTCTTGTCTTTTCATTCATAGCTCTCTGTATGTTTTCAAGCTGCACTGTAAAGGAGAGAGAGAGAAATAGATAAATAAATTTGCATATATAGAAAGAATAGACAATAATATATGTGAAGAAAAAACACTTGAGTCTAAAAACTTTTGTCTTGGTCACTTTAAATATTTAATGAGTGTTAAATACTGTGATTTTATGTCTTTTGAATGGTGTCTAAATAAATTAACATTGTGGGATATACTTAATTATTTTATTGATGGATGCTTTGAACATTTTTAGCATTTGAATCAAATAATGTGTAAAAGTGAAACTCTTTTGAGAAAACTGCCAATAAAATAATTTTAAATGAAAGTCACAGAAAAGACAGGAATGGCTGCTGTTATAAGGCCTGATACTGCACCACTGAAGTCTGTGCCAATAATGTCTTGTTCACTAATCACTGACTCTGAATAAACTGTGTGATTTATCTTTAAAAGGGCACCACATTCATTTCATATTTAAGAGAATTGGAAGGCTCAAGCTGTATTTATCAACCTCATCAGAACAAAATCATAACTTTTAGGAGGAATGCTTAAAAAATAAATCCTTTAAAGAAGGTTCCTAGTTTCTGCATTCTGAAAAACTGTTCGATGTCCAGGAGTATAGCACTGAAGATACTGAGTGGATCATTTTTCCACTGATATAAGAAACACACAGAAATTAGGAATTTTCCTGAGATACACATATGAATAAATGCAAAGTCAAGGCCTTAAAGCAGCCCGGAAATGCGCAGCTCTCTTGAT
The DNA here is from genome assembly GCA_013398015.1 of Oreocharis arfaki. NCBI lineage: Eukaryota > Metazoa > Chordata > Aves > Passeriformes > Paramythiidae > Oreocharis > Oreocharis arfaki. The sequence goes on along the minus strand of VZRR01001507.1, from coordinate 415,902 downwards.
GTCCAGAGCTTTTCAGAGCTGGCACTACTTTTACTTACCTAAAAGTGGTTATTATCTTGACATGCATGTATAAAAATTTTATGAGTTCCCAAGAATCTGTGAGAAATTATGCAAGTATACTCTGGGGGAAAGGGGCACAAAATCCCCTAAAGGTGGAAGTTTAAATAATACAGAGAAATTGTGAACTAACATCAAATCCTTATTGAACAGCGCATGGAGACTTGGGCCTTTCAAACACACTGAGTTGAGAGCTCTAAAATACTAAAGTGATTTCTGATGTCTGGCTTTAAGGCAATAAAAATAGATCTTCAGGTTTTTATGTATGAATACTGGGCTTATATAGTAATAATGGCCATCAGGAGGATGCTGCACATTTGCAGACCTGCCATATTCTGTGCTGGTGTGCTACACATATGTTTCTTACTTACTCATGTAGTGCCAAGTCCTGTGTTTGAAGTGGAAATTATTTGATGAAAATTTTTTTATGTACACTATTAAAGCATGTTGTACATTGGTCAAGGCAAAGACAGAGATAGCTGGCATGTTAAGGTACAGAAAGTATATTTGGTCATATGACCAAATATACAGATATACATTTATGTGTATACATTGTTTTAAAAGATTCGGTGTTTCTATTAAGTAATTATTTTCATGCTTGTTGCCATTTGTTGAAATTTAATAAACAGGTGGGGTCTGAATTTCTCCCACTTCTACCTGGATTTATTCTGCCTTCGCTTGAAACTCTCCCATAATCTAGTTCCACTTCACTTTCCTCTCTTGTGCCAAAAATTCCAGGCTGTTTTGGGTTATTGACCTACATTGGACAACAGTACATTCCCCAAAATGTCTCCGAGAAATTAACTTCATGGTATATAAGATTCATATATTATTAATTGAATAATATTTATTTAAACAAATAAACCTATTACATAAAATTTATGATTTTGTTATTGTTTCTCACAACTGGATATGCAGCTGGGGGGAATGAAGGTTTCTGACTTGGGCCAGAATGTGGTGCTGCAGTTGCCTTTGTAGAAGAGCCTGAGGAGAGAGGAGGGAAGAAGACCAGGATTTGTACAGACTAATTCATATCCTTAGATAAGTAACCATTTAGAGTTCTTTCTTATAATCAAAAACATTTAAGCAGCTTTATGGTTTTTAAAAACTTTAATGTGGTACTTGTCTGTGGAAGCAGGAGTCTTACCTTTCCACTTGGTTTTAAGGCCCACCAACTTCTCCATTTTAACAGACATGCAAATTTAGCAGTTGGGCCAACTTAATGGGCTATGCAAAAGATGATCTTCTATTTTCAGGATAAAACCAGCATATTTTGGATAGAATTGTGCTTGTTGCTAATATGACCTCCAGCTTAGCCCAGCAGCTGTAAAAGAAATTAATGCATTGAAGTTCCCTCTGCAACCAGCAACTTGTGGATAGAGAACTACTTGGGTGTTTTTCGGGTTTTACTTTTGGATTTTAAATGCATGATTGAAATAAAAAATAGCTGGATTGTTTTGATTGGGAATTGCACCCCTCTCCAGGCATGTGGTCCTCTTATATGTCATAAGGATGATTCTAACTTTAATTTTACATTCAATTCTGATTGTAAAATCCTTGACAGCTTTCTGTCAGAAAACTTACTGTTGTTTGTCTCATTCTGAAGTCTAGCACACTGAGGTGGGCAGAATTTTAAGATTTTAAGGTCTCTTTATCACTGTTCATGTAAAATACTATATTATAGCAACTAATTTTTATGCTACATACTGGAACTCTCTGCTTACTGACATAGAATTCTCTTTGCTCTTCCAGTAGTAAACTCTATTTCTGGTCTGGGTAGGCCTATTATTTAACTCTCTCATAGTTCATCATAATTAAGGAGAGTTTTATTGGTTGTTGCAATTTTCACTCAAGTGAAACATCTTCCATGTCTCCCACCCCATTTTGCCCAGTAATCTTCTCTGCCCCATACATGATGGACAAAGGTTGGTTTGTTTGTGTTTTGGTGGCAAACAGGACCAAAATCGTCTCTTTTTGTGGCATTCAGGACCTTAGAATTCAGTCCTGCTGAGGACAATGTAGGAACACTGTCTTAATAAAATGCTGTATAATCTTCCACTGTCTTAATAAAATGCTGTATAATCTTCATGAGCTCAAGAATGCCAATATATTTTTTACAGCTCTTTGGGGAATATAATGTGCACCAAGACGTCCTCATATTCACAGTGGCCTGTGGAAGTGTGGTAGAAAGGGATAAGGGAGAACATTTAGGAAGATTAACTTGGAGATGGAGTGGGTCCAGATAAAAATGTGGAAGACTGGAATACATGTTTTTTAAATATATCAAGCAGCCCAAAAAAGAGGCATCAGAGCATATTTGCAGAACTTCAGACTTGATCCTGCCTGTAGTTCTGCTGCAATTATTGTTCTTGCTGCAGAGTTTTGCACCCCGTGTTATGGTATTTTGCTTTTTTAGCTTTTATGGCCTCCAAGATTACCAATCTCAATATAAAAAATTTCACGAAAATAGAAAATTAGGCAAGTTGTTATTCTTTTGCTGGGTCTATCTGATCCAACACCCTTTGGAACTGATTACTTTTTATTTACCACCAAAGGGTGAAAAATACGTACCTTGTGGTTCTTTCAGCCTACAGCGGAATGGAAGTGTGATTTAACCTGTAAAGGGTGATGAAGTGCTTCCTTCATGTTCGTGGTGGAGCTGTTCCCACTCTGACCATGAATTCTGCTCAGTGACAGCTCCTCCAAGGGTGAGAAATGTTGTACAGGTGTTATTGGGGGCATTATTTGAGATGCTGAGTAGGCGCTGTTTAAATTATAGGTGAGAGGATGTGTTTGAAAGGGGGATTGTACAAATATGGTTCTGGAAAATAGGAACATTCCAACTGGTCGCTGAACTGCATTCAGTGTGATATGGTTTTTGCTCTCCGAGTTGCTGGTTTTATCCGAGTTGCACTTTGAAGTACTAATTTGGTGCAGAATCTGTCTCATCATTTTTACGTTATATAGAAAAATGAGTTGATGATAAACTGATACTGCCTCATAAAAAAAAAAATGTTTACCTGTCTGATAGGTAAGAGCAGTGTACTAAAAGAAAAGGAAGTTTCCTTTTGAATGGGTGTTTCATCTAGGAAAGCTAATCAATTTAAAATGGATAGTTTCCACAAGATGGCAGTGTAGGTGCATTTTTTTAAACTTTTCTCAGCTAAAATTAATTGCTCTGCAAAACCCAAGAGAGGATTAGTGGTAACAGCTATTTATGACTACAAAAATAATTATGGAACGTTGTATTAATGTAGCTATTCAGATTCTGGGTGATACAGAATTTCAGTAACTTCCATTACCACTGGGTTTTGGTATCATTTATTAAAAGTAGATTTAACGGTTTTCTTCTCTTTGTTTTGTGGTTAGAAGCCATAATCACTCTAAACAATGAGCATATTACATTTTGAAAATACCGCTACTGGACTGATAAAGTCGAATCTTGCAAGCTGGAGAGCTGATGCTACATTTTGTCTGAATTTGATATACCAAATGTTTGAAAACAGACTTCTGTGCGTTATTGTAGAGTCAGAATTTCTATGTGTATAGGCCTGTGGTCCTTTCCTTTTGCCCGTGTGTGAATTCTTAAAGGCCTCATAATGCACTCAGTCCTCTACTTGTTATTAACTGCTGTCTATGCTACAAGTTTAAAAGCAAGGCAGGATTATGCTCTTAAATAATAGAAACTGTGATTTGAAACCATTCCCTGCATGTTGTTTGAGTTTTGGTTTTTTTTTACTAAATGTGTGGAGTTGACTTGGTGATATCTTGCTCTATTCAGTATAATAAAAATTTTCCACTTTCCAGCTCCAGCTGGCTTTTGCACACAGTGTTTGAGCATTCTCAGTTAAGGTTAAGTGATCTTATTCATAAAATGTAAGTTATTTAATTTTCTGGAATTTAACTAAAATAAGCTCCCCCCACCTGTGTTCCCAAGTACCTGAAGAGGCAAATGGAAAAGAATAAAGGTCAAACCACAGTCAGTGTTCAAATGCCAAATAGGACATTAAGAGTCTACTGAATCTCCACTGTAAAATTTCTGTTGGTTTCCGTTTGTAAATTTGTCATTGAAGTAGAAGTGATAAAAAATGTCTTGAGTATTTTTTTTTGAGGACGGTATGGGTACCGAATGATTGCTGCAGAATGCAATCTGACAATGTAACAAACTCAATTGAGTTTTAAAATCCCATTAATTTGCTGCTAAGCTGTTTTGCTCCAAGTTGAGTGTTGCAATAATGAAAAGCCAGAATGTCAAGACTTGGGCTTCCTATGATTTGATTTGATTACAGCTATGGGAAAGTGTAAAAAAATTGAGGGGAGCTTCAGTAAGAAGGAACCACTTTTCATCACCACAGTAAAATGCAGTGGTGTTTATCTGTGTTGAATAGCTTGCTGTGTTGTAGCTGTGCACAAAATCTATTCTACAGTCTTGGAGGCCTAACAAGTTTATATTTGTCCTTTTGGCCTATTTCTTATCTGGCTGATGCAGCCAAATCTGTATGGGTTTCAGGGAAGTATGGAGGCTTTTTAGTGCTTTACACAGGTGTGTTACTGATTACCAATACAGCTGTTTTGTGTATTATTTATCTCCACAAGCGTAGTGAAGATGGAAAGAACAGCCTGATAGTGTATGGCAGATAGAATATGTCTGATTAATACCAAAAACCAGTGATTTGGTGCAAAAACATTTCTTATTTTGGTGCCCAGTAGGATTTGTGTTATGTTACCTAGGTTATCATGCAGTTTCAATATGCTTCTTCAATTTATATCAGCTTCCGATGTTCAGGAGTTTTGCTAGTTGACTGACAATTATTATACTGAAAAGTATTTGGCAATATGTTTGTCAGTGAAGTCATGGAAATTTACTGTACAGGTTAACTACTAATGTTTGTTTAATAGATTTCAGTACCTTGCTGAGGTCCCAGTCACTGCCCTGAGGAATTTACAATCAAAGATACGTAGAGATAACAAAGCCGTGCTGAGTTTACTTGGCTGGAAATTGTTAGCCAAACCAAACACGACACATCAAGCACGACAGATAGCGTATACCCTGCATTCCAGCATTATTTTGCCAGTGAAAAAAATTCAAATTTGTAAATTAAATACAGGAAAAATTAAATTGGAATTAGGACTGGAGGAAGAATGTGGAAAATGGGGTGACTTGCATTGCCCAGTGAAAGCTTTGAAAGGAGTGGATTTTTATATTAAAAAATGATATAGAAGTTGGAGACAGGATTATTTTATTATTCACAGCAAACTGTTTATATAGAGAAATGGCCTAGAAAGGGTTGATCTTCAGTGTTGTGTACAAAAGTCAGGATGAGAGAATTAAGGTTTAATACTAGGGGATTTTCAGTTATTCCTTGGCATTTTGAAGAAAGAACTGATATGTATTTTGTGTGGGAAATTTTCTGATTGCCTTCAGGACAGATTTTTTTCCTTGAAAGCAATTTGTCTCATTTAGTTTATTGGGTCAATGAGGCCCAGTCCTGGAGCTGAGTCACAAAGTGTGCCAATTTCTTGGCAAACTCAGTGCCAGCCTGCTTGATTCTCAGTTTTCTCTATTTCAGAGCACACTACTTCATCACATCAGTGTCAGTACTTCACAGAGCATTCAAGTGCAAGTCCCACATAGTTATGTGTGCTAAAATAGGCCATTGAATTTTAATCAGACTTAAAGCTGTCCTTTTGTATCTCATCCAACACTGATAGTGATGCGTTTTATCACTTAAAAGAGAATTGCTGTACATAAATTGACTGTCTTGTCAGTATAACCATAGTTATCTATGTAACAAAATTGTTACAGATCCATCGTCAAGGTGACCTCAATTCTTGCTCAGTTTTCCTGAACAGATTTATACTGGCTTTGTGCAGTTAGATGGAAAAGATAAACAAAACGCAATAAATAATTTTTTTCTTTATTTCCAAATTTGAAGATTAATAAGGTAGATGGATTGAGTAAATCCAGATTTACCTCACTCTACTTCAAATGTTCTCATTTGTTCAGATGACAAAAGCTTTATCAGAAAAGAAGAGAGAAAAATTTGAAGGGGAAAGCTATGTGCTCTGAGGAAAAAAGCAATAATCTTTGCAATCTCAAGAGCTTGTAAAATGACTTTTGTATTACAAAATCCAGACAACTAGCTCCAGGAGCTTTGATGACATGAATTTCACAGGGTGAAAGCAAACCACTTTTAAACACTGGTAAGTAGAAGGAAGAGACATCAGAATAATTTTAAAAAGTAGGCACTGGAATAAAATGATAAGAAGGAAGGCTTAGACAGCCTTTTCAAGAAGGGAACATGGTGCATGGGGTAGAGGAAAGATACATCACTCTCTAGAATTACCTGAAGGGAGGTTGTAGCCAGGTGGGGGTCAGTCTCTTCTCCCGGGTAACAAGCTATAGTACAGGGCGAAATGGCCTCAAGTTGTGCCAGGGGAGGTTTAGGTGGGATATGAGGAAACATTTCCTCACCCAATGGGCTGTCAAGCATTGGAACAGGCTGCCCAGGGAAATGGTTGAGTCAACATTGCCAGAGGTATTTAAAAGAGGTGTAGATGTGATGCTTGGGGTTGTGGTTTGGTGGTGGACTTGGAAGAACTGGGTTAAGGGTTGGACTAGATGTTCTTTTCCAACCTAAATGATTCTATGATTATTGAGTGATACAGAGCATGAGAGAATATGCATATGGTCCTTGCACAGAACAGGACATCAGACTTAATGAAGGTTATTTCTTGGAATAAAATAAGAGTCAGGTTTTCACTGTGAGAGGGAAGAGGGATAATTACTGGAAATTAGATTTTTCCTCTCCAATAGCTATTTTTGTGAATATTAAATGTAATAATGCAGGAAAACCATCATGTCTGGTAATCACACTCTATGCTAGATTCAGTAGCAAATTTTTGACTTTTCATTTACTAAATGAGATATGAGAAGCAGTGAAAAGTATCCTCTTTTTTTTTAGAATTAAGACTAAGTTATTTCTTCACTTCGTCTTATCTTTTCCGGCTTCATGTCCAATAGAATAGAATTATGTTATTTTATTTAGTTATATTTCACATTCATATCACTTCAATTAGAATAACACTTCAAAAGGGTTTGTGCACTGCAGTCTAAGCAAGCTCAGGAGTATGTTTTAATTCAGATGACCTCCCCAGCTTGTGGATTTATGGACCCACATATTAGTCTTGTTTTCAGTTTCCTAGTGGCAAAATTTAGAGGCAGGAATGGAATTGTCACTTGAATTTAAAAAAAAAAAAAAAAATCCAAACACGAAAAATGTCAGCAAACACAAGAAACCAGCTCTGCATGAGTGGGATGTTACTTTAGAGCAGAGGCAGTAAGTAGACCATGTAATTGTTAGAGCTGAGTAGGGGTTGTGACCGTATTATCTGTGCCATGGATATTTTGTACCTGTTGAGAGTACTGTACTTTGATGGAGTTGCAGCAGGAGATTTGTAACCTGAAGCTAAATAGTCCATAAAGGGATCATGCTACTGCATTTTTTGCTTCTGTGGTGCCTGAAATCCTCAGCAAAGTGGTGCTTAACTAACAGGTCGAAGGAATAGTACCTTTTATTTTACATGCTTCTAGTAAAGTAGTTCTGGAGTTGTAAAGGCTCATGGGTGGAGCCCTGACAATTCCGACTTGCTCTGGGTATTACTATAAACACCTGTCATACGTGGTAGAGTAGGCACAAAGCATCGTTCTTTACTGGAGGGATTACCAGGTATGCACACATTTACAATATGTGCTTCAAAATTCTGGAGAAAACGGAATGATGAAAATGATCTCAAGAGGTCACAATGAATTTCCCCCTGTTTTTCTTACCGCAAGAGCACAAATGAGGAAGCTCCTGGCTGATGATGCCCTGCTTGCAAGTGAATGATTTCCTTCTCTGTTTCCTTAGACCTTTGTAGGACTCTTATTTTCTTATTCAATCTCAATCGCTCAACAGCAATATGTCGTTGAGAGCTATCAAGCGTCTTGTCCGGTTGTTAATCCTTTAACAAATATATTTCATATTTCTGATTTTTTTTTTTTTCCATTTTCCCGTACATCCTGACATCATACTGTGTTCACTAGCAATATGCTCTTTGGGATGAATCAGATGTGTTATGGCACTAGTAATATGGACTGGAGTATCTCACTGGACTCCCCATAATAATAATAATATTAATAATAATAATAATAGCGAGTATGAGTCAGTGCAGGAGTGGCTAAGATTAACTCAGAGTTTCGGGGAGCCAAGAGATGATTCATCCTTTGAAATAAAGAGAAGCTGATAATAAACATTAATAGACATTTTCAGTTTTGTTTGCAGCACACCAGCACTTGCTGTAGATACTAGGAAGCAACATGAGGAACTGAGAATTTCATACTAGCAGCAGTTTTATAATCAATGACTTATGTATGTTGATTTGTCACTGCTGTAGGCGTTGGCACTCTCTACTGTCAAGATACAGCAACAAACTTTACTGGTTTTGCTACTGCAGCAGCTTTTTTTCACATTCCTTAGTGCTGTTCTTTTGCACTTGAGATTTGCCAGGTGTTTCCTTGAATTTCTGGATCCTAAGTGCATAGCAAGAACAGCTATGCTAATTTATAGTATTTAAAGTGGCAAATGACTCAGATAACAGGAAATTCATCCTGATGTAGATTCACTGGAGAGTAGAATGAATTTGTTCTCCACTGAGTGGATGTGTTTCCTCCTCCTCTTTGCATCTCTGCCAAATCATTTTAATTGGGACCTCATGCTACTCTGCCTGTTGTGACAGTCACTTTGAACCCTCTACTGCCTTGTTGTGACTCTGAACCCCCTACTGCTCTGAAGCCATCTTCACAATTCGGTGCTGAACTGCACGTGACTGTGCTCCCAGCTCATAGAGAACTCGCTTGCTTCAGGTGAAAAACAGTGTGATGCTTACTTTTCTCAGCTGTCAGGCAGTGTCTTTGACTTCCTGGCTGGTGTGGCCACTTGAAAGAGAGCTTTTATGTTTTGTAGTCACTGCATGTGTTTGGGCCACTTTTATCTGGTCGAAGGAAAGACACATGTCGGAGTCACACTCGAGAGTATCTCGAGATAAACTCTGATTGGTATCCAATGTGATAGAGACCTTTCTGCCCTCAGGAATTTTGTTACTCCCTACGCATTGCTCAGAGTGGGAGCTGGCCTGATGTGTCACAAACTGTCATCTTTTCCTGTTACGTTTAATGAACATTCAACTGCTGCTTTTGTTGCCTGTTCAGTGCCTCAGACCATGGTGGCCACTGTTCTTTGTCCACCCAAAATAGTTCCATCGTGTAAATTAATAACTTATGTTTCTTTTAGAAACAGGAACAGGAGAGAAAACACCAATTATACTTTTACTGGCCATGCTTGTTCATGTCCTTGATTTCTTGAAAATTATTTATTAATTTCTTTTCCAGTATCAGGCGTTTAAGTTTACCAACACCTACTGCACAAAAAAATATATGACAGGCAATTTCCTTTAAAAAAGTACACTCCTGTCATCTGGGTGTCTGTAAAATTAATCTTTTCAATACATGCTCTTAAGCTACAGTTTTGGGGTTTTTTTAATCATGAAGAAAAAACCTGTAATTTTCATTGCAATTCCTCTTCTACATTATCAGTTTCTCACTGACCTTGTACCTGCTTTGAGACCACCATTCACAGACAAAAATGTCCAACATTTTTCTCAGCTTTCCTGTTTGTCTTTTTGAACAGAATTCTGTACCAAGGTGAAAATACTCAGAAATACTTTTTGTAATTTGTAATCTCTTTCAGTGCTCAAATATCTCAAATTCAACATGTGCCCTGTTAAATGTTCTTTAATTCCCTTCTCTCAAAAAAAAAAAAAAAAGATTGGCTTGAAACCTTGAGATAGCTGTTTGGGTTGTGTCTGTATATGCCTGCTTTCACATGAAAAATTAATTTAAAAATTACTGTAAAGTACACACCTGCGTTTAGAATTTGATAATGTTTTACTTTCTTTAAGTGAAAAATGTTGAATAGATAGTGATATCCGAGACTGCCTCTAGCCCCCCTCTTAGATTTTTTTTTTCTCCTTTCATGGCTTATGACAGCCTTATTTATAAATGGGTTTGAGCTGAGTCTGTTGCATATTTGACCTACATCATGTTAAATTTTTTTTTGTGTTGTGATCACTTTTTTGTGGATGTTTGTGAGTGTACTGATTTTGGCTGGGATAGAGTTACTGTTCTCCACAGTAGCTTGCATGGTGCTATGTTTAGTATTTGTGACCAAAACAGTGTTGATACTGCAGAACTGTTTTTGTTATTGCTGAGCAGTGCTTACAGAGAGTCAAGGTCCTTTCTATTTCTGTCCTAATGAACTTGAGAGTATTGTGCTGCATGTGAAGAGTTTATTGATCAGTCCTTCTTACACATTCAAAAGTGGGTACTACTTGACTTCAATGAGTAATCTGTTTGCATGGAAATTATTCAGATGACAACATATGAATAGCTACAACATAAGATAGCACAGTGGAATTATCTGTAAGACTGATGGAATTAAGAGCACATGAATATTATTTTGTTTAAAAGAAATGTGAAACATTACTTTTGTGAAGTGATTACTACCTTTTTTTTGTGCTGCAGGTTTTATGAAGTCAATAGTTTTGTCCTGTCTAGCAACTCTTCAGAATTGTATTATTGTAATAACGTGTGTAATATTAGTGAATTTCTATCCACCACAGGCACAAGGAATCCTTCTACCTTGGAAGCTGAATTACTTTGTACAAGTACTTTATTTTTATTTCTCACACTATCTACTTATTACGTGTTACTTCAGGGGCATTCAAGCAGATTAACTTTCTTTACCTTTCAGATTTGAGTACACACGTGTGATACTTGTACCTTTCTCAAGTAGAACCGGTAAGTGTTACATGAATCAGATACTTCCTAAAACTGTATGTTACTCAAGAAAACTACGCAGTTTTCCCAGGCTGAGGCATCTTTCTCCATACCTTCTTACAAAAGTTGTGTCAACTCCATTTAATTTGCATTGACGTGATATCAACTGGCGATTGTACAGGCTGTTCAGAGACCTTTGTGTTGCAATGTGGTGTTTCTTTTCATTGTGGGATGACTCTGCACCACTGGCCTCCATCATAACAAATTAAAGTTTAACCCATTCAGTCTGGAAATAACGGGGTTTGCCAGGTACCACTACACCTCTGTGTAGGGGTAGAAACCTTCCTTTGTGGAAAGGTTGCAGCTCAAATAATTTAATGGGAAAAACCGTAACCATTTTAGGATTTTATTCTCAGATAAATAGTTCTGAGACAATAATTAACAACATCTATATACACACAAAAGAGTTCACATTGTTGAACCTGGGGTGAGAAATAAGGGAAAGAAGAACAGATGAGAGAAACGAGAATACAGTTTTCTTTATGCTGAAGATATCTCAGATCCTTAGTAAGATAAGAAAAGGATCAGAAAATTGCAAGACAATTTATATTGAGCTCTCAGGCAGATGGAGTCTATTGTGTTTTTTCTTCTACTCTAAACAGTAGATTAATACCTTCCAATTAAATATACATTTCAGAGTGGGAACATTCCTGTGGCCTTGCGAAAGTCAGCCAGGCTTGAGGTGATTCATAGTAAGACTCTCCTTTGTGGGAATCCTGAATTAATCAAAATACTTATGGAGAAAATATTGCAGATATCCAGCATCCTGTAAGACTGAACAGTGCTTTTCAAGTTCTTTTTATATGGTCTATTTTTATTCATCTAGTTCTGCATAAAATGATACTGCAATGTGAAAAGGATGTAAGCATTATACTTCCCTCTCTTTCTGTTGTGTAGTAAGTCTTCACATTGCTCTTAGTTTGGAAATTTAAAGTACATTGGTCAGTTACTAATTATTTATTAAACAGAATAGTTGGCAGTGTAAGTTGTTTTGGAAGTTTACATCGCCATGCTGGTTCCCAGAGTATCTCACACTAACTGTGAGAAATCTTCCTTCACTTTGGTGGTCTCTCTCTTTGCCGTCGCTCTTTTTTTGACACTCAGCTGTGACATGGCCTGCATCTCTGTCCCGATACTATTCAGATTCAAACAATGGGGAATTATTTAGTATGATCCACTGAGCTGGGATCCGGTACAACAGGATGAAATCTGTAAAATAAAATTCAGATTTGAATATATGAAAGCTTCTCGAGAGTGAAATCTATGAAGAAAGGGACATTTGGTAGAAGTTGTGGAAATCCCAACATGGTAGATTTTTGCAGAAAAAGCAATCTTGTCTGGAAAGTGCTGTCTATATTGAGATATGCTGTATGATCTAACCCAGCAGGGTCTGTCTAGGTTTTTTTCGGAACAGCATAGAAGGACTGGATACAAAAGATAAGGAGAAAAGTTAGCTTTGAAATCCTATATTACTGTTCTAATCATCTGATGTGATAAGACCCAGCAACAAGAGGAACTTAAGCTTGTATTAAGGTGAACTGCTAAATTATAACTCTCTCCAAAGTTTCATCTAAATCCTTCTGCTAGGTTGCTTATTTCTCGCTCAATACAAGAACACTTTTTCATTGTAACTTTACCTAACCTTTTTTGAAAACTATGAATTTTTAACCACAAATTTTATTCACGTAACCTCAGATATCAGTGAATAATGTTTTTGAAGTTTTGGTGGAGAAAGCTTCATGAGTTTGCAAAGGATGATGTTACTATAAAGCCTATTTAACCTCTTTCATGCTTAATTTTCTTTTCAGTTTTCCCAGTGGAAATATTCAACATTCAAGTAGAAAAAGCTCCTTTTCCAAATCAGATCTGAGATTACTTTGAAGAAGACATGACTTACAAATAAACAAAGTACTAGCGCTGTGGAAAAAAAGTTGAATTGTTCTTTTGGTTGGTTTCACATCATGCCTTAAGAATTAGATGCATATTAGGAAGGTCTCAATGGCTTTTCCAAATTGTGTTGTCTGATGCTGGGAAGCAGGCCAGGCTCACTTATAAAGTAGGGAGTGTGAGGGAATCTCTTTTGATATTGCTTGAACATTTCCATAGAAAGTTGTGTAATTAAATCTGAATAAATTCTGAAATTTTTATGACGGCCAAATACATTGCATAATTTGAGCAACGTTGATATATCTGGAGGGTGGTTGTAGAGTAGAAATCTGGTACAATTTGTTTCTGTATGCTGCCACTGGCAATCCTGCACTAGAAGTGTGTGTGTTTTGGCTGGGAAAAAGAATGGTCTTCTATTGTTAGGCAATAAAATTGAGTAAGAGATGGGATCTTGTGCTGTGATGGAGAAATGTTCTCTTGGAGATGTTCTCTTGGAAATACACTAGGCAGTCAAGAATTTTCCTGTAACATCAAAGCCAAAGGACTAAACAACAGGCTGCTGCTTTGTAGAGGTAACAATATTATTTGTAATTTTTTTGCAGTTGTTTTGATGTTAGTTATCCTCTAGGCATGAAGCAATTTCAGAGGGTGGGAACAGCTGTCCTCGTTGATAGGGATATCTTGTTACTGTTGCCTGCTTTCTTCTGACAGTGATAGTGACTGCTATCAGAAACAGGATATGGAAGTTTGACAATTCCTGTGTACTCTCATACATCCACTGTTTACGTAAATCAGAGGGAAATACTTTCACTCTGCATTGCTTGGAGCATTAATGGAGAAAAGATCCAAAAGACCAAATGAAAAGCCTGTGTGCCAGAAAAGTGCTTCGTTATACATGCAGGAGAAGCTGCATGCATTTCAGATGTGTAATTTTTTACTAATTTTTTCTTTTCTCACCCTGTAGGAGGATGGAACACAAAAAACTTTGCTCTCCCACTTTCAAGGATTTCATAACAATTTTGATCCCTGTTTTTCTGTTAAAAAAAACCCGAACACTGTAAAATCGCTGCTGAATATTCCCATTCATGTACTCTGCCCGACTGTAGTCAGTTTTGGTGCTCAGGATCTGCCCTGTTTACAGTGACTGAAATTGATAGATTTTCCAAGTTTATTTGATTTATTTCAGTATTAATTTATTATCCTGGAGAAAAGATCCAAAAGACCAAATGAGTTTTTTTGGGTTTTTTTTGTTTGTTTGTTTTTTTTTTTAATGTGGAAGTGTTTTAGGAAAAAGAACAAGATTAGAGTAACTACTAAACAGAGTGTTCCCAAAAAGCCCAGCAAACAAAAGGAAGCCAAGATTGCGACAGATAAGGAATGTCATTACGAACATAGCTCAGGGCTATTCTGACTTGTGGCCATAGACGCAGGAAGTAATTTTCCTCCTGGATCCTTTTGAAACATAGGAACAAAATAAAAGTCTGATGATTGCAGGTATAGTGTGTGGGAGATACTGGAAGATATGTGAATATCTGGGCAACAGGATGAAGGTGCATGTATATGAATTCATGACTCCTAGCTGCTAAATTTTTTAGGATATCATCACTAATACACCAGCATCTGTGATGAAATTACATATCTTCTTAATAGTACTTCCTTTCTTAACAGTCAAATAATGTGGTAGGATGTCCCTGTTCCTATGCTCTGAACAGTATGTTCACAGAATTGCTTAGAAAAATTCTTCAGTTTTGTTTCCATTATGTCAACTGCAAGAACTACATGCAGAAGCTTTAGGCATTTTAATAATTAACTGAAGAACTGTCAGGACTGATTAAAAATCTCAGACAAACACCATGTATATGAAACAAATTAACCCTGCTGAGATAATAAATGAAAAAAAAAAAAATTTTCCAGAATACTACCTTCCTTCGTGCAGATTAAATTGTGTATGTGTTTATTTCTACATGTGTATTTGATATGTTTATCTCTATGGGTAGTTTTTTCTATGATTAATAGGTAATTACCAGTTTTTATTTACAGCAAAATGAACAATACTCTCACTGCTTTCTTATAAATATTTGTTATTTATGTTTGTATATTATATGCATGCTCTTTAATCTCTCTATAAATATGTTCTTTAGAAGGACATTTTTTGGTGCTAAAATTTAGCTGCAAAATTTTGCTATCATGTTTTTGACTCAACTACATTTTTCAGTTGTATTTCACAGGTAATTCTTGCAAATTAAAATTGGCATCATATTCAGAAAAAAAATATAGTTTATTGCTTATCTGGCCATCTTATTTTCCAGTTGCGTATTTCCTGCAGTTCACTAATTTTTCCCGATTTTTTTTTTTAATTTGTATTTTATCCGAAAACATTTCTTCCTTACTCTTTATTCTGCATTTTAAATTAATTATTTCCCAAATTTTTGTTTGTACTAAACCCTGAGGGCAAACCAATTGACTTCATTTTAGATTCAGACAAGCATCTTCCAGAACAAACAGTAAGTGAAATTCTGGTGACATAAACAGTTTACACATTACAGGAGCTCTACCTTTAAAATTCAACTTGCAAATTGAGGTTCTAAGAATATGAAATCACAACACTTAGAGTGAAATAGTCTTCTGTGTGGTAGGTGGGGGTTGATGTTGGTGGCAATCTTGCAGGTTGTTTCATTTCTCAATGTTTCCTTAAGAAAGCGTTGTTTTGCGTTCCTCCACTAATTAAATGCTTGCTAGGTGCAAAGAGCAGCCCTGGTTGCATAAAAAGGATAGTTAAAGTGGTTAAAGAGCTACCCAGAAGTTTGTTACAATGCTCCATAGACACCAAGTGCCTATATGAATTTGTCCATACCAAATACTATCTCCTTTAAAGAAAATTGTAAGAGCTCATAGACTTCTTGAAGGTAGGACTTAATCTTTAATGTCTTCCTGCCTCAGGTGCTCCACCGTAAATTGTAGTCATTCATTTCTGCACAATCAAGCACAGAAAATAGAGTATGCTTCATTCATGTGAGAATAGGAACTGAAGTAAAACATAACATAGCAGTGCAGAATGTGATTACAAGACTGAGCTTTCTACAGTCTACTTACTTTTGCTTGAATTTCTCTCTGTCTGGATCCCCAACAGGGTTATGGATAGTACAAAAAAAAATTATGAAGTAATTAACATTCCAGAGATCATACAGTGGACTCTGGGGGAAAGCATGCAAGCAAATTAATACATATTTCATTTCATTAGAGGTTAGAAATTCTGTTGATCAGTATATAAACAAAAACTGACAGTTAAAAATGTTTATCTCAAGTGAAGAAAATTTTTTAAGTTGAATCAGCTGAATTTAAAAAAATTAGACTTAGTTAATATGGGCCATTCACTTAAGAGTTAAACTCGATCATCCTTCTGGGTCCCTTCCAACCCAGGCGATTCTGTGGTCTGATGAACGTTAGAAGGATGGAATTCCTTGGCTTCAGGGACTCTAACTCTAGGCTGCTTTTCCTAGAAGAGGCTCACCTACATAACCCGTATTCAGCAAAAATTGTGTTTCTGAAAAAGAGGTTGGTAAGTGTTTACTTGTTAAGAGAAAGATTTTTGGTTTTGTTGTGGTATTAGTCATGTATATGACTATGTCAAAACATGAGCCAAGTAAGAGATGAAACCAGAAAACATTGTGTAATATTTCTATTGTAACTTCTGGTATTATTCGAAATTTCAGTTTTATTTGTTATGACCTCCATCTTTCAGTCTGTTTTCGAGCTAGATTTTTAAGTCCCTTTGCCAATCCCAGACAGAAGCTGCTGGTACTAACTTCTGCAAGTTCCTCTTCTTCAGTAAGGGCATTTTGAGGAAGCAGTTTAGGATCAATGTCAGTGGTTTGATAGACCCAAGGACAGAGTAAAAGGCTCCAACAAGTTCCCGGATGAAAGAGGCGCTTGAGTGTGGTGTAGCAAAAAAATAGGAGAAGGAAAGAGGTTGTCTGCTCCCGTAAACACAAACTATTTTTCATGTTCTATTTCTGTCTTTGGCTGAGAAGAACTTGTTGGTAGAAGACAAAGAGAGGACAGTCTGCCACTGCATAAAAACCACGTCGTACTTCATCAGTTTTCCCTGGTTTTCCATACACACTCTAAGAAGGTCGTTTCTGCCAGCCTTATAACAGGAAGTCAGGATTTATAATGAATGTAATTTTTCTGAAGCAAACTTTTTAAACTCAAACTAGGGCTACTGATTTTGTGCTGTACTATTTTTTCTGGGAATAAATTTCACATGGAAATGTCCCAGAAAGTAGGAAATTCACAAGGCATTTTACTTACAATGTTTCTCTCCATCTTTTCTTTATATTTTGTTCATAGATCTTTCATACTCTTCTGTAGCGTTGGCTGGTGCAAGGTTTCTAGTGAGACAGAGGACATTCACATTTATTAAAAAATGGTTTCATGGTGTACCAGAAATCACAATTGTTTTGGAAATTAATGATACATGGAATCCTATGATTCAGACCATGCAAGTGCAGAGAAATAAAAGGCTTTTTTTTATAACAAACCAGCAGCAGACAGCTAAAAGGCAGAGAAAAAAACCTGAAGCAAAGAGAGAAATAATTATAAATGTACAATTTAATTCCCTCAAAATTTCAGCCGTTATAAATTAGCAAATGTCATTTATGGTTTGGAAATGAAATATTTAGTTAATCTAATAGGCTTTTCTCCTCAGGCCCACTGCATGAAAGAAAAGCAGAACATGCAAGCCTGGTCATGTACTTATGAACATCTTTTTTCATGATCAGGATGTGGGTTTGCTAGTCATCCTTGTGCCTCCATGATCCACACTGGTGTTGATGTCAGTGCTCTGTAGTGATATGAACGGGCTCAACCTTCTGAAAGTTGCCACACATATTGTGAGGTACAAAGTCTGTTGGATTACTGTGGCACTTTGCCAGCAGCTGGCTTGCTTAGAGGAACGAGTCATTGAGGAAGCCTGTGACAGGACCAAATAGGATGAACATCTGGCAGTGAGGGAATAGGGGCAGTATGGGTGTTAGGCAGGCTCTTGATTCCACTGTCTGTTCCCTCTTAACCTGTCATCCTAAATCTCAATACTATCTGTGTATTTAAGCATATCCTCCTAAGCTGTGGCTTTTCGATAAGCTCACTTTATTTCTTACACAAGAAACAGAAGGTGGTGTACTTTTGTTGCTTCCTTTCTCATGGAGACTGTGCAGTAAAAGTGATTATCTGTGAGATGGGAAAAACCCCAAATGAACGTGTGCACGTATTGAGCTATCTCAAGCATGTTCCTTTCTGAAATAATTTAGGAATCACAGTGTTTGTGCTACAGGTCACATGTTTTTTACTACGTATTGCCACAAATGGTAGAAGAAATTTGGTAATTCAGCTTTTTTATAAAGCTTCATTCATTGTGATGCAATGTGACCTTCAAAAACCTGTCTGGCTACTTCAAGTGTTTACAAGAGAGTAGGGAATGTTTGGTGTGCTGTTACAGAGATGTTTTTAAATATTAATAGAAAGAAAGTATCTTTCAACTCTTTACCCAATCAGTTTCTTTCCTTCTAAAATATTTGGTACTTTGAAGACTAATCTCTTTGCAATGTAGTATAATAAATGTATGACAACAAGGTTCATGAGAAAATAGAAATCATATTTGAGTATCAGTTACTGTTTAAAAAATAAAATTGCTATCCCTGCATGATAGGGTAGTCACAGCACTTAGTTATGCAGCTCCAAAGAGGTCGTGGATTCTTGAGAACAAACAGTATGAGTTCAGGCCAATAATGGTAGAAGTGCTTTTTATGGTGAAACAGTATATATTACTTTTGAAATAGAAGTATTTTGCCCTCAGCTCACTACCAGCCAAGGAAAATAGTGCTAGTAATGACATCTAATACTTCTAGTCTGAAATAGACTAAAAAAAATCAGGATTGTGTCTACCACTGACAGGAAAATCTTCATATGAAGTGGTTCTTATCTTTTGGATAAAATTAAATTTCTGGGTTTCTCCTTAGTGCTAAAAACACGTTAAAAGCCTTTTCAACACAATGCTAGCACAGAAAACAATATTTTCTTAGAAATTACAAGGAAATCACAGGTATGAGAATATCTCTCTGTGAAAAGAGATATCTGTGAAAAATTTTATAACTAATTTAGAATTTGATGTTTTTATGTGAGGAATCCTGCCTTACTAAAGTAATCTCATTTACTTAATAGTCCTTTCCAACCTTAATAATTTTGTCATTCTATAATTTGCCTTCCATTTTGAAAATGGTCTGTTTTGCAAAGACAAGAAATGCTGTATCTCCATAAATTCTGCAGCAGGCGCCTCTGAATGGAGGTTCCCTCCTTAGCCTTTCAGTCCATTTTGCCAGCTTGCTTTCCAAGCTTAGAAACGAGTTTTTTTAATGTGATTTTCAAGCTCTATAATTAAGACCACTTAGGGATGCATTTGCTGCATAGTCCAGATCAGCTGAACAGTTCCTGCTGGTACATAGGCCAAGAAATGGGGTGAGGAAGGCAGGTACAGTAAACTCCCCAGACCTCCTCCTGGGCAGAATTGATGTTGGAGGGATACACAAGCATTCAGATTATTCTATTCCATCCCAGTCTGTCATGTCTAGAGTTTCCTTAATGTAGCAGCATATCGTGGCCCAGGCAGCCCTTTGATATGTTAGATACCTCCTCTCCGCAACCAATGTGAGGCCAGTGCAGGACAAACCCCTCCTCGCCTCAGACTAGATTAGATGTGCTCTTTCTGCTCGCCAAGGGTAACTCAGAAGCAATGAAAACACTGTATCTGGTGCCCTCATGCTGCTAGCAGCACTGGGTTTTTTTCTACCATAAACAAAAATTTCCCTTCTTTCATCAGGATGTTCACTTGGAAGTAGAACCTCTGCTGCTTCAGGTAGAGGCCAACCTCACAAACCGTTTCAGATTTCTGTGTATTTTTTAACTTCCCATTACACTACAGTTAGCAGTGTTATCAGTTACTTGTTATGAGATAAAATCCTGCAGCCCATTCTTTTGTGTATAATTTCTAAACCTCTGGATCTGGTCATGCAAAGTAGAACTGTGCAGCCACACTCAGTGATAACAAGAGAAACCAAAAGCTTTGCATCCAAAAATGCATTTTGCCCTTCTCTTTCTTCTGACCCAAAGCCTTAAACTTGATTTCACTTTAGGAAGGAATTTCCTAGCTGTACGCTGTCACTGTATGGTGGCTCTTTATGCCATTGCTTGCCACCATTTGACATGAGCTATTTGTCGACAGATTAGCGTTCAGACTGGTTGTAGGGTGTTATGGTGGTCTGAAAGTGAGTAGTCTCAGAAGCACCATGGTATAGCCCATCTAGTGGGTATCAAAAAAGTGATGTGCAGAGCCACAGAACGGGCCAGGTTGGAAGGGACATTGAAAAACTGGCTGGTCCAACCTTTAAGAGGAAAAGGAGCATAGGTGAGATTATCCAAATACTCTAAAATATTAGAGAGCTCTTTCTCCCACAGGAGATGCCCCTAAGAAGGCTTTCCTGCAGCTTGTATGGATTCCGGTCTGTCTCCTTATGCTTTATTCTCTTGGCTAGTACTTGCTTGTGTTCTTCCCTCCCAAGAATTTTGACACTTCGCCTCTCAGGCTGTGGGCTGATCTACAGCCAGTGGGTGACAAATTTCTTTTCAAGTTCTTCTCTGTTTAGTCATCTGAAGAATGTGTTTCATGAGAATTCCAGAGAAACTTGCTCAATACTGGTCTGATTCTAAAAAGCAGGGGAAACACTCTGATTCTGTGTCCTCTGAGGTGATCTCAGGCTCTACAGAGGCACTTCCTTGATGACGACCTTTACTTCACCTCCTCATCTTTGACCATCAGACACCCTACCTCAAAGTGTAAAAAGATGAAGTTTTAGGTGTGGAAAGGTCAAATATAAAAAATAGTGTAATTTCATTTCAGCCTGGCACTAACAGAACATGAAGTTAAAAACAATGCTTTACTTGATAAGGAAGAACTTACTGCATGTAGAGAGGCCCCAGTCCTCAACTATCAAATGTTCTATCTGAAACCACATCATTTAGAACAGGAAACCCAGAAAAATATGTTTCCTCCAGATCATGTTGACGTAATGGTGTATATAAGGTAATTAATATTCTGGATTTCAAACTGGCCTAATGGAATCCTCCAAGGCAAAATGATAGGAGAAAGCAAACAAAACATTTCCTCTCTTTTTCCAGAGAAAGATAAATAGGAATATCTAAGCAAGTTCTGACAAGCTTTAAAATCTGATATGAAATTTGATTGTATTATACCACCTAAACAGGATGAGAGAGTTGTTGAGAGTTGGTTGTTCCACAAAATAAACCTTATTTAGGAGCTAAAAAGTAACAGCTGGTGACCAGAAACTCTTTCAATCCAGAGCTAAAATGTGGTGTATCAGACCAAGAAGTTTAAAAAGCCTAACCATTTTCTAGATGTTAGAGGAAGCAAAACAAATAATCACTTGAAGTGTTTATTGTTTGAGCCATTTAGTCAGGAATCAACTCTCAAAGACATAAAAACTGCAGGAAAATAGTAGAACAGATCTCTGAATGGTAGGGACCAATTATTTCAGCGTTGCATCCAACTTTGGCTTAAAGAGCAAACAGATGTGCTTGAAGTTTATTACCCTTTCTACTGTTCTTTCCCTAATTTGATTAAATA
Source organism: Oreocharis arfaki (assembly GCA_013398015.1). Classification (NCBI taxonomy): domain Eukaryota; kingdom Metazoa; phylum Chordata; class Aves; order Passeriformes; family Paramythiidae; genus Oreocharis; species Oreocharis arfaki. The sequence continues at coordinate 394,327 of VZRR01001507.1, read as the reverse complement.
AGTGGAGAGAAAGAGCAAGACAGAATGTGCTTTCTCTTTCCACATAGGGTGGCTACTGATATGCAGCAGGCTGAAGTTGATGGTTCTTGTGACAAATCGATTAAATTTGCTCTTTTGGTATATCTACCAGGTTCTGCTAGAAGATGCACTATCCTCATGGATTTTAAATCTGTTCTTTTAATCAAAAGTGTGATGTAAGGCAAGAAGTTTGTGTTTCACCAGCTTCAAGTTCTTGCCTTTTCTTTGACCGCCAAGTTAGAGGGTGGTGCAGGATGTAAAAAAATACACTGCTCTACACTGGATTTAATAAGTACACTTTTAAAACTAATTTTATACAAATTTATCACTCTATTTACTTTTTTGATATGTGAGTGGAATTATGTATCCAACAAGAGATATGCAAACCCCTCAAAAGCTGCCAAAGAACACAAGTTATACAAGCGGGCATGTCACAGGCTGACTTAGTGACTCACGTCTTGGCAGCTGCCCTATAAACAAAGCTACTGAATTGGTTTGAATCTGTCTAATCATAGGACCTTTTATGTAGCTCACTGTCAAAGATATGCTGTAAAGAATTACTAGAGAGTGAAAATTTGATCAAAATGCATGAATTACTAATGATTCGAAAAAATTAGAGTAGGCTTTAGGAAATCAATTATAACAGTTGTATTGCAGTCTCTGAGTTTTAATCATGTATGAATACATACTAAATCTAAACCGAAGGTATGCGAATCAAAATGCATTCTCTTAGTCATTTGCATTTCTGCTTTGGGAGTCAGCCAATCACCAATGCCAGAGCTTCTGATCACCTGAAGAACTTTTTGAATATCAGGTAGATATGGAGGATACGGTAGTCATAGTTGCTTTACAGATGATTAAAGTCCTGCTTATATATTCTGAGTGCTGGAATGCAAGGAAAAAAAAAGTAAAGTAAAAAATTAGAAACCAATAACTGTGATTCTGCAGGTCAGATTTTTCCTCGAAGTTGTAGTATTATAGAGGTAGCCAAGTTCCAAGAAAGGGTAGTCATGCTGCTTATTAGCAGTTATTTGCCAATTTATAGAAGTGTAAAGTGTATTTATACTCCAGAGCTCAATAGCAATGAGTGTTAAGCATTAATAATTGAGGATACTTCTGCTGGATCACAAGCCCGCTTTAGAAAATAAATACTGAAAATTTAGAATGATTGCTATACTATAATGTTACAGTCTTTTTAGGTAGATTTGTTCTAATCTGGACCTGTGACTGCAAAGTCTCATCTTTCTCTTTTAATTTCTTCTGGAATGTTGGTTTTTTGACTTTCAGAACTGAGGACACAATTACTTCTGCCTGGAGAGGAGCGAAAAGTATTGGTGGTCAATTTGGCTAATCACTATCATTTCATTTAGAAATTGAGTGAGAACTCAGTTTATGCATATTTTCAACTACCGTTAGCAAATCTTCTCAGTTTGTCACATGCTCTGGAGCAGCATTTACTGTTAGATAGTTCCTAAGTCCATGTAAATTAACAATTTCTTCTGCGTTTTCTCCAGAATTGTGCAGCTCAGAAACCGTGACCCAATACATATGGAGATGAATTTTAGTTTTCTGGGATAGGCCAAAAATGACTTTCAACTGAATGTTTCTTTAAATATCCAGAAATTAAGCGATACTGGAAGCAAAGAGCTAACAAACTAAGAGAGCTAACACATCTCACTTTTATCCAGAAGCTGGAGAATGATGCTGTGCAGGAGGGAGGTCTTGTAGAGAGGCAGAAAATTCCATCTTGTTTCTTTGGGGGATTCTGGCGTAGTTTTCACCTTCCCTGGCTACAAGGGCTGTCCAAAATTCTCAGTCTCACAGGAAGATTTGGCAAAGAAGGAAAATTCCATCAGGACCAATTTGCAGTCAATGCAGTTAATGCCTCGCTGCTATCTGCTGTGCCATTATTTTTTGTCTGGCACAGGGACTTGAACACGGATTCAGCTGACCTGTAGGTTGATTCAGGCTCACTGAAGTTGATGACATCTTAGCATTTCCCTGAAGCTTAGCGTGCAAATACTGCTTTAAATACAGATGTTTCCCCAACATGACAAAGGTTTCCGTGCTGAAGTGTCATTTAATTTGAGAACAAAAGTGTTTTGTTCTAAATGCAGCACCAAGGCTTGAAATTTACAGAAATTAAGCACATTTAGTTTATTTAAATGATTATGATTGCTCTTCAAGCTGTTGCTAATTGAAGATGCCAAAACCAATGTCTAATAGGGTTTTAGTCCTTATGACTGTTAAATAGACTCCACAGATTTTTGTTGGCACCCTGAGGTATTTTAATTTATGCTACAAATGTATTTTCAGGGCCAAGTGTTTTAAGAAACTCTCATTGGAAATTAAGTTTGAATTTCATTCCAGTGTGTAGAGTGAGTACTGAACCATTTTTCTTCCTTAAGTAGTTTAAATAATTTTTTTTCATAACAGTATGGTACAGTGACAAATTGAGGGAAAAATAGCGGCCAATAGGAAACTTACTATCCATATTAATATTTTTACAGTCTCTTTGTTGTTCATGGGAATGAACCTTACTCTTTCAGCAACAGAGTTTGCACCCTGTACGTGTCATAGACAAATATCTGTGCTGCAAGATACAGCTATTTATCTTCAGGTCATTTGAGCAGCACAAGCTTTGTACTTTATAGAAACATTTTGTTCTAAGTTTGTGCTTTTTTCTTGGCTTTTTTCTTTTTTGAATGCTTGACATATTAGACATAATGATGAAGAATAATGAGGCTACTCAGATGATATATTTGATTATTTTTCAAGGAACACAGTCCCAGAGGTTGGTCTAGTGACCATATTTTTGGTTTTGGACACCCTGTAGCATAATGGTTCTTTTTAAGCAGAACCCACTGTTTTATTCAGTGCACAGTTCTGTTCAATAAGAGAAATGGCAATGTATGTTCTTTTATGCCTTTTTTTTAAGTTTTGGCATTATTGTTTCATTTTTTCCCCTTCTGCAAGTAAAAATTAATAATGCTAGCAGCTTAAACAACAAAAGAAGGAAAACCTATATGAAAAAATGTAAATTTGACCTGCCACAAGGATGGACTAAATGATATTAAATATCTTTTCCAACCTAAGTGATTCTACGATTCTAAAGACTCTGTCATGAAATATTTGGGAAGTGTCCCTTTTACAGAATCACAAACCTTCGAGTGACTGTGATTATCTATGATGGTATATAAAATAATATATAAGAAATTATAATAGATAAGAGCATAGGTTTGCCTCAGCGGGTGGCGTTTGAGGGGTACATAATATGTCAAATATTTTACATCAGCTAATGTTTATTTAAGTTAAAGAGCAAATGTAATTTTCATGTATTTCAGGAACTGAGAAGACAAATCGAACTGCAAAATCAACAGAACATTCTCAATAAAATGTAATTTATACAGATTTAAGCTTATTTCATGATCTTAAGACACGAAATTTGGGAGATAATCATCACTGAGAAATAATGCTTTTATTGCTTTTATAAAAGTTACTATCTCCAGGGACATGCATAGATAGTGAATTTTGCTCTAGAAGAAAAGATTTCTATTGTATGTGTAGATCGTGAGTGTGTACTAGATACATATATGTGAAGATAAATGTGTATATATATATGTATAGATAGATACATAAAAAAATGCTAGCTGCATTTTCTCTAGTCTTGCATTAATACATACCATGTATAGTAATTCTCTTAAATCAAAATAACAGCAATGTTTTTGATAAGTGCCAGCTAATTTGTAAACATTGCTGATGACAGTGCATTTAAACAGATTTAAAAATTCAGAGAAGGATAAAAGCTTCATAAAGGAGCACTATATCTGTTTGAAATGAAAGTGACAGAAGGATTTTGTACAAGGACACTGTTTCACTTTTGTGAGAACTCTTCCAGAATAAGTAGTAGAGAATTAAATATTCTCTGCCCCTCTCTGGGTCTTTCTTGAGAACTGCACTGTTTGTGTGTATATGATGTTAACTGATTGTAGTGTTAATTGCTGAAAAAATCTTTCAAGGTCAAACGCTGTACGAGATTCTGAAGTGTTGGTTGTTTAAGCTACGTAAGTCGGAATAGCTAGATGAGCTAAAATACAACTATTTTTTTCTGAAGAGTTTTACGTTCCTATATTCTAAAAATATCTTTATTTCCTCTTCGCTTCGGTGGGTTTTGTTTGCAGCTGTGGGAAAGTGCACTGAAAGTTATCTATGTGCTTTTTTTTTTTCTGAAAGCAAGCAGAAGTGTGCTTATTCTCATGTCCTTTAGTAAAGAGTTCAAAGCTATGTGACTGAGGGCCTGATTTCCTATTCTTCGTTCTTTCCTTTCTCAAGATTGTGGTTGCTGAGGAAAGGTTCCATTGCAAAGAAAAAGCTGCTGAGATACCTTGAGCCACTTCTTTAATGTGGAGCATCATGTGAACTAATAAACTGGCCTTACAGTTTCTCTGAAATCAGTGAAGTGAGTGATGTCTCAAGTGAATATGTTCTTGGTGGCTGCTGAAGAAGAACAGCTGTGTTTTGGTGTAGCTGGAGTGTAGTTCGCTTCTGAAATGCTTGTGTTTAAGGTAGTCCGATGTAAAGATGCAGAGAAGGAGTTGGCAGGGTCAGGGTGACAAGTAAGGGATCAGATAGATCTTTTTAAGATCTTTTGCATTCTTGGATGTCACTACAATAAGCCTCTGCTTGATGATGCTAAATCTAGAGCCTTCAACCATTCTGATTTCCTGGACCAGATGTCAGACCTGTCATCAGATGATCATCCTGTCCGGCGTAGCCTCTCTTCTCTGTGAAAGGAGGATGGCTAGGAGCCCTCTGATGAAAGGAAAAGCTGAAAAAGTGCAATTCTTGTAGCAAGAAATCGATTCTGCCTTTGCAGTAGTAATAATCTCTGTAAAGTTTGCCCAGCAGATGCCAGCAGTGAATTAACACAGATCTTGTGAAAAATAAAAGGACCTGAATATATAACTGCTTCAAATGCTTCTCTGCTGAATGATTGCTTGAAATAGTTCAATTATTTTCATTAGGATTAATTTTTACTGTGAAGATCCTGATTTTATCCTCTGAATCCCTGAGAGAATAGTGTGTTAGACTGTCTCTATATGAATCAGAAAACATTCAGATTTAAAGTTGGGCCACAGTGCAGAGTAATATCTTTCACTTAAACAGTGAGGTTAAGTTACTTATTTTAAAGATGTTCCAGGTTTAGCCTCTTCGCACCTTATTTTTACCTGACCTATTCTCTTCCTGTTTACTGTCTCCATCAGAGTAGGAGCATAACTCTTCTTTACTGTCCCTTTCTGTTTTAATTCTAAATTTGACCTGACATTAAGCTGTTCCTTTTTGTACTGGAGGGGAAAAAAACAAATCTAAGTCATACGGTATTATCCTTCACTTTCGTTGCACCATCTGGATTCCTGGAGCTGGAGCTGAAAACTGTCAACGTCTCTTGATGCAAAGCAAATAGACTTTTAGCTAAAAGGGAAGTTCAGGCTGGGGAATCATCCTGTAGAAAGTTTAAAGCAGTTCAACATTGGAGGAAGGAAATCATTGTCTGTCAGAAGAGCTCCATCCTGCCCAAAAGCTATAGCATTCGATATCTAATGCTGTTCCTTTAAAGATTTGTCTCGTATGCATGAGTTCAGTGGAAATCTGATTTTGGTTTTATTGAAATTTGTTTTTGGTTTACTGTTTGCAAAGGTTATGTTCCAAAGAAGAGGAAAAAGTTTAGTCTCTCGTATCTGGACTTCCTTAATAGAAGGAAACTACAAGAAGGATTTGTTACTCCCTCAATAACAAAATTGTTACACATATGATTTTATGGCACTCATAATACAGGTTATTTCCGGGTAATTCTGAGCTCTACAGAACACAATGAATTATCCACATAATTATGTAGATTATGTACCTCTTAAGTGCCTTGAATCAAGGCATCAAAAATACAAATAAACTTATACCGACATGCAAAAAAGTATTTGAAATGCCTTATGATTTGGGCTTTTGTGTAGGATTGTAAGCACTGAAAAAAATGGAGTTCATTAGTAATATTTATTTAGTAATATTTATTCTTTACCCCTAAGAAAAATCCTATTTGGAACTCTAAGGACCCACTGAAAAGTAAACTTGTGTTGCATGGGGTTGAGTACATTCCAAATAATGATCATTATATGATTCTAGAATATTACTTGTTATTTTTGTGGTCTTGGCAATTACTGTATCTCATTTAAAATATTTATTTTTCCTTTTGGCTGAGTTTCCCTACAACACTGGAACAGTTGTCTTAAAAATGGTGGTTTCTCAGGCAAAATAAACTAAGCCTTGGAAATATGTCAAGACTTTTAACCAAAGATGAAGTTTCGAAACAGTCTTTGTGCAAAAAATGAATCTCACTTTCCCTCTTCAACTCATCTTTCTACCTACTGCTTCTCTGGTGTTTCCCTCTGTAAATCAAACATATGCTCTCTTTCTTTCTTTCTGACTGGAAGACTTCCAAAGTTTGGGGGGAAGTCTTACAGGAAACCCTCCAAAACATATGTAAGACTTGTTCTTCCTGTGCAGATAAAAGCCTCAGATGTGTTTAAATTAAGACTATCTGAAACTGGAAAGCTGTAATATTTAGTTTGGGGCACTTTTTAATTAAAAGGTAGAATTTTGATGGCTATTTTTCACATTATGATTTGCATCAAGGATTTTGCTCCACTGTACATGTTTATTTCAGTAAGTTCCAGATGTGCTAATCATTTGAGATTTATCTTAGTTTAAATGTTTCTTTGATTCTGAGGCTTCCTTATCAGATTATCAAATGGAAACCAGTGCAGTATATGCCTTTCATGAAGTTTTCTGTATGGCTTTGATTTGAAAACATCTGTCTTTTGAGTTAAAAAATTAATCCAGAAGAAAAGACCTTTACATATAAGATATGATTTCAATCCTTTCCCAGATATAGGCTTAGATTTTTGAGGTTGTCCTGAAGTCTAATTGCATGTTTTATAAATCTGTTTTTTTCTTGTTTGACTATTGATATACCTCATAAATGGAATCATAGAATAATGCCAATTCATAAAATTATAATTTTATAGAAGTGCAATATCACAAGTTAATTGAGCAATGACTAAAGTGATTAGCAGTAATTAATTTTACATTTCTTTCTCATTTTTCTCCTTCAGGGAGCACACATTGGACTCCTGGTCTTTTATTACTAACATTGTTAAATTATATATTCTTTCACTGATTCCTGATTCCACTGACACTGGGAAAGTCAATGCAGCCTGTTTAGCAGAAATGTCTTTTGGGGTATCGAGGAGCAGAGATGGGCAGAAGCAATCAAGCCAGCAATTATCATCAACAATATTCCTATCGTTATTTGAAGTGTGTTACTAAGAGAAGCTGCTGAGTTACTGTCTTAGTGTGGTGTTTGCTGGTTTCATGTTTTGCAAATACTGTCATTATTATTAAACCTTCCCTTGTTTCTAGACTGTGCTGAAATCCTGCTTAACAAGGAGACACACAGAGGTAGATGATTATCAGCATCAGGACCTAACTAACACATGCTGACTTCAAGTTTACATTGCATCTTTTACACTATTCTGCCATGTATTGGGAAATGCCCTGATTTTAATGAGACAAACATAGAAACTAATACTATCAAATCAAAAAGTAGTTTTTAATCCAGAGAGATATACATATGCTGTCAGGGATGCTAAAGGTGGGGCTAGCATCCTGTGTGCATTCAAAATGGTCTTTAAAAATAGTGTTAACATAACCAAAAATGGAGGCGTTGGGAGAATGATGAGCAATTCAAAGCATGTGTTTCTGCTTCTTTTCTTCTCCCCACAGACTCATTACTCCCTGACTTCCACAGAAGGTAAGTACTATTGTTTCCACTCTTTCTGTTACAATGCTAAAAAAACAATCCATGAAATTAAAGTCAGTACTCCTAAGAAGGGTAAATATTAACTTCCCAGCTTTCTCAGGAGCTATTAAATCTTCTTATAACATAAGCCTAATTAAATTGCCATGCAAAAAATTATTTTTGCTAGGCATGTAACCCATGAAGTATGAAGTTTTTTGCATAAATGTAGCTGAGGATTGACCTGGATTCAGAAGGCCCAGTAATGCTCAGGAGGTAGGAAGCTCAATTTTTATTTTCACTGCCACTCTATGACATGCTACATCTGAGAATATGTACTGTGAAACCAAAAGGCACGTATATAAAACATGGTAAAAACCAGATTATTCAGGATTGAATTGAGATTTTACTCAATGAAGGCAAGAAATTAAAGGTTTAGAAAATAAGATTTAATGAGCAAGCAGACATTTCAATCAATGCCAAAATATTCATCCTTGTATATACAGAGCGAGAAAATTCACATATATATTTATTTATAAAAGAAAACAAAAATATTTCTGAACTATTTTATAAATATCTAAAATCCAAGAAGTTAAAAATCTGTACTTCCTTATATGATATGCAACGTATTAAGTTGCACATATACGTGAGTAATGTGAATTTTGTGTCTTGTTCTATTCAACTTTACATAAGGAAAAGTAAATTCTTATCTCCTTATGGTTGCATTTGTGATCTAGATTCCTGAACTGAATTCCCGGTCTGAAGAATTCAAGACATAAATAAGGAGGCATGACAGTGAAAAGAATTACAACAAAGTAAGTCAGATCCACTAAAATATGCTTCGAGTAGGTAGATCAGAACTACCAGAATGAAAAACAGTAGGCCCTACTACTAAATAATAATTAAAAAAGGCTTCAGAAGAGCGTGTTTATTCTACTAAATAAATACTGTTATTAGTGCTTATAGAATCAGAATAGTGGTAACATCTTCCCACAACAAATTTTCTGACCCATCTCTTTGTTATTAGGATGCAGATATTTGAACACTGTTACTGATCTAGAAAAAACACTAACATTTTCCCCCCCAAAATTACTCTTTTCAAAAATCATTGTATTTAAGAAAAGTCAAAAGTAATTAACACAAAACAGTTATTTATCTCTTTGATGATGTAAAAGGTGTTTGGCAATATTGCTGAAAATGAATTCCTTGGGATGCTGTGATCTTCATAACTTCTCCATTTAGAGTATCATCTTCAATTATTGTTATCAATCCCTCAGCAATTATTGATGGGCTGAAAAAAAAAAGTTATTTCAGAGTCATGATAGAACATGTAAAAAGGACAAGAAACTCAATATAAATCTATATATCTGAAAATTTTAAAAATTGGCATTTGAGCAAATTTATTTTGAGGAAAGGCAGAGGTGGTATGAGTGTTTCAGGAGAGATATTTGTTCTCCTCAATCAGGACATACATCTAAAGTGGCTACTTTAGAAATCATCATTCATTTGCTCTAGTTTCTGATAAATGCCTGTGGACATCCAGCTGCCACTGGGCTTCCTATCAAAGTTTTCTCTGTCAGGGAAATGGACAGAAGTAATCCTTACACAATCCTTTGCAGCTCTTTGCTGTTGATTTATCCTGTTTCTGCAGCAGAGCTGACATAAAAATTGGCGTAAAAGACAATTTCAATTGCTGTGGTCAATAGGTGGAAAATATTTTACATAGAGAAAAGTATGGGTGAAACACCACAGTTCTGCAATTTCCTTTGGGAAGAAGCATCTTAGAAGCTAATTGTTAGAAACTAAGAAAGTGTTAAAGAATACCACTTTATGCTTGTCGTGTTCTCACAGTCTGTCCAAGCTGTCTGCTTTTGGCCTTTGTTGGCAACGCTGTAACAGGCCAGGTAACTGATCTGATCCATGGTGGTTGCTATTGTGCTCTTAACCCACGTTTGTCAGTTCTTGGTCTGATTTCTATCTTTGCTCACTTGAAAATTTCGTGAAAATTCAGTGCAAATTATATACCCTGTATCTCACAACAAGTGTGATTAAATAAATTCATGCGGGAACACCAAGGGCTATTAAAAACTAAAATCGCTATATTTAACTTGCATATTTGATTTGGACTTTGCAGGGAAATGGGAATGCATAAAGGAATCTATCACTGTGCAGATGAGCAGACGGTGCTCTTAAAATAGCCTTAGATATCTGCCATTCTTTTCTTTGTATACAGGATAACACATTTGATAGTCTTTTATCTGAGGCAGCATTTCCCTTTTATTTTAATTTTTCTTAAAATTGTCTTTGTTCTCCATCAACAAAGTGCAAAACCCCCACTGTATCTAGCTTGACTTACTCCATCACGCCGTAGAACTGCATCATATTTTTTATCTCATCCTTATATGAATAGTATTGTCCCATATTCTCTTCTTTATCTATTGACTGAAGAATAGGTGTGTTGACAAATCCTGGACAAATTGTGTTGAGTCTCACACCGTAGTTATCCATATTAGCAGCTAACTAGAAAAGAGAAAGAGATACACGTTTGTCATCAGCATTGTAAGACAATATTGTGTCAGCAGGTTTTCAAAGAATGAGATTTACTACTAAGTACTTTTCAGCCTTGCTTAGTAAGGAGATTTTGTTACTACCGATTGTTTTAACAACTAAGTTTGAAGCACATTTTCTCCAGTAATCATACTAGATTAATAGAAAAAACCCCACATTTCTTTTGTTAGGAGAGCAATTCTACAAGAAATCAAAACTCTTTCCATGCATCATGTTTCTTTCTAGTATGTTTTGTACTTAGTGCTCTTAGCATGTCATTAACAGTATTCTAGGGTGATGATATAACTCTTTTAAGAAAAAATTCTCCCAAATGTATGCTTCCAATCTTATAGGAGCTTTTTTAATTAAAAGAAAACTCTGAAGTAAATAAAATTATCTTTAAGATTTTGTATTTATCTTTCTCACATCAACAGAAATACAATATGTCCTCTATCCCTACAACTGTAATGCTAAACCTTTCTGGTTGCTCTGTTGCCGCTGCCAAAGTATGAATCTATCACTGAGCATCGCCACTGGAAAGTCCCTGTGAAAATGATTTTTTTTCAGGAAGCAGCTCAGGAACATGATGAAAGCAAGAAGCACAAGTTGTTCTGGGAGAGGTAGGACTCCTTGTTTGTGGTTCTATCGAAGTGTGTTTGAAGTCTGATCAACATCCAGGTATGTGTCAGATGCTGGATGAACTTTCTTACCAACAGCACAGAACTGATGAACTATGATATATCCAAGAATAACCATAACTGTTAAGCACTGCGTTCTATTTATTTTAACACTTAACAGGGCTCCTTTCAGGTATTATATAAGTCACATCATTTTCATGGTGTGGTAGCCTGCCCTTTCGGTCTGGGGGAGAAAAGAAACTGAAGTCCTAGATGTAAGGTGTCAGACCTGCCCAACATCAGGCTGCAATGCCTTTTCTGGTAAATACTGTAGTACACTATGTTTATTATTCTTTTTCTCCTCGGCATTCTTGTGCTCCTGAAAGACAGCATTTCCTCTAATTTACATTTGCTTTTAGATGGGGATATTTATATTTATAATGAGAAAATGAAAAAGTAAAACTAGGTGTCATGTCCTTGATGTGTTTAATATGGTACACGCAACACTTATCCATACTGTTCTCTTTATGTTAATCTGAAAAAGGAGTTATTTGTGTGGGGATGGGGGCATAAAATGTGCGTAGAGTGTTCAAAGTATAATTTCAGGTGATTAATTCTGGAAATCAGCTTGGAAATCTTATGGAAGTAGACTCTCTTTAAGATGAATGTATTAATCGTATTTTCTTCCTCCAAGTTATTTTATTACAGTGCTTGTTCAATATAACTAGCAAGTTTTGGAGTCAGAGGCTGAGACTTATAATATGGTCATCTTACATGCCTCATCCAGAATGTGTCATTTTGCATTTTCAGAGTATTAAGAGCCAGTAAGAATAAATAATGATGTGTTCAAGTCACTTTTTGTACACTTCAGTGCCTCTTTATCATAAAAAAAGTCATCCACCTGACTTAGAAATAAGGAAAGCAAAATGTTAAATGACTGGGCTCTGAAAAAAGTGTTTTCAAAATTTAGATTAGAATTTGGCCTTTGGACTCCTCCCACTGTCCTTAGATTACTTTGCAACATCTTACTTCCATGCTCCCCGAATCTCAAATGGGTCATAAACGCACAGATGCTGTACTTATTCCGTCTTTGGATTCCCTCTGTGAAAGGAGGGAACCTCCACTGCTTCACACACTTTGTTTTCTTTCAGAAAATTAGTTCCAGTTGTGTGGCTATAGAGAAGGAACATGAAAAGCTTAAGCGTGTTCCCAAGGAGCTGCTGACACCCTTCTGGTAAAAGCATACTTACTGCTATGGACCGTGTGAATCCAATTACACCATGCTTTGTAGCACAGTACACAGGCTGGAATGCAGCAGGCATGAGTCCTTTAAAATAAAAAGGCAGCTGAATGAAGATGTCAAATATTCCTAATTTATGATCACCTTAAACATACATATAGGTCTATAGTGTAAAAAAAATTGTGATAGAGATGCAACAAAATGGATTAGTAAAAATTTGTAAATTATATTTTGTAATCTGGGATAGGATAGGAAAAAAAATTAGATGCATAAAGATGTGCAGGCAAAAGAAGAGTAACAAAAAAGCATAACTTTTAAAATGGAAAGTTGTATCTATGAAGTATGACTTAAAAGAGAGGACACAATCTTGAAGAAAACACTCAAGAATGAGATTTTTGAGGCATCTTCTATGAATCAGAATTTAGAGTATATTGAGGAGCAAAGTATTTCAGACAGGCTTTGATATCGGATGTGTGGACTGGACACCTGCAGTCGTTTACAGTGTGTTCAGGGAGGAAGTGTGGGAATACAAGAAGCAAAATAAAAATTTTCTGCTAACACTGTAAACCTTTATGGTCTGAGTGGAAAAGCACAAAATTGTTATTTATAGTAGACAGAGAAGAGAGAACAGAGGTTTTGGAAGAAAACTAAGAACTTAATTCTGGTAAGACTGAGTTGATGGCAAAAAGCCAGTCAAGAAGAAATGACAGACCATGAGTGCACATTAATTTCTGCCAATTATGCCAAAAATCTCTACTATAAAATGAAACCTGAACTGGACCACGTGGATGCTGCAGTTCCACCTGAAAATTAGGCCCTTACGAATAGCAAACTTCAGCCTGTCCAAAAGTTAGAGGATAAAATGTTTTCCTGAATGTGCTATTAAAAAAGTGGGTAGCAACTTTAATGCCGTAATGTTTGGTTCTAATGGAAGTCATCCCAATTAATAACTCACATATATTCTTTTCACTTTTCATACTTCAGAACTTAAAATGATGCATTCAAGAAGGGGTGTGATTTATCTCAGTGGAGATGAAAAATTCACTACCTAGCTCTAAGTATGGATTTGCCAGAAAAATTATATATGCCAGACTCATATGGGCTCTTTGCTTTGGAATCTATTTTGTCTGAAGGAAAAAACTTTCCAAGACAGCACAAAGTTCTAATTACCAACCTGACAGCTTCAAGGTTTTATCTTGATTTAAATGCTACCTTGGTGACCCTGTGAAAGCAGCACTGTTCAATAGTGGGAAATGAAGAACTTAACCTATTGTCTGGTTGCTCTTTTAAAATTGTATTTATTTGCTTAGCTTGGATTAATGTGTTATGCTTCTTCTTAAGAATTCACTTTATGAAACGGCTTTTGTACTGTCTCCTGTGGGTTGTGATCACAACACAGGCTTAATATTCCTCTGTTTGTTGACTTTTGATGATCATCATTTTTCAAATTATTGGAAACATTGGAATATTGGCACATTAGAAATATGATGGGCTGATTTTTAAAAAAACTCTTGTAGTTTTACGTGCTTTAAATAAGCACGTAAAGGAAGGAAAATTCTAATCAGGCTGCAGCTAACAGAAATAAAACAGACAACATCTACTGGGAAATACAGAGGAAGAATTTAGAAGTAATTTTATTCTTATTTTTTATCCACAGTAAGAAAAATTACCTTTCACTTGAGAGAGAAGAGAAACAAAGTCAAGAAATAAACAAAGGAAGGGCACAGCTCACAATAATGAAGTGGAATAAGGTTCAAATACTTACTTAAATATCAAAGACAGCAGGAATAACTAGGCAGAGAGGAACAAATACCTTTTTTTTTTTTGGAAAACCAGTTTTTTCCTAATTGAAATGACTATTTTTGCTGAAGTGGACAACCAAGAAAAAATCATCTCACTCTTAGACAAAGCATCTAAGACTAGTTCTAGCATCCCTCCCATAAAACAGCAACAGTCCTGTCTCACTTTTGTTCCTGAGTTCAGTACCCAGAACCACGGTGTGGGCTTTCCAGCTCTGAGCCACTTCCCTGCCCTGGGAAGGGCTGGACCTCTGTTAGTGGTGTGTCCCAGAGACTCTCCTAGCAAGTATTTTATGATGAACCACTGTGTCACATTGAGTCTGCTCTGCCTGAATATTTATTCAACCAGTGAGCAGAGATGAGTTCATAGCGTATTAGTTAGGGCATTCATTTGTTAGAAAATCTGGATTCTATTTGCTGCTCCATGAATATTTAATTATCTTATGCAAAGAAGAACTGCAGTGAAACAGATTAGAGAACGTTATGCACAAAATGACAGGGTGAAGAGGAGAAGGGTGTTCAAACGAATGGTGGTGGGTCAGTGTGCTTCTGGAAAGTGATAAGTTTGGGTTTTAATCTCTCTTAGAAAGGGGGGGGCAGCTATGGATAGAGTTTTCTCTCTCTGGATGTTGCTGCGTGGTGAATTGCAAATGACTCCATGATGAGTCAAGATGATTGGTTTACCAAAACCAGTTCAAGCAGACCAACAATAGTCCAGTGTTAACTGCTCTGGTTTATTTTTCTCAGTTCCTGGCAGGCTGAGAGAGACAGCTCTCGTCCTTATACTCTAATCTCCTTCTTAGTGTCAAGATCACTCTACCATTGAAGACATGGTGTCAGGCATCTCATTACAGCTCCTTATTTATCAAGGTCAATAGTTTCAATAACCACATCTTGAGAAATTAGTACTGGATGTGGGGAATTCTAAGAACAACTTTGAATCATATCAGCAAGCTTTGCTGAAACCAGTATTTCCTTTCATTCCACTTTGATGGAACAAAGAACTTTGATGAAAACAGAATTAAACATTTTTGCCCAGTTATGCTCTCTGAACATGTTGCCCTCAGAGATTTGAGTAAGTCCCTTTCTTTGAATAAGACTTATTAGCCATTTTAGTATTAAGTTGGACTTTGGCCTTTTTGATTTTCTCTCTGCATACCCCTGTGATATCATTGTAGTCTTCTCGAGTGCCAAAACAAAGGTGAAGCAGAAATCCTAGCAAAAATTCTAAGCTGTGCCATTTCTATGATTTTTTTTATAGTGAACTGAAGTCTGAAGGGAATAGCTTCTAATTTTTTTAACGTCCTTCTGGCAGATTCTGCTTAGCATTTTGCTTTTCACAAAGGGAAGGGACCAGAACCTCTGTCATGATGCTGAATTGAAGGCCCCAGTGGTACAGCCATTGACACTTCTGCTCCTGTGTCACTGTGATAGAGTCCTTGCTCAGTGATGTAAGCATATGCTTAGTTTTGTTCTTCTAATACATATAGGATCTGGTCCTAAAAAAGCTTGTTTTCTGTGACAGTTATTTTAAGTATTTCTTGTGGCTGAAGCTTTCAATAAAGGGAAGACAAACCAGCTGCTTGCAAAATCTGAGTGCTTGAAGTTGAGTGCAATCAAACCACTGATATGGCTGTAGAGCAGAAAGGTTTCCACGTTCACTACATATTGAACAGCCCCTCAGAAAAGTAGCATGATGCTATGCAAGAAAATTCTTAACGTTTTTTAAGCCCTCTGTGAATACTTAGGCTTTTTTTTGTCTGCTAGGATACAGACAGATACAAATTCAGTTTCACAGAATGCCTTCTTAAAAATACAAAAGCTATCAAAACAAGAGTGTATGCCTATACTTGAATTCCTTTTGCCCTTTACTTACAGGCACGACAAGGCAAAGGACCATGTTAAATTTAATAATTTAAAGAGCCTCTTGAATTAAATTTAGTTTTGTATGCTTTCCCTGTTGCTTGCAACTATTCCATTCAATGCAACTGAAGGTACCATGTATAACTTCCTACAGAAGAAATTTTAGAACATTTTGTTCCTTGAATTTGAAATTAAGTCTATTCCAATGCAAAAACCTGCAGTGATTGGAATTATTTTTATGGAACCAAGTTTGAAGTAAAACACATTTCTCATAATCTCAGTTTAGGGAAATTACTTCTTCTTGATATGAATGCACAAATCCAAAAAAATTGAATTTTACAGCTTTGAGACACAGTTGAGTGCTTGCTGCACGTGCTCACATATTTCTCTCCCTCTCTTACTTAGTCTTGTTGTGTAGAGAGACTAAAGAAAGGAAGACTCAGTACTGGATAGACAGGGTGGATTCTTTGGCTTTAATCCAGGTGAATGCACACTTCTAAGCACCCGCTTCATAGAAATAATTTAAGTAATTCTGTTGGTGTTTGGAAATATAAAACTGTAAGGCTTGATTCTGTCTCAAGTCCAAATCATTGGCAAAGTTCCCATGGTGATATTCTGGTAGCTCATTAACGTGCAAAGGAGATATTATTGAATGTTACACAAGCACTACGTACAACTCCTACTCAGAAAGACATAGGAAGGTTTGCAGTCTGTATCTTGCAGTCTTAACTAGGACAGTGGGGATCAAAACCACTCAGAAGTTTAATGATCAACAGAAGCTAGCTCTAAGAAAACACTTGAAGGGGATGTTAAGCAAGCCAGTGGAAGTTTGCCTTTCATAAATGGAAAATACTGCAGGACTTAGACCTTCAGACTGGAAAGGAGAATCACAGTCACAAAGAGTAGTAAATAAATAAGCAATAAAAATTAGAACTTTTTAGCTTTTAAAGTGTGTTTTTCCTTATGACCTTGGAAACAATTGCTAAAACAAGCCGTGTAAAACCAAACAAAGCAAAGAAACTTTGACACAGATCCGCAATCACCACAGCCCAATGTTAATATTAAAGAAATAAGTAAATAAATGCGAACTTAAATCAAATAATTAAAACAGCACTTACAAGCTCTTAGCAAACTGAAAAGCCAAACTTTCAGGTCTTAAAAAGAAAATCATCTTGTGTTCATTTGAGACTAGTTAGAAAAGGCATCAAACTACTTGCTGCCTCTACCCTTTCTTAAGCACTGTATGGGCACCACTGTTTCTGTGAAAATGTTTAATCTTTTACTTGTGTTGATGAACTCTTGCACTGCAACAGCAGTTTCCTTCAGGATAATTTAGGCCCAATACAATGTCCATTTCAGCCTATAGAGATAAGCTTACTGGTGTCAGTAGGCAATGTGATAGGCAGTATGACAAACACTGATCTAAAGGTACATGGAGTCTTTGGATAAAGACCATCTCACCCATTTGACAGATGTGCTTGTATTAAGTCACATCCTCAAGATTCATATGCATTATGTCAATAGGATGAACTGGACTTTTTTATCACAAAAGCTAAGGTTTATAGGAGAACTTAAAAATACTCAGAACATCCACACCTATCCACAATCTGTTAACTCTAGCGAGTACTGTCTTAACTGGCTTTTCGTTGTTAAAACATATGGAAATATCTTGGAATGAAATTACTATAATTTGGTAATCTGTAGAGATACAAAAAAACCTCTCTGACCATCCCAGTGTAAGGTAGCATATGCATTATTTTTCACAGACAGTCTGACAGTAGAAAGAGAGAACAACCCCTCCAAACCAAAAAGAGAGACTGCAAGTACTTCCCCACAAAATGTCTGAGGAAGGTTGTCAGGTGACTTCGTTCTCCATGTACAGTTTCCCCTTCCACCTGTGCTTTTTTGCTGTGAGCCCAGTCACTGCAAAATTGAGTACATCTACAGGAAATGGTGCAGAATTCTGCCTCAGAACTGGGCAGCATTACCCCCAAACAGACTTACAATCCATAGAATTCTAGTTTTAGAATCCATAGAATTCTATTGGTTTACATACCAATAAATTGAAACATAGTTATAGCATAGATAAGTAGTGAGCAAAGAGAGCACTTTGCTTAATCTTGGTGAAATATGAGTGTTAATTTTATGACTTTCCAAGTACAGTTAGATCACATCTGAAAGGACTTGGAACACAGAGTGGGTGTGTGACAATCTTTGTTAATAATGTAGGTATACTCTAGTCTTAGATATTCCTACTTTTGTGTTCCTCTGGAGTTGAATGGAGGAATTGATATCAGGCTCAAGATTTTAATTACAAGACTGATAGGCTAGGAAAATTACTGATTTTTTCCTTTTGAATTGTGTTTAAAATAGAAAATGAAATTTGTGGTCATTTGATATTCCGTCTGTTGCTATGATGAAAACCAGTTCAAAATAGTTCTAAACAGGGAAGGGCCAAAAAAAGAAGAAAAAGTATGACTGATCAGTATGATTCATCTACTTAAGAAGAAAACCCAGCAGAAACTTTTTATGCAGAAAATTTTCTCACCTGCCAAGGATGACATATTAATGATTACTCCTCCATCACCTCCACTTCCTTTTCTCATGTATTCTAGGCCAAGGTAGGTTCCTCTGATCACAGAAGTCTGATATAGAGAGGAAGGAATTATTGAAGATACTCAAAGATTATTTGAAACTATTCAAAATATTTTACTGAATTATTGATGTTATGCAAAATATCTATTGTGTTTCTACAAACTGAAACTTGCTTTTATTGTGGTGCTTAGAACTTGGATTGCTTTAATAGTGATCCTATTTATACTCTGAAGATTTTAAACACAGAAGCACTTCACAGTATTGCAACGCAATAATTTCAGACGCACAATTTCAATAGATAGAAGTAATAGCAGTTTACTTATTTCTCTTAATTAGATATAAATAAAAAACCTAAAATATTTAAATGTGGAATAAGAGCTGTGAAGGAAATGAAATAAAGAGTAAGTAAGTAATTTATAGATGAAACACATAACTTATCTAAAAATTTAAGTGGCAGATGAACTGATCTAAATACCAGCATTTTTGTTGAGACACTCTCTTCTATATCATAAAAAATGTACTGACTGTATCTGAAGATAACATTAACACTTAAGACTGCATTTGGCTCAAGTCAAAAGAAATTCACACTTTTTAGGATTAAGTACCATGATATCTTTCTGATCCCAGGATATTAAAAATATGTGTTATTTTCTGACTAAAGTTACAGAAGTTTTACCACTCCTCTCAAATGAAAGTTAGACTACACAGGCAAATACAGAGAAGGTAAAAAAGGCATTTTAAGAGATGTGAGATATTGCTAGCATAATATTAGCAGCAATTTTTACAAATATTTTTCTTTTTTTTTAAAGAAAGAACTTTGAGGAATAAAATTTGTCTGAGACCTGTATCATTTTGATCCCTTAAGATCTGTTTTTGAACCCTACTGCAGCCAGAAATTCTGCAGGGATTCCTCTCACTGAGCTTCAGGCTTTTAAACGGAGACATCCAAAGACACGCCAAGCCTGGGGCTACCAGCTTTCTGGGTGAGTCACTTTACCTGCGAGGCAAAGAGCAGGAAACAGGCAGCACACGAGGCTCCTGGTGGAAGATGATCACTTTAGAGAAATGTTCCAGTATTACTGCAATAGTGATGAGTTTCCTAATTATTTACCAGTTGTTTTAGATGTCTCTGTAAATAATTTCATATTTGCTCTACAATTTCTATTTAAAATGGACAAATGCATTGAGACACACTTTTAGTCTTTTGGAAATATTATTTCAGCTTTTAAATGAGAACTTCATTTGCACTTTACGACTGTTTAGTGCTATTTATTGGCCCAAATAAACTAAGATGTCCAAAAGATGCAGTGCACAGGATTATTTCACTATTTTTGACCAGAGAAGGTCTGCAGAATAACGGAGACAGAAATTTCCTGTATAAAAAAAACACAGTGAAAAATCTGTATGTGGCTAAAAACTAATGGATTCTGACTAAAGGAACTGGGGAATAAAAGAAAAGCTTTTAAAAACAGAACATTAACTATTTTTCTGCCACTATCTAAATTCCCAAAGCAAAATTGGAATAATCTTGAGATGGGTATTACATTTCATTTTCAATAGCTGATATTTCTAGACATACATGTTATAAAATACAAAGCAGTTCTTCTAATTCAATTTCAGTTATCCTTCACACTTTTTGATTTTAATAGGGATCAGATTTGGAAGAGTGCATGTCCTGCTTTATTAATACCACTTCTTCATTTTTCAAGTAGCGTGAGGCTGGCCATTGACAAACATAAGACCACCTAAGACCTCATTACCAAGTTTGCTTTGGAATCTTGATAATGAAGCAGCTTTTCTCATTTTCTATAGTTTCAGCGCTTAATGAGATATTTTTACTAATATATTTTCAGAATAGCTATTTCCTGGAATAGTGTAAAACCCCACAAAATAGAAATGTTTCAAAATTCTGAAATAATATTTTAAATTTATATTAAAGAAAAAAATCCCATAAATAGATTTTTTGCCTTGAAAGTCAAAAATGTTTTGATTAACTTAAAGATGCTGTTGATTAAATGCTTTAACAGAAACTTTCCAAAGAATTATCTTCAGTGTCTTGACACATACCTAACTAAATCTGATTTCCCTGGCATATCCTGGAAAGTAGCCTCTATAAAGGTTGAGCTAGTGCTGTTTAACATTGATTGTCACATTTGATTTATTAAAACCAAGATTGCTAATGCCCAGTTGTGTTGCTATATGGTACACTTATTCTGCACATAAACTTATTGGCACCTCAACTGAAATTAGATTTGGACTTAAGAATGGAGTGTGGTTTTTAAAAATATATGTGTATGATAGGCTGTACAGAAGATATTTTAGAAAGAAAGGGGTTAATGCTGTCTTTGGAGAGCAGGTCCAGGTCCTGTCATGCCCTGGAGCAGTGGCTCAGCCTGCTGAGCAGAAAAAGAGAATTCCACTTAGGATGATTAGAGAAAATAAATCAGTTGATGACAGGAGTAGCTTAGGGGTCCTTGAAGGCTTTTCTATCCCTTCTAATTCAGCGGTAACAGAGCTAAATGAGTCCTTGGCCAAACCACAATTATAAACCAAGAAAAAAGTGGGTAGCTTGGCTGCCCAATCAAAATCACCTATTGTTCTTTTTCTCTCTCTGGAATCCATTAACTTAATATTTCTTCAAGTGGCTGGAGATATGTTCTCCTTTACATAAAGGTATTGTGAGAGGTGGTCTTCAAGACAAATGCAGACTTCCATCAGGATATTGCCTCTTACACCCACTATAGCCTTGTAGTCCTTAGCAGTGATCCTTGCAAAAACCTCACTGAGTGTGGCTGGTCTTGGGTGAAATGGCTATTTATGATGTTTGGGCTGATAAAATAAATAATTATTCGGCAGATAAACTCTGAACCACATAACCAGCGTGAGAAGAACCTATCTGTCTGCACACTCAGCAGACATCACTTTTCATCCAAAGTATTGTGTGAAGGATTTCCCATTCTCTTGCAAGAATCTACCTCTCTCCAATCCTCTGAAAAATTATGTGTTTTCTGAACCCAGTTTTTTGGTTTTCTATTATGATGAAAAATGCCTGCAATTTTCTTTCAATTAAATGAAAAAAACTAAAGGTCTTTTCACATTGTGCAGTTCCCCAATTGTACTTTTAAGACTAATAATTTAATCCCACATTCTCAACCAACAATAATTCATAGATTATCCAATAAGTAAAAATTCTGGGAAAGTTAAATTTAAAATTACCTAATAAAAAAAATTGTCTGACTCAAGATGAAAATATGCTGGAAGAATTTGTAAAAGACAGCATTTTAGAGTTGAATTTTTTACAGTTCCTTTGTTTACAACTGCATTTGGCTGAAGGGATGTTGTTCATAAACATGTCAAGAACAAAGAGTATCAAAGTAGTCAGCTTTGAAACTAAATGCAGGTAAATCAAGAATTGGTACAGCTGACTCTTAACTTTTTATTTCTTTTTGATCCTGGCTATGGAAAACTAGCATCATTAAAGTCAGAAAATAATCTAAATTACTGTCCTTCTAGGTGTTGAAGAACATGTGATCTCAGTACCGCTGTTGTTTATTTTCTTACCAAAATGCAGTGTTTTACCACAGCATATAATAAAGATGGGCCATCAAGGTGCACTGGATGTCTAAGTGTGCTCTCAAGGGAGGTAATTTTGCTCTTCAATTGCCAGCTGAAAATTTAGGATTCTTGCAAATAAACTTACAATGGTGAGTGTGGGAATATCTCCTAGCATTACTTTACATAAATTACAGATTTAAATCAGAGGACATCAGAAATGCTGAATGAAGTATCATTCAGTAACAACCCGAAATGGTATCTGACAGAATGGTAAGCATTGCAACATAATTGTGCAAATACTCAAAATATTTGCAGTTGCTTAAAAGAATAACAGTAATCAGTAATCAGTAACTAATGTAGTGATTTCTTAAATGGCAATTTAGTTGCCAGTGTCAAAATCAGAAATAAAATTTACAAAATCTTTGATTCTTCACATTTCTATATGTCCTTTGACTGTATAGCTTTAATTCTATCATTCTAAAAGAAATCGTATATTGAAACGCTGATTCTAATTAGATGCAGAGTCTTCAGTAGAGCACTAATTAATTTTTTTCCACCTTTAGGAACCAACGTCAGCCAATGTGTACAATGTTCTTGTATTCCAACATTATACCTGGAAATCAGCTTTTGTACTTTGTGTTTCATTTTAGATTTATCTATTTAAAAAAAAAAAAAAAGTGGTTTTTTTTGGTGATGGTGCCCAGGACATCATTAATCATCATCCTTTTCAAGTGAAAATTGCTTTGAAAGTAACTTGGTACACAGTGCTTTTTTTCTAGTGTTTCAAGGCAGCTGTTCCAACCAGCATAGTTTCTCACACCTATTTAACAAGGTTTCCCTCTGCCAGCTCTCGTCTGATACATCTGGTACCTCATGCTGAAAAAATAGATCAGCATCTTCAGTGCTGAGGATGAGCACTATGTTGCCATCAAGGTGACATGGTAATATGAATTCCTTTGAGAAAACAAAATAGTAATCAGTCCTAACATTTCATGTAGGTTCCAGAACTAAGATAGTTCACTGCTAGGGATACAGAACAAAAACGAAAGAGACACTGACTTGTGGTTTCATAAAGCAGGTTAGCACAGAGCTGGAATTTGACCCAAGATCATTTGCCTTTCATACAGTGATGTTGTAAATTGATGGCTATCTATAAGGAAACATTTAAAAGTACTGTGTGAACTGTGTAAGATGAACTTCAAAAGTCTGGAACTAAATGCTGCTTGTGATATCCATGGAAAATTTTAGCATTTTCCTGTTGGACCAGAAGGCGGAACTAGTTTTTTTTAATGTAGATTTTCTAGGACGTAGAAAAGTTGGAGCAAGCATGCAAGTCCCTTGGCACTCATATGTATAGGTTAGTTTGATTGCTATATGGAATGAAATTGCAGGCTCTTGAGCATGAATTTCCAGCTCAAAGTGTGGAAAACGTGAAGTCCAGAGAGGAAGAGGCAGAAAGGAGAAAGGTATATATAGAAAGATTTGATAATTTTCTTCAAGCCAATACCTTTTTTACAAGATGGGAGTGAAGCACTATGTTTCAGGTTTTTATGGTGCAGTTTTCTTTACTTCCCTCCTCCCCTCTACAGTCCTGAAGAACACAGGAATAGTATTCCATTTTGAATAGCTGGTCTTATGTTCTTGGTTCAAAACCTTTGCTTTTCATTATACTTCAACATTGGTTACTGTAAACATACATTAAAACTGTAAGCTAAAAAATTCATTGACTTATTGTGCTATTAAGGTATGTCACTGTGTCCTTCCTAGCACAATATAAAGAGCAAAAATAATGATACCTGTATGCTTCTTTATGTACTTAGAGGATTGGTCCTTGTGCTACTAATTTCAAGGTAAGTGTCACTTCTCATGTTTTGGCCACATGTCTCCCTAGACACTTGGTCCTCTGACATCAAATTATGCTGAAGAACAGGCAAGTAAGCCATTGAGGTAGCCACTGGTTGTCAGTAAACCAGTCACCTATGCCATTTTATCTACTACAGATAGCACTGTTTGTTTTGGTTTGTTTCTTTGTTGGTGGCACTGAGAAATGATGCTTGCCTTTGTCTCTTTCATGGGACCGAGTGGTTATTTCCAGCTGCTGAATCCACTCTGCGTCCAGGTTACATTACTTTGGGATGAAAGTTCAGTCTGTGTCATTTCTCCTGGTACATTGGGAAAGGCCAGCAAGGTGTATGGACCAGAAGAATGTTACAGCATACTCTCTTTCCATGGCTTGCACAGGGCAACAGCCTTGTGATGATCATGAAATCTTTGTCACAAAAATAAATTCCATTAATCACTTCTGATATTTGCTTAGTTACCCTTCTGGTTTCTGCTGAAACATTATTGGCCTTCTGAGGAATAGGTCCTTACTGACAAGAAACCATTGATTTTGCAAGGTTTGCTAGTTGCTGGAACATGTATTTCACCATGAGCTACATTGAAAGAAGTCACACATAAACATACAGTGGTGCATTATTTTCTCTGTAGTTCCAATCTAAGTATTTTGCAGGGACAAACCATGATGTTGGTAGACTTTACTTTAGTAAAGGACTTTGCTAAGTTCATGGAAATTTGTTAATTCTGTCACTTATGGAAATAAATTGTACAAACTCATTAAAAATGTGAAAACTTGGAATTGTTGCATATTTCTACATTTTGCCTGGTAATGAAGAATAAGACTGTCATGCACCTGAACAAACTTTATGTGTGCATTTGATTTCTACTTACTTTTGGGCAATACTTAAATAATTGAATCTCAAATGACTGGGGTGTTTTGATGTGCCCAGGTTCTGGCCTGCAATTTAAATTTCTGCCAGAATGTGTTAAAATGTGCAAAATCATCACATACACAGGAGATAGTTGTGATTTTGCTTTCAAAGCTTTTCATCATTTCTTTTGGGGAATTGGTTTAAATATATATACAGAATTAACTTATGTCATAATAAAATAATAAGGTAGTCAAAATGGCACATAAAGTACTTATAAAATTTTTATTCAGGTAATATTTAAAGTGTAAACGTAGGTGATACCAGTACTTCTACTTTTAACTGTATACTGCAACCTATGCCAGTTTTCAGAAACCTCTGACATGAACGTAAAAAGAGAAGCTGCATATAATTTGGGGGATTGTCTTTAGTACAAAATGTGCAAAGTGCATTTGTAAAGACAAAAGATACTGTAATTATAGTGCTCACTCTAATTACAGTGGTTCCAGAAAACCACATCAACACAAGATAAAATTATTGAAGCTTCTTAGAACACCCAATTGTGTTTAAATAACATACATGCTCAAGGCTCATAAAGATGTGGGTCCTTTTCTTGCTTTGGGGATTTGAAGAAAAAAAAAAAGTCAGATTATAAAATTTCTGAATCCCTTAAACAGAAGTTTTTATGAATGCAATAAACACTGTAATGCTGGAGGACTGTAGATAGGACCCTCAATAAGAAGGTATGTGTCATATACCCTTGTGCTGTTCTGTGCATGAGTATGTATGTGTGACAGACTGCTGAAACTACACTGGTAATATCTCTTTAAAATGGAATTCTTGTATGGCTGCCAAGTTCATTTTTTTATGTGCCATAATAACAAGAGTAAACCCTTGTATGAGTATCACTAGTTGAAACTGCTGTTGATCAAGCTAACATCAATCAAGTCAACACCGTGACATCTGGAGTTTTGAAGTGAGGAATAGATATTCCAGGCATTGCTGGAATACTTAACTAAAAAGAGTAATAGAAATAGTAACAAAGTAATTAAAAGATGGATGTTTAGCACAAATTGTAGCAAAATGGTGGAAAACACTGTAATAGAAATGTCATTTTAGCAGTCAGTACTCCTCCTTACACCCCCTCCCCAGCTTTATCAAGTTGTCTTTTCTTGCTCTCAGGAAACTGTAACGGATACAAGTAAGAGCTGTGGTTTACTCCCTCTATTTTCTTTCCGAATTAAGTCGCACTTTTGAACATTTTCTTCATGCTTTCTCAAGCAGTACTATCACAGAACTTCCTCACACTCCTTTAAAAACATTCCTGAAGACCAACCGGTTCTGTGAACTGTTTTAGCCATAAAGAACACACCCCAGATGTGTTTGTTCTGATTTATCTTGCTCTCTACTGCTTTACTTCTGTACTTTGTACTTTAAACCAGGGCAGGGAATATTTGTTGTATCAATATATAAATGATATCACTAAGACAACGACTGGCATGTAGAGGGGTTTTTCCCCATTTTAAAATAAAAAATATGTGTATAATGTGTATCACACTGTGTGGCTATAGCAACTATTTCTGCTCTTAGGAATAACACAAAGAATACTTAGACTGTCCTACAGAGGTAAATTGAGACATTCTAAAATCATGTATTTCATATATATTTTTCTCATTTCTACAAGAAAATAAGTATTTTATAGAACCGACCCATAGAAGATATTACATGCATCAGCTATTTTTCTCCCATTGTTATAATTAAAAGAGCAAAAAGTACAAAGTGTTATCTCTTATTTTACAGAAATTGCAGTAGCTAGACAGAAATGCTTATGGAAATAAGCTGATAAGTTGACTCCATGTTAGACAGGGAGAGAATAATCAAATCAATATATGAGTGGAGATGTTTGGATCTTAGAGTGGCTTTGATCTAACCCACGTAACTGTACTTCTACTCTGTTTGATCGTTTTAGATGTTCTTCCAGTCACCACCATGTATTTACGAAATTTTTCAGTGTTCAGCTGTGTATCAGGTCATTAGGACATTTATGGTGAATTCACCTCTATGATAATGTACCAATCATATAATGCATCCATTAAAAAAAAAAAAAATAGGGCAGTAGCTTGGTAGTGAAGCAAGTTTCTAAGACTTGGATTTCAGATTTTCTGCTCATTGAGACCACTTGCCATCTGCTTCTGCTCAATTACTTGTAATAACAACAAAAAAATAATAGAATAATGGAATTGTTTTGATTGGAAAAGATCTTTAAAATCATCAAATCCAACTGTTAACTCGGCACTGCCAATTCCACCACTAAACCACGACCCCAAGCATGACATCTATAGGCCTTTTAAATACTTCCAGGGATGGTGAGGCCTTTTAAATACTTCCAGGGATGGTGACTCTACCACTTTCCTGGGCAGCCTGTTCCAATGTTTGGCAACCCTTTTGGTGGAAAAAACATTTTCTAAGATCCAATCTAAAGCTCCCCCAGCACAATTTCTGACCATTTCCTCTTGTCCTATCACTTGTTAACCTGGAAGAGGAGACTGACCCCCACCTCATTACAACCTCCTTTCAGGTGATTGTAGAGAATGATAAAACTCCCCCAACCCTCTTTTTCTCCAGGCCAAATACCCCCAGCTCCCTCAGCTGCTCCTCATAAGACCCTTCACTGGCTTTGCTGCCCTCTTCTAGGCACACTCCAGACCCTCAATGTCTTTCTTGT
Organism: Oreocharis arfaki; assembly: GCA_013398015.1. Lineage (NCBI taxonomy): Eukaryota > Metazoa > Chordata > Aves > Passeriformes > Paramythiidae > Oreocharis > Oreocharis arfaki. The sequence continues at coordinate 366,814 of VZRR01001507.1, read as the reverse complement.
AATGAGGGGCCCAAACTGAACATGGGATATTAGGTGCAGCCTCACCAATGCTGAGTACAGGGGGACAACCCCTGCCCTGGTCCTGCTGGCCACACTATTGCTGATACAGGCCAGGATGCCATTGGCCTTCTTGGCCACCTGGGCACTGCTGGCTCATGTTCAGCTGCTGTCAAACCAGCACCCCCAGGTCCTTTTCTAATGAGCGTCTTTCCAGCCACTCTACTCCAAGCGTGTAGCTCTGCATGGGGTTGTTGTGACCAAAGTGCAGAACTCAGCACTTCATGTTATTGCAGCTCAGACAATTCGCCTCGCCCTATCAGCCCAGCCTGTTCTGATCTACAGAGCCTTTACAGAGCCTTCTGACCCTTCAGTAGATCAGCCCCCCACCCAGCTTGGCGTCGTCTGCAATACAGTAGAAGGAAGTTCTCAACGTCTTCTGTCTGAAGCTCTTGGCATTGAAAAATTATGGGGACATCCATCTAATTTAGGATATTTACCTTGACAGTACATATCACAGTCAAACATATTTCTCACATGAACTTCAGTTTTTCCAGTGATGACTACTTATTTGTGCTTGCAAATTTGACAGGTGAATGGCTGCCTACAGTAACTTACATCCTGTGTTAAAAGCAGGCACAAAAGTAAAGAGAAATAAGTAATCTAGAGTGCAGTCTTCTTTCAAATTCAAGGGATCTGTACTAATAGATACTGATGTTGCATATCACTGAGGATGACAAAATACTGTTACTTCACAATATGAAGTTTCCTGATGTTTAATTTTCCAGAACACTTTAGAAATGAAATAGAGGAAGAAATATATGTAGTTAAATCTTGAAGAATACATAAAGAATAGATAGATTTAAAAAATCAAGAGAAAGGCGTTATGAAACTTAAATTATTTTTTTCCAAATGCCTATTTTCTCATTAATTTTTCTGGAACTTGTCTCATATACAGCTTGCTACTCGTCTTACTTGTCCTGGAGTTATTTTGTTAGTTTGCTTTTTTTGGAGGCATTAGGATTTAAAGATGGGTACGTTTGTCATTAAAATTTTTGACAAAAACACACCTGATTTTAATATTCTGAGCTTTCTTGTTGCACAACAAATTTCAAATGAGAAAACTCCATATTTTACTCTTCAAAGCTTTCTTTTGTTACTTTCTTTGCAGTAAGTATGATCATGGGGTGACTGGTTGGATCACCATTGAATTAGGACTTCACAGGTGGTACACTACAAGCTGAATTTTATTATCGTAGAAATTCTATTAATGCTAGAAAGGTCATTCGTTGTAGCTTAGATGTCCTACACTAAATTAAAAAAAAATCAGCTGAGAAACAGATATTGTTGTTTGATCTGATGAGATACCAGATACTATCAAAGAAGTAGTTTGTTTGAAAATTAGTATTTCGGGCTTGTTGAATGTACTGGATTTCAGCAAGTAAGTGCCCTTAAGTAGTGTGTTTCTACCAGTGATGATAGTGAAGTGGCCTGTATCAAAAACTCAGATTTTATGCTGGCAGGGTTGGTGAATAATGTGTGGAGCTCTTGGTTGAACGAGTTTTCTTGTAGTAACAACAAATGGCAACTTATTCTCTAATGCAGGCCAGCTGAGCCTCAAAACATTCATATGAACAGACTGACCTACTGTAGATGCAGCACTGCTGCCTCGGGCAGTCAATTCTCCCACCTATTTGGGATTTCATTGGATTTTATAGAAAGAGAATGTTGTCTGGTGATTGATGGCTGGAGTGGAGTTAACCACTACACAGTGCTGTATGTCGTGGACAGACAATTTTAGGGACCCACCACACACAGTTATGTGGTGATTGTTTCAACAGCTGTACTTACCGATCCAATAATTAATGTTCTGTCATCTGGCACAATCTGTACAAGCCACAGGCTTTTAACTGTGTTCCAACATTAAATACTGAAATGTAGATGTGAAAGGAAATAATGCTTACCAAGTTAGTTTGTATAGTGCTTTCCCAGTCCTTCTCATTGTTCACTCCAGCATTATTGACCACAATATCCAGCCTTCCAAAATGTTCAATTACTTTTTTGAAAGCACCTATAGTAAGATCAAAGAGTGGCATTTTTTAGAACTTTGGGAAGTAAGATATAAAATACAATGCATACATAAAAACGGATGGTTTATTAGTCTACTAAAATGTCTTTTTTATTTTCTTAACCATTAGTGAGCAACATGCATTTCAATTCTTTATCTAACATGCATGAACATTACATATATTCAGGGAAACTGTAAGGATTAAGGTACTGTGGTTGCCTTTTCATTCAGTTTTATAACGTCTGATAACAGGAGTTAATGAAAATTCTTAGCACCTATACATTTTGTATTAGATAGGATGTTTGGCACCCCAGTTATATAAATTAAGCATTTATAGCTTGATTTGTAACAGCTTGATATTTCTAGTGAAGTCAAGATTTGACATCATCTATTTTGAATGAAAAATAAAAGCTTCATGTGTTCAAAACAATTTTCTTAATTCAGTCCAAATTTAACCTAAGAATGCAATTTTTATTTAATGAATAACTGATATGAATATTTCAACTACAAATAATTCATCATGATTCTTGTTTAGATGTATGTATTTATGGATAAGTTGTTATGTATCCTACTTGTCAGGTAACTTTAATAATGTGTTTCACAAATTTAAATCTTCTTTTTTTTTCCGAGGATAAAAATAGTGACCTGTCTTCCAAAGAATTTCAAAATAATAACTGGGAAACTTCCACAATGACATTGTGTTCTCCCAGGTGACAGTGTTAGAACTGAGATAAAAGATATGTATGGAAAAACATGATGATGTCATAATGAGGAGCAAATTCATCAAGCCTGGCTCTGCTTTGACAAGATAGTTGGATGAGATGATTTCCAGATGTTCATTCCAGACTAAGATGTTCCAGGACTGAGGACATTATCTGACATGTATATACAGCTTGCTTGTTTTCCCCTCCAAATACTGTTCCTTGTCACTAGATATTTACTATTATGTGAACCAGGACATCACCCCCCCCCCCCCCCCCCCCCTCTCCACAAACGACATTTTGTGGTTTGGCAGTAGACTAACGCTTCCCATAGCANCCCCCCCCCCCCCCCACACTGTTCTACAAAACATTGTTTGGTGTCTGACTGGAAATCTACAGTATTTCAGGTATACCGAAATTAAGCTCGACAGGCCTTAATGAAATCACTTCACTGAAAGGTGATCCCAGGAGCATCTTCCTTCTCTGATCTTTGGTGCTTGGCTCTTCATGTCAATAGGGTGCATGGCATCAGCTTTCAGACATCTACCTTTTTCTGCAGCAGTTGCAGGGGTTTGCAAAGCTTTTCTTGCACCAGCCTTTTCTTTGCCTCAATGCTTCAGGTCCCTCATAGCCATCATCTTGTTGTCATAACAAGAGCTAGGCAGCTGAATGTGACAGGTTTTATTTGTCCAATTGCCTTTATTGTACAGATTTTTCTAATATTCTTATTCCACACTAGAATATTTGAATATTACTAAATCCTCTAGTTTGGTCTATCTGCCTTTTTTGCTTTTCTTATGTTTGTTGCCAATTCATTCTCTGATTTCTCAACTCTTTAGTCACTTATCTTTCCAATTCTGCATCAGCAAGGGCAAATGAACACCTTTGGCTTTATTACAAGCAGAAGTGAGTATTTAACTTATTTCCCATGAGTAAAATAAATGCAGTTCGGGTCCTCACTTAGCTTCCAAATTTTGGAAACTGGCTGATTCCCTTTAAAGCCTTCTCTAGATAACATCTTTCTTCAACATAATTCTCAGTAGAATCTTCAAAAACCACCATGGATAGTAGTAATTTTGCCAATGATTTTTAAATTAAATTTACAGAGTTTTGACTAATTGCAGTTTTCTATTTTACATATTGAGAAAAGACAAAATGTTTTTGCATAGCTGTGTTTGGAATATTTTGGTTAAAAGTTTATCTGCTTACAGTAATCCCATCTATTACCTATCCACAAAATGAAGAATCTCATTGTAAATTCTTAGTGCAGTTGTCACCTACACATCAGTATAAACTGATTTGTTCTTCCCTTTTCAAATGTAGAATAATTCTGTGTTTGCATTGCACAGTAGTTGGTGCTTATGGAACCATAAAAATTAAAAGCAGATGATGGTATGAAATATTGAGTGGGGAAGGAAAAATTTGCCGCCGTGCTGCCGGCTCCCAATAACTTGGCCATGGCACACTGCAACAAAAATTAAGAGGAGGATCCATTTTAAAGGAAGGGTAAGAAAAGCAATGCAAAATAAGCACAAACACTAGTTATATGTGAGCTTCCTAAATGTCTCTGGAAGGCAAAAGTAAACATATGGTGATTTTTCAAAAGTGGGATGAGATAGCAGATTTTTGTGTGGGATTATGAGAAAGAACCACCAGAGAAAAAAGTACAGGCAAGACTTGAAAATAGATTAAGGAGATGATTTCTTGTCCGTGAGCCTCATGTACTTACAAATACTAGTTCTAGTACTGGGACTTGCTTCTTACAGTAAGGGCGAAAGTTAAAAAAAAGAGGAACTTCCTTCATGCACGTGACCTTTAACGTGAAGTACAGCACTTGATTCATCTGATAAGACCTTTAAACGCTAAATGTGAAATTAGTCTAAATTTGTTAAGTAGTAGCTTACAATTGCCAGTGGAAAAATATGAATATAAATAGCAAACAAGTTAATAGCAAACAAACAACACCAAAACCAGCTCAGAATCCCCCAAAAGGATTGTGAGACATGATTGCAAATTTACGGTAAGAAACCTGCAGCAGGATTAATGCAATGATTGGAGAGGCATAAGCAGCAGCAGCTGCCTGTTCTTGCTCTTTCTCTTTGCGAGAAACACTTCCACACCTTGTGAGTGCTCTTTTCCTAGTAACCTAGTTCCAAAAACTCCCTTGCTGGCCTGTCCTACTCACTCCAGCTTCCTGGTTCACACCCTGTTGGTCCTGAACTCGCCTGGCACTAAAGAGAGGAGGAGTTGTGGGAGAGAAGGTACACAGGAGTAACACCCACGCAGCAGCACATGTTATTCCTACCCCTAGGATGCTTTTCTTGCTCCTTACTCCTCCCACTAGGAGAAAAAGACAATAATCAACCCAGCTGATAAAAACCTTGCTGATTAGACAGATCCCAGATTTACAGTCCAGCATCTCTCTTACAAACACACAACGTAAAGCTATAAAATTAGGAATAATCATGCTAGCTTGGAACAGTGGACAATACTGCAGCATTCTGGAATAGCAGCAATGTCTTCTAAAAGAGGAATGGATATGCTCAATGATCACTGTTGAGAAAGCGACTAGTGAAGCATAGTGAACGAAAACAGAACAAAACTGTTCACATTGAGCCTGGCAGAAATTAATCTGGGGAAAGGGCACTGACAAAAGAGATGTCAAAATCTGAATCTGAGTCACTACTTATGAATGTATTATTTAATAATGAAACTTTGATGAAGTGATGTGCCTGTTATGAAACATTGTAAAGGTACATCAATGTTATATGATACTCAAGAACTCAGTAGCTAGCACTGTTTATCCACTAAGTGAAAACAGAAATGCAAATCATTCATGAGGGAAGCTGCTTTCATTCCATGCATCCGCAAAATGTGTGTGAAGTGTTATCGCCCTATAGTTAACCCCGTGATAAAGTAGCGCGCCACTTTTTGCCAGTTCTGCTTTCAGCTAGGGCAGCAAAAAATGAAAGTTAAGTGCGCTGTATAGAAAGAGCACTGCAACCCAGCACAGAATTTATTACTCCTGTGATGAGGAAATGCAGCTTGGAATCTGTACTGAAACCTCATAAAAAGCAAGTCTGAGCTTCAAAGTTTATATATATTACTCATAAAATAGCAATTATCTTCTACAGAGGCTTTCACGCAAAAATATCACACACAACACTCAATGGAAATTACTTCTTTGGCTTTTCTTTCCAATGTGCCAAGGAACAAAGTGAAATTGTGGTAGTAGTAATATTTCACATCTGCAGGTTCAGGAACAAATCGTTTTTGAGTCACTGCCAGAAGCAATCGGGAGCAGGCTGTCCTCCAGAGCCCTGCGCTGAGCGCTCACCGGCGCTGCAGCCGGGCGCGCTCCGCTCGCTGCGCCTTACGCCGGAGCGCAGCGCGGAGTTTTCCCTCCTACCTTTCAGCTGCTCCTGATCCGTCACGTCGCACTGGATGAACAGCGTCCTCTGCGCTTCAAACTGCTCGTCCAGGGCCGCCTTGCTCTCCTGTCCGGCCTCGGAGTTGCGGTCCAGCAGGGCTACCTAAGCAGGGCGGGAGGAAAATGAGTGGCGGGCGGGCGGGCGGATGGACAGACGGACAGGTCCCCAGCCGAGCCGAGCCGAGCCCCGGGGGCTGCCGCCACCCCCTGCCCGCGGGTGCTGGCTCGAGGCAGAGGGGAGGGAAAAGGACGACGCGCTGCCCGGGGCTTACTTTGGCGCCCTTGCCCAGCAGCGCCTGCACGAAAGCCTGGCCGATGCCCTGCGCCCCGCCGGTGACCAGAGCCACCTTCCCATTGACGTGCATGGCCGCCGCGCTCCTGCCGCCCGCTCCGCGCCCGCCGAGCCGGAGCAACCCAGCGCGGTGTCACCTGCCCGGTTTCCTTTCTCCCTCCTTCGTACCCTCCCTCCTGCCCTCCCCACTGCCCTCCTCCTTCTCCTGCTGCCGCCGCTGCGGCTCATTCCCCCCCGCTCCCCACTCGTGTGACCGAGAGCCTCCCGGAGCTGCCTGGGCGGGGGGAGCAGGGGCGGAGCAGGTCATTAAATCGTCCTCTCTAGTGTCTGGATGAACCCTGGAGAGCAAGAGCCAGAGAGAACAGTTTCATGCCCTCTTCTCACCCCCAGGCTTTCCGGAGGGGACAGGCTCGAGGCGCCCTCAGGAGAAAGGGTCCCAGAGCAGCTACAGCTCCGCTCCGTGGAGAGGGCGATGCGTGTGTGTGTGTATGTGTGTGTGTATGTGTGTGTGTAAATCGCGTGAGAAGCTGCTCCAAGCTCTGATAAGGGCTGTTGGCAGCTCCTGAGGCTGTGTGAGTTTTGGTTGGCCCAAGTTGCATGAGGAGCAGGCTGAGGACAGCCTCCAAGAAAACAAACATGGGCACTTTTTCTCACTTCGAAACAACCCACCAGCCTTCTCCCTCTCATTCTGGTAGTAAACAGAACCTATTTACATGAAAAATCAACTGTTTAATGTTACAGATATTAAGCATAGCAAGATAAGTGCTTTTGAGAAATTTTCAGGTCTGTGGTTAATGTAGCTTATGCCTTAAAACATGTTTAGCTGCTTTTACATCTTTTAAGCCGAATTCTGTCTGCTACATGAATGTGAATTGTATGCAGCTAAAATTTCTCAATACATATGTATGTGACGATACAGTAGAAATAAGAGCACCCTTAATGATCTAAAAGCTGAAATAAATGCTCTTGTTCATTAGAGATTCACGAATGTTATCCTGTAGAAAACGCAATGTGTGGAGTGTTGAGTAGGCAGGAAAAATCCATTGTTTCAGTCCTAAGCTCTATAAACATGTGCATCATGCAAGTGCATGTGTGTATTAAAACGCACACGCTTGTCTTTTATATTCTCTGTTTTCTTTTGCCTGGTGTATCAGGTTTAAACTTTTTACTCGTGCTTTCAAGGCTCTAAAGTACTCTGAGTCAGACTGCATCTCTATCATTAATGTCTTGTAATTTCTCCTTGTTTCTCAGCAGAGGTGTGCTCTCTTTCTCATCTCTCTTCTATTTTCTACTAGTCTGCCTTTATCTATGGAATTCCCTTCTTTTGTATTACCTGGAAGAAAGAAATTACATTGCTCCTAACACCCTGCAAACTGTTACAGAACCATTAAGGTAACTATGTTACCTAATTGAGTAAATTGAGTAACACAAGATCTCGTTATTATAACCTTTGTCCTTAAAAATGTGAACTAATATAATCCAGCTGCTGAATTGGATCATAGCCATTAAGTTTTCCTGAAGATCATGATTCACCGTACTCATAAGTGCAGTCAAAGATGGCCTCTGGGATTAGCGATTTGTTAGAATATGATACCTGTGTTTCTGGGAGGACTCCAGTTTGCTTTGGAGCTGTCAAATTTATGCCACCTTAAGTGCCGTGCCTAATGAGTTCTGTCCCAACCAGCTGAGCCAGCTTCCCTAATTTGTTGGGACACAAGTGCAGTGCCAGGTTAAAGTCACATCATGAGAACAGTGTTACCACACGGGGATCTAACAATATCATTGCAGTGGGGTCTTTCACCCTCAATTTAACCCTGATACCCCCCTGCCCCTCCTTCCCCCTCTTTCCCTCTCCTATGGCAATGATCAACATCTGTCACGGTCTTTATTTCCACAACGTAATACTTTTTTGAAGAGCTATGCAAAGGAAAAGATCAATAAACCTCTCTGCATTCCAAAGAGCTGTAATTGGAATGACCTTTGGCAAGAGTTTTCTAAACTGTTGATAATTTGGCCTGAACATTAAGAACAATCTGGACTTTTCAGAGATGCTGGAATGCTTTAAGATCTGAGTGCACACACTGTTTCCATAAAACAAAGCTTGTATATCTGTGTCCAAAGATCAGCTTGGTTGAATACAATTTTGGGTATCATACGTTGAAATTATTTAGAAGTATTCTGATAAACTAACCCAGGGTTTCTAACCTGCTTTTGTTGGCTGAACAGACTCTTGCCATTAATCCATTCGAGAATCTAAATGACACACCTTCCAAGATGGCAAAAAAAGTATCCACAATGATACCCATATTTAACCACCACAAGTTTTTAATTTGACCAACTGCATAAAAGACAAAATATCGCCCATAAGAAGAAGCTCCTTGTAGACATCTGTTAGAAATCCAGAGTTAGCACCTCAGTCTTCTTGGCGAAACTTTGCGGGCAGGGAGTAGTTATGAAATATTTTTCCTCTGATTTGTAAACTGACAGTTTTTGAACCTTTTCTTCAGTTTTAAAGAAAACTTTCATAGAAACATGAGGCCTTCCATTGTCAATTTTTCAATGGTCCACCTTTTCAAATAACCCAAACTTAAGAAAAAAAAGAACCCAACTTCACGTAAAAAGTTAGAAGAGCTGTCACAACAGGCAGTAGCATCCCATAAATGATCTGTCTTCCCATGTGGCCAGTTTACAGAAGACTGATTATATGCCTTGGGTACCTTATTCTGTGTATACCAATATGCTGATTTAAGCTGGTATGCTGATTTACGAAAATGTGAGACAGTTAATAAGGGTGCGTTATTCAGTGGTCAAGAGTCAAACCAAATCTTATCATATTTGTGATTTTTTTTTCACCAGAATGAAATTTGCACTAATGCTTGCCCCAAGAAGGTTTTGTCTAATACATTAGCTAGACTCAAAAGTATCACTATTATCAGCAACTATTATCAAAAACTAATAAGCAACTATTATCTGAAGTCACAGCCATGAAAAGATACTAAATGAGTCCATGAATATTTGATTTTGGTGCTTTGAGAGACGAGTAATTCCATGCATTTTCTGTTTAAAGTTAAGGAATAATAATACTACTAAATAATGTCTTAGATGCTGAAACTGTTCAGGTTAAATCTTCCACACAAACTCCTGCACAAGGGTGCAATATTGAATGCTAATTGACACTTGCGTATTATTTGTGTACAGGATGTAATTTCATTTATTGCTTTCTAGCAGACCTCTTGGCTAGCAGCATGTCATTTTTTTGCTTTCCTTTTATGTCTGTGGTTCCTCTTCCATTTCCCTCCATTTCCTAAGCCCATGGCTTCTGGCTGCACTGTTCCTCATAGACCACAGTGGCATCAGAGTGTGAAGGAACTCCAGTTAATTTTAATCTGTTTTTGTAAAGAAGACAGAAATGTGACCTCTCAAACATATGACACCCTGTTCATTCATTTTGTGTAACCATCTCTTCATTCTCTGCAAGGTGTCATGCAAGTTGCTCTGAAAACTAAGGGGTATCGCACCTGTGAATCGATTATCAGGCAGTGCATGTAGCGGGGCATACAAACAGAGCTGAGCAGCATGTGTGCTTTGGTACGTAGCTTAGTGCATTTCCTCACCTTGTACTGCGAAGAACAAGTGGAAAACAAAACTAGAGAAATTCCACAAATGTCCAGTTTTGCATGGGGTAATTAAAAGACAGATTTCAGGCCACATACTTTAATGTGGTGCGTGCTTTTTCCTTAACACGGAACTTAAGTGTTCAGCAAGTATGAAACAGTTTTCCATGTCCAAGAGGCTTATTCATAATGCAATTTCTGCATTATCTCTCTGCATATATTAAGCTGAAAGGCATCAACTACTGCATAAGAAGATGAGCTTATGCAGATATGCTACATTTCGGATATTACACCAAGCTATGTATACAAAAGAATTAAAGACATAGACTGGCTGCCAGAAATATCTAACTAACTAACTCAGAGGGCAAGAAAATGAATGAATACTGGGCTCAGAGATCTGCCAAAATACAATTTTAGAGCACAACATCGTATCAGCTCATGGTAGTTGAGTGGGTAGATTATTTTGCTCATCCAGGTCAACAGCAGGACATGCACAAAAATGTAATGTACTTGGGGCAAATCAGAGAAAACAGGGTACATGAAAGTGGAGTACAAGAAAATAGCTGTCAAAGATCTATCTTCATGGTGCTCATACTACATGTTCAAGATGTTATGACTTTCGTGGTGAGATTTGGAGTAAGACACTAAAACAAACAGTCCTGTTGTCTGTCTTTACAAAAATAGCAGGCAGGCTAGGAGAGCATAATGTGGTTTTTTTTGAAAATACAAGCAACTGGGGTTAGTAGTACTGTCATAGTAGAAATGGCAGTTGAAGAGAATAAAAAGTTTAGGTTTATTAGATTAAGGAGGATCATACAGTGAAGATTAGATCACTTCGCTTTATAAAGTAGAAAAGAGAAGCCACTGGAGATGACAAAAAAGAGAAAGAGAAACTTGTACAGTGCAATTTCTTGGTTCTTAAGAATGTCTGAAAAGTACACAATTTTTGTGAAAAGATTTGTCAGAGTGTGTGGGAGGATGTTACAGTAAATGAGAGGCAAGGGAGACGGTGACTGTTTTTAGATTGCCTTTATCTGACATTAGAGAAGGAATGATGAGAGAGAGAGCTTCCTGCCATTTTGGAAACATCTACTACTACTGAAAGAAAAGGTTTGAAGTAAGGAAAATAATGTAGTGACAAATATCTAGAGAGGAGGTAAAGAAAGTAGCTGCCTAGGAAACTAAGGACAAAAGATTTAGAAATCCTCTCCTGAGTACCTATTCAGAGAGGCTTTCTAGCTCTCCAGCACGTCTTTCCTTGATCAAATTCCTTCTGCCATGCTCAACATTAATTCAATCTGTATCTCGGGCATCACAGTGGTAAATATTTCAATCCACTGTCCTGCATATAGGTCAGATAATGGGGGAACACTTAGCTGCTCGCGTTTCCCCTTAGATACTTAATTCTGTTAAGGAAAATAAAAAAAGCTTAAAGCATTTAAGGTAACAGAATGTTCAATGAGAATAGAAGCGTTTTTATTAAAATAACTTTTAAAAAGTTACTAGATACATTTTAAAAAAATATATAGTCTGCTAGAAGAATGAGAACATGAGCATGAGGCCTTGCTAGGAAGGCAGTTCTGCAAGGTGTTAAACTTCTCAGGGCTCAAGACAGGCTCTAGATGAATAAGGAAGGATTCAGTGTTGAAGCATGCCCTGCCCTTTCTCTATCTGATATAATTATAGGAGAACCTTTAAAACCCTGTATTTGGCACTGTCTTTAAACACCACAGCAGTACGGCAGCTGGCAGCAAAACCAAAACAAAAATATGTGAACCCCTCCCATGCCTCTTGCGAGTTTGGCAACACACTCTATGCAGGACTGACTGTCTTCCCTATTAATTTGATTATCAACCCATCAAGCACTGCAAATATCTATATGTTTGCAAAGAAAATGTTGCAGGCTTGCACTCAAATTGTAAAGGGCTGCTAAAAAGCTAGGGTGAACAATCAAAATCACACCAGCCACCCAGTAACTTGAGTTTCTTAGAACTATAATTCTAGTGCAAGTGACTTGTTGTCTACTTCTTTAAATGATTATAACCACAGAGTTGTATGGATTTTCGTATTTGTTGATATCCTGGAGTCTTATTAAGTATCTTATTTGATACATACTACTAACGTGCTTTCTTTGAGTAATACCCAGTCGAGGAGAGAAGAATTTTATTGTTTATGTTTTAAACTTTTAAAGTAAGAACCTAAAAAAAAAAGAAAGAAAGAGAGAAACCTCAGAAAACCTTCATTCCAGGTCTGACAAATAAGGAATTAGAAGGGAACCATGAAACCAATGAATCCTCCTTATTCTGCTCTCCAATTTTATGTATGGTCTGATGGCGGTAGTTGCCTTTCCAGCTGGTGTTTTGGCTCCCTCCTTTTTTTTCCATACACATAGTCACTGTCTAGGTGCATCCATTTCTGGATGTCCTGTTTTAAGAAAAAACTACCACATACAGAGGTTTTTTGAGCTAAAGCAGATTATTTTGTGCTGCAGAGTGGTTGTGATATAAATATTTTAGGGAACATCTACTAATAGTAAAAGAAAGTTTTTAAAGTAAAGAAAACAATGTGCAAAAATTTGGAAGTGCTACAGAAAACTTGTAGTAGGCAAGTTTAAGCCAGATTAACAGCTGGTCAGAATAATGATGTAGTCACATCCAGAAATAATGAGAAAAAGTGAACAAAATCTCAAAGAAAAGGTATGAAAAAGGAAGTAAAAAATTGATGAGTGATGTACTTGTACTTATCACATTAAATGAAATTAAAAAATTAGTCACAAATCTCAAATGTCAGCACCATGGCACCTTTTCTTATAGGAAGTTTATTCTTTTAAATTAAAGAATGTCACATGCAAAGGGAAATCACATTGAAACAATTTCTGACAGAAAAGTAACTGATACCCTGTTTTCATATTTTCCTACTAGTAGTTAAAGTACAGAATTGAAAAAATCCTCAACAGTTATCGGATTAATTCCATCCTGAGGTAAATCAGGCAGAAGTGGGCAGCAAAGATAGTTTAACCTTATTTCATCTCATATATGCACATTCATAGAAAAATTGTTTGGAAAGATTGTCCCATGTGTCTTTGAACTGGAGACAATAAAAAGTGTTTACAGGAAATATTTATTTTTGTTCACATGCTGAATTTAATGCAGTGTAAAAACCATTTTCTTAAAATGTCATGTTTAAAAAAAGATTTTAAATTTGCACAGTTTAAGATCTTCATGAAAGACAACATAAAGTATTTTCTTAGAAATTTTGAGGGCAGTTATAAGCAGGGTTGGTAGCACAACCCAAGAAGCTGTCTCACCTTTCTCATTAGAATTTGTCTATTTAAAATTCTTAATAGTTCTACCATGTCAGAATCAAGATATTTTCATATCAGATGCTTTCTTCAAATTGGAAAATTGCAGGTAAAGACCAGTTAAGTAAAAATTGAGATTCCCTCAGATACACATCTCATGTACTTGGGCTATGTCATGCCGAGCTTCATCTGCAAAAAGTTTTCAGTAGTTTTCAAAAAAGTGCTCAGCCACAGCACTCCCAGGGCGTTTTTGTTTTTACAGGAAAACTGTCTCACTGGCTGTTAATGTGTTAATGTGCAAAGTGTAAACTTTGTGTTAATCTTTGTCTAGTAAAACCTCTCAGCCTTGTGACTGGTCTTATATGATGTGGTGTAAGCACTGAGCACAGATAATGATTTAGGGTTTGTTTAATACCGTGGCAAGGCCTTTCTCCCTAGATTATACTGTTGTGCAACTCTTACTTTTCAAAATAATTCCTTGGAAAAATAGTTGCCTGGTCTTCGGCTCTTTTCTTTTTCCTGTCAGGGAGAAGGGAAGGTTCAAATCCGCATTTCTATCTTGTGAGAGGTGTTATTTACCTACATAAATTAAAGCTGCTTTAAGGTGTAAGTGCTTCTAGCATTCTTTTGATAAAGGGTAATCATGAAATTTCATTAGGCCAGGCACAAAGTGAAAAGTAAAGCCAAAGACACAACAAATACCTTCCTCTTAATATTTCTTACTTTCTGCCTTTGAAATTATTTAGAAATACGTACAGTGCATTAATTAACAATTTTGTGTTAAGATAGGCCCACTGTTTATTGGGATACTTAATTTCTCTCCTGAATTTTATAATGCACTGCTGGTGATAGAGGTAACAGGTCTATAAAATTGAAATATATACATAACCAAGATTCTGACATCTTTTTATGGATCTAGTCCTTCCTCATCCTATGACTGATTTTCATTTCTTGGAATGAAGATTGTCAATACCTTTGCACCATACTATTAAATAAAATTTTCAGTTTTCTGAAATTACTTTTCAATTAGGAGAGAAATATTGCTCCTATTTGAATTATTTCATGTCCTGTAACATTATTGGGTAAAAATATGTTTGAGATGCTAAGAATTACTCAGCCTTTTCAAAAGAAGAAAAAATCCTGACAACCGAGAAGTTAAAAATCCGAAGTAAGGGTATGAGACTAAGCGTAGGGATGAACATGAAAATGAGCATACTCTGCCAAAAATCTGTGAACTGTGTAAAACCAGAATGAACCCTATTAACAACCTAAGTGTTGTTGCTAATGTGAAGTGAATCATATTGGATCACTCCAACTTCCCAGCTCCCTATACCACACCGTATTTCAAGTCACTGTTCTTTGTAAGTAGGGATGTTCAGTTTCGGTATTAAGAAAGCACAATCTCTCATAAAACCACATTTATTTTGAAAAGTTTCAAATAAAAAATCATTAGAATGAGACTGTTGTTATTTCATTAGTAATGATAATATTTCTTTGGGCAAAATTAATTTTATTCTTAATTTGTTTAGTTACTGTTGATTTGGGCTTTTATATTCTATTAGTTGTGTTATGCCATAATGCAGTTTTTGTTATATATAGTATTTTTTGATGTGTTTCAGTTTTTTAGCAGTTCTTTTCCCCCCCAAATTTCTAATTTCATATTCCATGAATAATATCCTGACTCTGAATTCCTTTGTGGTGAGAAAGGTAGTTGTGAAATGTGAGAATTTTCCATAACATTGAACTTCAAAGTCTCAGCCATTCTTGTTAGGAGTTTTTAAGGCTTCTTAAATTTTAAGGCTTATTAGACAAACATATTTAGACAGATTGTCTTCCTGGAAAACAAATAAGGGCAACACTACTAGATTGCATTCCCATGAGTGTAACCAGCTATTCAATACCCCACAATTTTTAATGTCTCCCAATTATTGCCTTTTTTTTTGCTCCCACAAGATACTCATGTGTATGCTGTACAAAAATTTATTAGATATACCAGAATATGATTAAATCCTCCCAATTTTGGAGGAAAGTTTTGTGTTGTTTTGAGAATCCCAGCCTGAGTGTAAAGAATTATGTAATCCATTTCTAAGCAGCTGAGACAACAAAATCTGTAAGGCAGATTTACAGCAGAAGTATTGCAGCAGAAGTCTACAACAGATTTTAATTAAAGTGCTCTGGTGATCTGAAGATATTCTCAATCCAGCACTGAAATGAAAAAGGTCCACATCAACAGAACCTTTTCTCAGGCTTATGGTGCCAGTTGGCCTTGTTACACATATCTATCTATCTATCTATCTATCTATCTATCTATCTTGTATTAATCTACGGTTAGTGACTATTGTTCAACCACCTCCAAGTAAGCGAAGCAATGCCAAGCTATGAGGCACCTGGTCCCAGCTGGCTGACTCAGATAACTCAGCTGAGGCATTCTATAGGTAAGCTTTTGATACAGCCCATTGAGAGAATGAGGTGGGTGATCTAAATGGGAAACTTTTCTGCTGAGCTGCTTAGAGCTTGTAAGTAAGAATGATAAAAATTGCATAGGGCTTATGGACAAGTCTTGTGCTTTGGGTGTCTGTTCATTTGGCTTCTCAACATCAGTGTATAACTAAAAAGTAATATTTGGCCATATAAAAGACAGATACTAGTGGTGGCAGAATCATTGCAGCATGCACTGTGTGGTTAGACTGTGAAATCCATTGCCGTAGGGTGTCATATAATTTTAAATGAGTTCAAAAAATTATTACAGGATCACAGAATAAGCTGAGTTGGTAGGGACCCACAAAGATCATCAAATCCAACTCACGGCCCTGCACAGTACAGTTCCCAAGAGTAACACCATGTGCCCAAGGGCCTCGTCTAAGTGCCTTTTGAACTCTGTCAGGGTGGTGCTGTGACCACTTCCCTGGGGAGCCTGTTCCAGTGCCCAACCATCCTCTGGGTGATGGATCTTTTTCTAATATCCAACCTAAACCTCCCCTGGCACAGCTTCAGGCCTTTGCCTCAGGTCCTGTCACTGGTCACCAAAAGAAGATATCAGTGCTTTTCCCTCCTCTTCCCCTCGCAAGGAAGTTGTAGACAGCAATGAGTTCTCCCCTCAGTCTCCTCCAAGCTGAACAGAGCAAGTGACCTCAGCTGCTTCTCACACAACTTCCTCTCAAGGCCCTTCACCATCTTTGTTGCTCTCCTTTAGATGCTCTCTTATAGTTCAATATCTTATGTTGTCATGCTCAATCAAAACATGATATTCAAAGTGAGGCTGCCCCAGTGCAGAGCAGAGAGGGACAATCCCTTCCCTTGCCCTGCTGGCGATGCTGTGCCTGATGCTCCCCAGGACATCATTGGCCCTCCTGGCTGCCAGGGCAATGCTGACAAGGGACAAGGATGGAGCCCTGAAGAACCCCGAGAGTGACAGGTTGCCAGTCTGATGTCACCCCGTTCACTGCAACCCTTTGCGCCCCACCCCTGAGCCAGTTGCTCAACCATCACACAGTGTGTTTATCCAGCTGTGAGCTGGACATTTTGCCCAGAAGAATCTTGTGAGAAATAGTATGGAAAGCTTTGCTGAAATACAAAATGATCACATCAACTGGCTTTCCTTGATCAGCCGGGTGGGTTAGCTTGTCATAAAAGGAAACTAGGTTTGATAAGCAGGACTTTAACCTCATGAAGCTGTGCTGGCTGTGACCAATGACTGTGTTGTCTTTCAGGTGTTTTAAAATACCTCCCAGAATAATACTCTCCTTAACTTTACCAGGCACTGAAGTGCGACTGACAAGCCTGCTGTTTCCAGGGTCCTCCTTCTAGATCTTGAAATTTGGGACAACGTTCACCAGCTTCTTCTCAGCTGGGACCTCTCCAGATTCCCAAGAATGCTCAAAATTGTCAAGAGAGGTTTTGTGATGACATCAGCCAGCTCTTTGAAAATTCTTGGCAGAATCCCATCAGGCCAAATAGATTTGCAGGAATCCAGCTGGAGTAGCAGATCTACCACAATTTCAGGGTTGACTGGGACTTGATCATTCTTGTGGTCATGGTCCTCCAGCTCAGGGCACTGAGAGCCCCTTGGTCCATCACCCGTGTTGAAGGTGGAGGCAAAGAATGCATTAAACATCTCTGCCTTGTCCCTGTCCCTGTCCCTGTCTAGGAGGTGACCATCCTCATCCTGTAACAGGCTGATGTTATTTCTACACTGCTTATTGCCTTTAATAGATTTGAAAACACTCTTTTTATTTTCCTCCACATTTCTGGCCAGCTTCAACTCCAGTTGAGCTTTGGCCACGTGAATTTCCTCCCTAGAGCGGCAAGCAACATCTCTCTATTCTTCTTGTCTCACCTGACCTTTCTTCCACTGTGCATATACCTTCCTTTTTTGCCTTATTTCCAAAGAAGATTCCCGTTTAGCCAAGTGGGCCTTCTGCCTCTCTTACTCGACTTCCGATATTTGGGAATTCCATGCTCCTGTGCCCGTAGACACAAAATTACTATCACTGAAGGTGAGATAACAAAATGTGGAAGACTTAAAACATATATATATATATGTGTATGTTCTCATATGTTCTGGTGGCTGTTAAAGACAGGATTTTAGAACATGTGGATCTTTGTTCAGAGTGAGTACAATCATGTTTTTCTGTTCCACACATTTTTTTTCAGAATATTTTTTCCAGATGAAACATTATTTTTGAAGTTTTTTTTTTAACCTAATTTAGGTATATTTCATTCTGTCCTCTCTATGTCCATATGCATTCAATAATCAAAGTATATTTGTGTGTGTTTATACAAATATATATATCTTGCATACCTTTCTATATCTAGGAAATAGGCTGATTCTCCATGTCACTAATTTCTATTTGAAAGATAAATTAGCCTGGTATGAAATACCCAAACTGGTACAATCTGGCAGAAGAGCGACAGTATTTACAGAGTGAATTTATGTTTTCTTTTCTGGCTTACGTGACATTAGGTGGGGCTGGCAGAGCTCAGTGCCAAGAAAATCATATGCATGTGCGTCTCAAAGAGCATTTTGATGAACTAATCTGATTTCCTACCTTAAAAAAATTGCGCTCGTTTAAATGAGGAAAAAAATTTCAATGTGTGACATTTGTACACTGATACAGTAAGAGATTTTGTTCTTTCTCCTCCTGGATTTCATAGATTAAGGTCAAGCCCATAAGTCCAGTTTCTGTGTGATTCTAAATAAATTTCAGGCAAGCTGCAGATATCTAGTGGCTCTTACGAGAATCTGGTATGATCAGATTCCGCAACCTAAAGAGAATTTAACCATAGAGTTTATAATATGGCTTTAAACAGCAGA
This sequence comes from Oreocharis arfaki, assembly GCA_013398015.1. NCBI lineage: Eukaryota > Metazoa > Chordata > Aves > Passeriformes > Paramythiidae > Oreocharis > Oreocharis arfaki. The sequence goes on along the minus strand of VZRR01001507.1, from coordinate 348,097 downwards.
AGACCAGTATTTTATAGGGAATGAAGGAAAAGAACAGCATTGGTTTGAACAGACTTTCATAAATGTGTTATTTTCACAAATTATAGAGGTACAAGAGGTTAAAAATACACTTAAAAATTTTCTGTGCCTCCGTAAAGCTGATTGACTTACTAGAATTCTGTAAAAAAATGAGTATTCTTCATAAAGAAGAAGAGTACCATGACTCTTATTATCATGTCTGTTATTATAATTATATTCCTGAATTTATTTATTTATTTATTTTATTTTGCTCTTTTAGCTTTTACAAGTAAATACAATTGTTTATTTCATTAATGAATATCTTCTGTGAGGTAGAAATATGTTATTTTCAAGTCAGTTAGGTAGGGGCTTCCCAGGATTAAGACACAAGAAAAGCTGTATATGTTGAATCATAGGTGTCTAGTAAGTACAAAGTGTACTGCTAGGCTGAAGCCTTCTGGTTTCATTTTTGCAACTTTTCCAAGGTCACTTTTTCACAGCATTAAGCATGTATCTGGAGCATGTGTTTGCTCAATGTGTTCAGTGTACCTTCTATGCACGAAAAGTGAGGGTGGATTTTGGCACCGCTGCAGGTTCTTTTTCCATATCTTTTTGGCCTTTTTTTTTTTCTAGTTTCTGGGCTCTAGCTCAAATTTACTAACCCCACTTGGTATCTGGAGCAGATAAAGTTCAAGGCAAGATGTCTCAACAACCAGCAAAGATGTCCAAAAATTTAGAGAGTAACTATGTGCAAATTCAAAAATCATACACTAGGAATCTAGGAACCAAGACAAATCAAATATTGCATGACTAAATGTAATCCAATGAAGCTAAGACACACATGAATGATGTGTGTGATTATGCTGATTCATTTAGGTCTATGACTAACCAGGCAGAATTAACACAGTATCAAACTCAAAAGGGAATGAGAGTTGGAGAAAACAGCAAGCTTTGCAAAAATATCAGTAACTGGGAAAACACTTTACTTAACATTTAATTTATTGCACAAATCCATTGCATAGTTTCCTTCTATTGCTCTGAGAACAAATAATCAGCCTAAACAATCAGAGATGTGTCTATACTAGCCTTTTGCTCTGCATCTTTCAACCATTAGTGTTAGTGAGGAAGCAGTCCTCATGGTAGCTGGTACAGCACTACTAGCACCAATATCTCCTGGCACGCCTGACTGCAGATAGCTTGGGGGTCAAAGGCAGAAGCAGCTTTCCCATAGCAGATCTCTGCACTTCCTCATAGTACTATTCTAATTCAAATCAAGGCTTGGAGGGTTTCAGGCCAAGACCCACAAGAATGTTATAGTGCCAAAAGTGGATCTGTAGATGGTTTGAGCGTCTAAGTCCAAGACTATGAATCTCAAAAGCCTGGCTGAACGATGTTAGGGATTGTTTTTCTGGCAGTCAAACTCCTCTAATGCAAAAGATTCCACTGTTTTCAGTGACTGCTATCTTGCTAGGATTAAGACTGGTAGCTGTTCGAAACTTAAATGCAATCAGTAGTCTGAAAAAATGGAGGTTTTCCACCCAAGTATTTACTTGTTCAACTTCACATTAACTTCAATAAAAATATGGATGTTTTGAACACTTCCATAAATTTAAAAAAGAGGTGGTAGAGGTGATCAGTCTTCTGATCTGTGGAATACCTGAACAATTAAAGCACTCATATAGAATATGGGGCTAAGGGGTTCAAGATTTTCCAAGAAATGAAATCCATATCTCCCTTGAAAGTGTTTTAACCACAAGGCTGTGAGTCTGGACAGTGATACTGGTTTTGGTGTGATTAATTTTTGCCTCCAGATACTGCAAAAATAGTCTTCAAGAAAAACAAAGATGAAATAATACGGAAGTAAAGCAGAAAGATCTGTGAGTCTATTGAATTCTTACATTAGATAGTTCCTGATCATTTAGCCTAGAAGTTGTATCAGCAGGAGATGTCATTTATATTGTCATTAACTAGTTGTGACTAGTATTTAAAAAGAGATATTTTTGCAAAAAATGAGGTAAATAAATACAGCTGAATAAGAGCCTACTTTGAGACAGCTGTTCTCTTTGTTTTTCTGGCATCAGGCAGCATTTTTTGGTCACAGAATCTAAATGAATTTCAATGCTGTGATTGTGAAAGGCATATGTAGTCAGAATTAAAGTAAAATAAGAAAACCAGAGCTAAAGACAGACTGAAAATGAGAAGAGTAAATAAACACACAGTATGTGGTAACTACAGTTTAGTATACCATAAATGTGCAATACAGATGGAGTATCCTGTGACAGGGAAGATGCAACTAAACATCTGTTTCTTCAAAATTTCCAAAGAAAAATAGATTCGCAAATCATGTCCCAATGCTTAAGAAACTAAACTATACAAACATATCAGAAAGTGTCAAATCCATATTCAAATTTTAACATCGTAGTTTCTATGGTTATAGACTGTCTTTAGTGCAGTCTCTGTCAAATAAACAATAGTCAATAAAAATGCAGATTTACACCACATGATTACTTTTTCTATTAGATCCATCTCAAGAGAAATTACATCACAGACTGTCTACATGTACTAATAAAGAAGGCAAATAGAAAAGTCATTTTGACTTTTGAGCAGTGGCTATCGCTGCTATCTCCTGTTTCCTAAGAATTATTTACAGAATGCCTCAAAATAGTTATGGCTCAAAGCTAAAGTATCGAACTAAATCTTTGAGGTGCACTGTATTCTGCAAGACATCTTCTACCTCAGTGTAGAGTCAATAGTGGGAAGGATTCTGTAGCCTAAACATTGGCATCCACATAATTTTATATGCTTTAAGGAGTTGTGGACACCCACTGATAGATGACACAGGGCATTCAAGAAACCCAGATTTTCTGGAGCAACAGTGAAAATGTAACCATGCACATAACCATGAAACCCAAGTCTGCCCTATGCAACAAGTGGAGATTTCCTATAAGTATATGAGTTTCTCTGAGACATAAAAACTGTCATATCCTGTTGATAGTCTTTACAACCCTGAGATCCAAGAATGATGCTGAGGTGACAGAGCATATAGGTGCATGTGTACATGTGTCATACATATACATAGGCGGAGACAAAAAGTTAATGAGTTCATGGTAGCATGAAATGTTTGAGATCACATAAATGATTAGTTCTTAATCCATTGTGAAATAATTTTAGATTAAGCCTGGTGCTCTCTCACCTCAGAGCAACTCATTCTAAAGGCATCCTAGCCTTGGAACAATATAAGGTAATAAATAAAAAAGAACTTAAATTTTCCTTTGTCATACCAGGATGTTTACAGCCAATGAGTATGAAATGACTTATTACTTCAGGATGACTCCAGGAAGATAGTATAATTGTATTTGGAAGATGGAAGATTTGAAAAAAAAAAACAAAACAAACTGCCTCTGGCACATGAGAGTCTGTTTTTCATTTCAGTTTACTTAATGGGTTCATTACTAGTGTCTAATTTAGCTATGGTGACTATATGCTAATAGTTGCCATATAGATTCTTTGCACAAGTACAGTTATGTGACTATTATGTGTCTTTAGTAAGATTTTAGCTCCTCAGTTTGTTCCTAAATGTTAAGACCTTTGTATCACCACTAAATAAAGAATAGATTTTGCAATCAAAGAATACTTTGAAGATCAGATATCTGAGGTTTTATGAATCTATTCTGCTCTTTGCAAGTAGCTTTCACTAAATTTGGTCCAAACTTTTCATGAATAGCATTTTTTCCACAGAAAATACTGGTAGACCAAAGCCACATAATTTGTATTGGCTTCAGAAAAATTTCCAGTAGCATGCTCAAGCTAATTGAAAAATACGTTGCCTATTTGGTATCATTGTGGTTTTACTGTTTCATTCGGATTTGGCTTCAGGAAGCTCTACTTCTCTTGCATGTTATTGCATGTGTCTGTTGACTTTGTGAGTACACACTGATGATGCACATGGTTCACTGTAGCAAACTGTTCAGCCTGGAGAGGAGGAGACTGAGAGGGGATCTTATCGATGTACATAAGTGTCTGAACAGAAGGTGTCAAAAACAAGTCCTTCTCAGCAGTGCCAAGCAATAGGACAAGAGGCCACAGGCAGACAATGGAACACAGTTTTTCGGAACATGAGGAAGAACTTCTTTTCTGTTTGGGTTACTGGACACTGGAACAAATTGCCCAGTGAGGTTGTGGAGTCTCCCTGGAGATATTCAAAAGCTGTTTGGATAAATTTCTGAGTAACATGCTCTAGAGAATCATGCTTGAGCAGGGAGGCTGGATTAGATGACCTCCAGTGGTCCCTAACCCATTCTATAATTCTGTGAAACTCCAATAACACTTGAAGTCCGCCCATTTCTGTAGCTGTAAGATTTTCCATTTGAAACTGTGTCTGTTTACAGTGGTGAAGGGAAGGGACTGCCCAGAGGAGCAGAAGGAGCAGTCACTGTAAATGACTCTCTAGAAAAACAGATTGTGTACAAAAGTATACTTTTTGAATGATGAAAAGGAGGTTGGGGACTTCCTGATTTCCCTAGTCCCAAGAAAGAAAGGGAACTACCTCTGATAATGCAATATTTCTGCTTGATCTGGCAATTTCAAAATTCCCCAAACCACAAATTGTGTTTATGGTTCTAAGAACAGCAGTACAGGCTGTTCACAGCATTCCTCTGACCTTTACTTCAGAAGTCGGAACAGAAAGAAGTCCTCTACTTCTGGAACACTGCTAAGTGGAACAGTTAATCTGGAATTATTGCAACATGAATCCCAAGAATCAGTGATTGTGAATTACCTAAGCCAAATTCTGATGCAGAGGTACAGCCCTTCACTTTGAGAATGTTAATGATGTGGAAGAAGACCATCAGTAAGGATCACCTGAGAAAACTTCTTCAAAGTCTCGAAGGTTGCCAGACTTTTCCCAGAGATTGTCAGTTAAATCTGTAATTGTGATCGACTTTCAATTATGGAAAGAATATTGTTGCATTTTTTCACAGCACCAGGCTAGACACATTCCCTACTAGGAGATCAAGTGACATGTTAATCAGTTGAGAGCATCTCTACTTGTAATTTTTGTAACCCAAAACAATTGAGTGGCCTTTTGATGGCCATGCAGATGTTTTGATTGTGATCCAAAAAGAGTGGGGACATCAGGCACGATAAAACAAATTAAAAATTATCACAGAAAAGATTATGCCCCAGAAGGTTACTTCAGGTGAAAAGGAGCCAAGAACTGTGTCTGCTGGCAATCTCAGTATGTCGTTTAACTGTTTCTTCTCATGATTTCATCAGTTCATTCCAGCAGCATGGCTCAACACACTTAAGCAAGTCTTTTCAGAGGCAGCAAAAATATCGTTGCAAACACCCTGGAGCCACGAACTTCACCAGGTAATGTGTGTGTATGCTGACCACAGTTATGCTTTCCTCTAGGGAGTAGCAAAGACATTTTATGCTTTGCTGCTGCACCTGCCTTCACTGACAGGTTCCCTGTAGTTTTAAAAAGGGCATTTGCAGGCTCTGTAGCCCCATCAGAAGAGCACTTCCGTACAGAGGTGATGTTGGCAGAGTACAACTGATCATCTACCTTGTCCACAAGTGTCTGTAGGATGACACTGCCTCATGGATCAAACAAATAAAAATTTATGGTAAGGAGGACAGGTCCAAAAAGAGCAGTTTACCAGGTGGTGCATTTTCTAACGGGTGAAGAATATAATGCTCCCAATGGTGTCTATGGAAAAGCACAGGATCATGAATAAGTGATCCTAGAAACTTCTGCTGAGGTTTTGGAACATGACAATAAAACTTCACAGGCAGCAAAAATGATAACTATTGGCATGAAAAATTAGAAGTTCTTAGAAGATATGTAGACCTATTTTCCTAGGTGGATGATATTTTTTTAAACCCCTAAATATTATTTGCTCTTCCAGCAAACTGGTATTTCTGTGCATTCAGGACCCAGAACACTGATGCATCAGTTGTTACTTCCTTTCTTTCATCAGGAAGCAGCAATGCAAGGGAAAAAGAGGTCCAGAAAAACCTGTCAGACTTCATGGAAATCTGAGTTCAAGACAATATCCTCATCAGACTGAATCAGCCTTTAAATTTTTCCTCAAAACCCCTATTAATTTTTTTGTTGTATTTTGAATAACATATCACTCTTTTTAATCCTGTGGATGGAACCATTGAAATAGCTTTAATAGATGTGTTCCTCTAAATCTTTTATCCTAATAGGTCTTTTTCTGATACAGTCACACTGCTGTATGCACTGTATATGTAATTGTGTGCTGTTAAGTCAAAGTACATTCATGCACAACCCCTTAACTGTGAAAAAGAAAATAACAGTCACAATTATAAAAATGTTTCAGGAAAAAGAGATACTGAATAAACCAAATTATCATTTAAAACCAACCACAAATTCACTTCTGAATGGTGCAATTAAAAGCAGTTCTTCATGGTTACACTATCCTCATATAAATCATATGAGTGATATGATCTCAAAAAATTAATCTTGTAAAACATTCTTTAGAAAATTCAAACTTTCTTTTAATGTAAATTTAGTCACTACTTTCACAGGCTAGCATTATTCTGTTGAGAATTCAGAACTATTATATGATGTACATGAATTTAAAAATCATATATACTCCATGTTCTTAAAACAGCCTGAACTGAGTTCAGCTTTACATCTCTAGCTAAATCTACTTGCTTACCAAAGCACATTCTCTCAGCTAGAACAAAGGACAGATAACCTTCAAGACCTCACAGAACTGTACAGAAAATAACAGGAACTAAACTGTCTAAAGTTGAAAACAAAGGTCTTGCTGCTTGACTAAATGTTCGTAATGAACATTTCAAAAAAGAAAGTAGTCACACTCTGAGGAAGTTAGGAGCGTGTTTCTTTGGGGGATGTCTGGTGCCAGAAGATATCTTTTGGGTTGAAGGCATCCCAGAACACAAGTGAATGGACTGAAAGGTTGCATTTTAAAGAAGCCAGATGCATTGATGTGACAGCTCTGAACAAAATGGCCGTTTTGCACAAAAAGCTGTACTGAACACAGGAGGTGTGGTGTTGTAAATGCAGATTGTTTCTTCAGTGATGTGAAGAAAATTAAGAAAAGATGTAGGATTTGATCTGTGAGACTAAAGAGTAAACTTGTAGTACAAACTGTCAGAAGCAGTCGCCCTTGTGTGGTATATATTTTGCTCTTAACTTTGCATGAATGCACAAGCAAACACAGTCTTGTTTTGAAATCGGTCTTGTTGCGCAAATTCTAGCTGATCGTCTGCAGTGTTAGAAACAGCCGAAGTCAGTGCCTGAGGCACAACTCCATAATAACTAGTAGCATAATAACAAAATTCCGTAAAGAATCAGATCAAAAGGACAGTATTCCCCAGTGGTAGCAATGAACATTTTGATATAAGAAATAAGGCATAGCAGAAGCGTTCTTTCCCTCTTATACACACAATGACCTAAAAAGTAAGGGAAAACTTAGTTCAGTTGCCCTTTAAAAAGCATTATGTGTTCCCATGCCTCAGACAGTGCTTCCAAGTGAGAGAGTCATTCCTCGGCCACGGGTCAGATCTGGAAGTATCTGTCAAAGCGTCAAAATATGCAGCTGCAAGACATTGCAGTGACTAAGATATGGAAAAGTAAGCAAAAAATAAGTTCTCTGTTTTGGCTGCTTAACCAGACAATTAAAAGAAAAATATATTTTCTATTAAATGGATATGTTTTGTTGTTTGCTGTACTGAAATAATCTTGATCCTTACTTTAATTCCCCACTTCTTGGCGAAACCCTTTGTTCAAAAGGAATACTTTCCAGGTATTGTCAGAAAAGCAAAAGGAGGGAGTGTATTCACAAATCCAGTGAGACGTCACCTTTGCTTTTGCCAGGAGGCTGGGATAATCAGACATAGAATACAGAGTCTGGCATTCTCTACGTGAGGTTTTTGAGATTTGAAATCATGTCGTTTACCTCCTGAAAGAGCATTAGAACTTCCTGGGTGTGGATTGGCTCTCAACTCTTCCTGTTACAGTCCATCTTATGGAAACTGCAGAAAGAAAAGAGTGAGACACTAAGAAGTGGAAGAAGAGTGACTCTGCTCATTGGGACATTCATTACAGAAATAGGCTCCTGGATTCCCATTTCACTGAAATACTACTGCTTGCAAGGAGAGGCTGAGAAAACCTTCCACTACTAAAGAAAGTTCATTTAAGGAGCGGGAGATACAAACAGTCAGCAAGTTTTGAAATGATTTTTTACAATTTTAATCTCAAGCTGGTACTTGCTATTTATATGTTTAAGTTTTAGAAAGTAAAGATTGTATTACTTTTTACACTTTCATTATTTCTAAGGTATGAAAGCCTGCAGAATTTTTAGTAAGTTCACTGTATTCAGTATTTTGGTGTTTAACAAAAACCCTACCAAACTTAAAAACATTTTACAAAGGAAAAAGAATCTGACCACTGTGTATTGATTTACAATATTTGTTTGTATTTCTCTGTACTCGGATGCTGCCAAGTTTGGCTTTTCTCTCCCTCTAAATGCTTATTATTGTATGAGCAAGCATTAAGCTTAATCCTGTTGTGGTTAAATGAGAAGGTTTAGCAGTTTCATTCCATGCCTTCAACTGTTCTTAGCCATGCATGCATGTCTCTTGCTACTGTTTGATCTGCTCAGAAGAGATTTGGTTCAGAATGCCATCTATATGGAGTTTCAGCATAGTTATGAACACAATTTGAGGGGAGATAACAAAGATATTTGCTGTAAGATTGCATCTTCTTAGTTGCAAGCAGTTAAGGAAGAGAACTATAAAGCATTTTTGATGGTCATGGCATGGGTCTACATTGCTCAAGGGATGGAGCCCTGAAAAAAGGCAAATGAGCCTGAAAAATTCCGGGGGAACCAGTGAACAGGAAGATGGTGCTGCAGTAATCTGGAATATTTAAAACTCCAGTCACAGATATGCAAAAATTAAACTGAAACTAGTTCATATGCAGAGAAAGAAGACTATTAGGGTGACAGCAGGAATGGAGAACCTAAGTAATGAGAGACAGTGGAAGGGTGTGATTTATTTGAGTGTGCAAAAGGAAGGCTGAGAGGGGCTAAGATTGCTCTCCTCAGGGATAAACACCATGAGGGAACAGATCTGTTCAAGCTAAAGAACAATGCTGGCACAAGAACAAATACATATAGACTGACCCTGAAAAAATCTTGGATTGGATGTTAAAAGATTATCGCTAGCAATTAATAAAATGTTCTTCGAGTAGTCACAGCCGTAGTGCAGGATGACCAGTGTACACCTGCCAGTGAAGCCAAGAGATTTACATCTCTGAATGAGAATGCCTAGTCCAGAGGCTGAAAGTGTAGCCCTGTAGGTGTATTTCTCTAGTGTTTTTCTCTTTAAATTTGGTTTGCCAAATGAGTCTGATGTTTTTATTACCATGGGCCCATGTGCACTCCCTGTCTTCCCCGTTCTCTTTCCACCATGTATTCCCAGCATAGGCTTCCATTAATTTCTTAAAATTTAGCTGATAGAAGTTCAATTCTTCTTTACTGGGATATAATTCAATTCAAGAGCAAGTTACTGACTTAATGCAGCATTTACTTGCTGATCTGCTCTCTATCTGTCATGTCTATCTGGTCATAACAAATGATCATAATAGAATATTCCAGGCTTAAAGCCCATTAGTATGTGGATGACCTGACCACGGGTTCACTGGAGACCAGGGTTTCATTGGTTTTTACAGATAACAAGCACTTTTTTTTTTAAAGCATGGAATTACTTTTGCCAGCAGGGATTTGAGGTGTCAGCTATAAAAGCTGCCAACAAGTTTTGTTATGACATTGCAAAGAGAAAGTAAAGGGGCTTTGAAAATTACATAATTTACAATAGATTATTTACTTTTGGCTGTCAGTAATGAAATATTTAGAGTCTAGCCTAAGTTTTATTGCAGAACAACATTAGAGATCATGAACTTAAAGGCACCTGGTTTTTTATGTATTAGACTAATTTGACATTTGCTCTCATATGCTGTAACATTTTCCTTGCACGTAAAGCCTTTGTTCCATTGTCGGCATTTTACTGAGGAAAAGTAAATCCAGTTACTGAAGACCTTATCTAAAATATCTTAACTTTTGTAGGGAACATAGGCATAGGAGCAAACATCTGGCATAAAAAACAATAAGATAAGGTCTATTGAGAAGAGTACAGTTAGATGAAAGAAAATAAAATAATTTTCTAGAAGAAACTAAAAAGTCTTCTAGTTACCAGCTTTTTAAAATTAATGTACCACTGAGGTCTTAATTTTTTTTTTTTTATTACAGGGAATTGAGTAGCACTTTGATGACGAAACGAGAACTGTGCTACTAAAATGGGACAAGAAAGGATATTCAGATTAGGAAGGAAATCCCATGGAAATTGAGGTAAACACAGTCTTAAGAAGAAACATCAACTAGTCCAGACTAATTCCTGTTCCCTTCTTTGAACAGTAGGTGAAATACCTGGCACATATTTTGGTGCTTGCTGTCTTTTGTTCTTGAATGTACCATAAAAGTAGTGTGTGAACTGGGTTATTGGAAATCAGTTTTTGGTCTCTAGAAGAAAATTTTCAGTGCATTCAGGTTGACTCACAGACAATATTTTGTCTGTCTTTTGTCTGTGTGTGTCCATCCTTAAAAACACTTAGCAACGATAAGAAAGAGTAAAGCGAATATTGAATATTTGCAGTTCTGTTGCAATATGTGACCAGTCCTCAGGGAATAACTCTCAGGGATTTCATGCTTCCTCACATGGGAAGTGAGAACCTTCATAGGAGAACTAAATGATAGAATTTCAGATGAAAGGCATCAGGGCTGAATTCTGGCATGCAGATATTTCTCTGGGACATGTTCATTATGTAGGCTGAAAATTATCTTTGGTTAGCTTGATAAAAAGTAGGCTTCCACTTTAAAGTCCATCCCAAGTATCCTGATTCATAAGATAATTTATTGCTAGAAGTCATGCTGAAAGGTGTTTACTGGCAGAGGTGAATGAAAAACAAATATAGAACAAATGTGCTAATAAGGGAAATGTTAGAGAGACAAACTTTTAAGAGCTTCCTGTCCTCCCCTGTGATCTGGAAGAACAAGCTGTAACTCCTGCACCTGCCCTACGCTCTGTGTATCATCTCGGCAAACATGCCATCTGCTAAGCCCTGACGCGGAGAAAAAGCTTTCTTCAGGCCTGCAACAACATTTAAAGGGCTGCTCAGTAGCTCCCTATTTCAAGCAGATATTTAAAAGGCAGACTGATGCAGAATGTACTGTTCAGATTAGTGCACAAGGTATATCAAACACTTTTTGGTTTCTCAGTTATCTTAGTACCATTAATTTTTCAGTTTAGAGTAGGTTAGACAGATCAGTGGTGATATCTAGATAAAAAAAAAACAAACCAGAAGTCTAAGTGGTCACCATCAGGTGGATTACCTGCTGCTGGAACTTCTCTGAGACTGGGTGAAATGGCTCCTACATTGCCAGCCTGACCACTGGATGTCGCGGGAAGAACAAGGAATGGGACTACACTAACACTACTTTACAAAAAAAAACCAAACAATGTTTTGAAGGTAGGAGACAATTTTTTTTAACTGTGTTGTTGCTTCTGTATGCTTATGGAGAATATCCATCCCTGTCCAATGCTGCTTTCCCAGTGAAGGGCTGTGCTTGTATGTTATTTGGCCAGGGACCTTCACCGCTTCTCAGCCCCTGGGACACTGAGGCTAAATATGAGCATGGTTCTTAAGCTCACCATGATTCCTCGCTGGCAGTGTCTTGCCCCTGCCTGTGTGTCAAGTATGTTTCAATGTCTGTGGATCCCACAGGCCACCACACACAGCCCTGTCCCACCAGGTGGCACGGGGAGAGCTGGCTTCAAGTGGCCCAGGAAGGGCCTCAGGAGCCACTTGGTGCCGGCGCATGTCACAGGCCCAGCTTGAGCGATTCGCAGCCACTGTGAACATCTGTGGGTCTGGGATTTGGGCTGCCTCCCTGCCACCAGGCCCTTCCTAGTGCCCAGCTGGGGTGGTGGGACAGTCCCAGTTCTGATGGATGCTGGAAGAGATCCCGAGGCTGTCATCTGACTCACAAAAATAGAGTCTGAAAGAGGGAAGGATATCTGTTCTTCACGTGCACAAGGAGAGTGTGGTATTTTCCTGAGTAAGTATTTTCATTTAGTAATCCATGCCTTTCTAAAGTTCTGATCTTTGAAAAGAAGTGCTCAGATAACCCACACATTCAGGTAAGCCTGCAAGGGGAAAGGAGGGGTGGGCACTGACAGCAGTGTGTCTGTGGTCACAGGGCGTGTGAGCCGTGGAAATTGGAGAGGAGGGAGGTTGAAGTGGAAGGGGGAGACTAGAAGAAACCATGGGCCAGTGGATTCCCGGAAGGAAAAGCAGCAGACTGTTGCAGACCAGAGGCAACAGCAAAAATGCTCTGATGCAGGGTGCTGTGGGGTGGCTGAAATCGCCGCGTTAACCCAAAAGCATCTCCTGCAAGGGATGCCCTGGGGGTGCAGCTCGGCACCTCGCAGGCCGACTTCCAGCACCCGTGCTGTTGGATGGCACCGAGACACAGCTCCGCACCCAGGCCAGGATAGCTCAGGTGTTACCAGGAGCAAGGAGCGTGGAGGGCTCTCCGCATGGGTTCCGAAAGGTTTGTTCCGAAGGGTCCAGAGGCGAGAGAGGGCGAGAAGTCCCCGTGTACCAGCTTATAAGGGGTAACAGAAAGGGGGGCTGGCAGAACACCAGCAACCAATTACCTGGGGGCAAGGGGCAGGGGGAAGGCAGAGGGATACAACAACCAGTGGGGAGAGGGAAGGGGCGGAGTGGGGGACCAGGTACCGGACAGGTACTGCCTGGTGGGAGAAGAAGTCTTTCCCTGTAACCCGAGACGGGGGAGCTATTTGCTTTCTGAGTTGACCCACCAGCGCAGGGGGTCTCCTGGACCAGGGGTTTCTGGCATCTCGGCTTCTACCGTTGCCAGCTCACCCACCCCAACAATGCTCTGCTCTAACCTTTTACATATGATATTGAGACCTGTGTTTAACCCACATAGCTGCTGAACTGCACTGGATTTTGGTGGGTAACCTGGAAGTTATAGATAGACAAATATGGCCAGTGTGTGTGATCTACCCGATCTTGCACCCAACAGCAGGAACCTGGAAAGACATTTGTTGTGAAAACTGTATCCCCCCCTCAGATGCTTTAGGCACTTTCAAACTTAGTGTAAAGGTTTTCCCATAATTTCAAAATTTCCTGTTATTCCTTATTAGATTATTTGTTATCTTTATTACTATGTTCTGGTACCAAAAGTTCATAGAGAACCCTACTCAGCTGGCATACCCAGATAATTTGCTGGGAACACACCCATTCACTGATGAAATCATCCGTATTTGCCCCAACCTCACCTTCCCCCCCAAAACAAATATTGTCAAGGTAAGGAATATTTCTTTCCTTAGTAGCCACACCCAGCATACTGTAAGCATGACTCAGTCTTCTGTTCATCCTATGTGGCAAAACTGTCAGCCTCATTTTGCAAGGGCTGGAATAAATAACCACAGTTTTTCCAGCTCACAGCATAACAACTATAAATATTTCCTTCCAGAGGAAAACTATATAAAAATATTTTGCCAAATATCCTACACTTCTTAAAAATTTCTGATAGTGACTAAAATGTGAAGGCAAACTCTACTCTTATTTGCAGCCATTTAAATCTGGAGCGTATCCATTGGCTTCAATAAAGAGATTCAAGATTTGTGTTTCTTTAGGCAGAACCTGGCTTGAGTCCTTATGGATGAAAATTTTTCACAGTATTGCAACTTTTAAAATTCATGTAATACAATAAATTCTGAAGGAAAACTTATGCTCTTGTGTTAAACTTCTAAAACACGCATTACATATGCCAAAAGTACTATGAGAATATCAGGGGGATATAGGGCTTCATTGCTTCTTTTATCTCCAAATCTCAAATAACTTTGAAATCATTCTTGTTTATAAACTAGAAAATTGTGACAGGTCACAGCTTTTTTTGCCTCAGGGACAAAACCAAGGGATCTTCCTAATATACAGTTACTATGCAAAGCTATTCCTCTTCTAAAGAAATCTTCTAAAGATCAGATCTTGCAAATATTTAGACATGTGCTTAAACTTAAGCAGCTTCAATTCCATGGAACCCACTCATATAATGTTTACTTGTAAATTTAAGTACTTTGAGAATATATATATTTTTATATATATATATATATATATACAAAGCCATTATTTGCAATCATTGTATCTGAACACCATTTTCATAAGTGTATGCTTATCTGTAACTAATTTACCCTTATGCATGATAGTGATGATGATGAAGAAAATACAGGAGCGTGATCCAAACATCTACAGAATATGCAGTGAGACATAAACTAATATGAAATTAAAACATGGAGATGAACCTGCAGGGAAATGTTTTGATACATGGTATGAGGACAGAAAAGATGTGAAAAAGAGATTAAAGAGCTATGAATGATAATAAAATTGCCTAGGTTAATTGATTCAAACAGCTTTTCTTGGAATTTGCAGTTATTCATTGTTAGATAAGACTGAATTTCCTGTACTCTTGATACGTCAGAAGTAATTTACTAGATATTGGAATGGTCATGGTACTCTCAGGAAAGGTGACTCAAACACCGCTGGAGAAGAGACACATTGATCTCTGTTTACAATTTCTTGTTAATACAGGTTGGAATATGGAATTGGTGCCAATATGGAATTGGCACCAACTAAATACAAACTCAGTCAATACACTTCACTTATTTTCGTGAATATATTTTTTGAAATCTTGCTAAAGCTAATGTGGTGTGTGACAGTTTTACTTCAATGTATAGACCTTCAGTTCACTTTAGTGGTTAAAATTGTATTTATGTCTCACGTTGTGATTTATTAAATTTATGTCACTGAAGCAGAAATATAGATGCACAAATAGTATGCCCTTATTCCTTATGAATAATATGTGGAAATGGAAATGAAATAAAACAATACATAGGACAATGAAATAATAGGGATATTTATTATTTTGAATAGTTAACCTCAGCTGTGTATGCATGTTTAAATAAATATATAGCCAAACTATTCTTATAACTTGTTTTTTATTTAGATAATGTGTGTATTTGTCTTTCATTATGTTTATTTAATATTTATCCCCCATTAGTCTCTTTAAAGCAAATATTCTAGAAGCTCTGTTAATTCTTTAAAGTAACTGTTCAGTCTCTTGCTTTAAAATAGAACTGTTTTGTTTAGTCTAAGACAGCTGTGAAAGCATGAAAAATGAAAACACAGCATAAATATTAGCATTCCACTTTGTCTCAGCTTACTGACAGAAAATCATATGAATTTTATGTTAGGAAGACTACCACAGCTCGTTTAAGATCCATGTTATTTCTGTATAGAATATATTTTAATGAAAATTATAGCTAATCTTACCATTTTATCTGAGATGGAAAAATTAAACCTATTTCAGATGGGTGGACTGAGGTAAAATAAACTATTGCATTAGGCGTAAAAATCACAAATATTCTTTTACTGTTAGATAAAAAGGTGTTCTCTTGGCATGCAAAATTTCCAGATCTCAGTAAGACCGAGGGAGCAGCTTGTTTCCTGAGATGTAAAACATCACTTATACCTCTTGTCTTCTCTTTTCTTAAAAAAAAAGAAAAGCGTTAAAGGAATAAAGTACTGCTACCTTCTTTCTCCCTATTATGAGACCAATTACAAAGCAGCTATGTCAAAGTTGTGTTTTCACAAAATAAACCCCAAATAATTGCAAACGATGCAATACGAGAATACGCAGCAATGAGATCATACAGGACCATTATGGTTATCTTATTTACAGCACTGATCTTTCACTGTCAGAAGTAATTGTGAAGGGAGGGCAGGACAAATTTGTCGCTTTTCTGATCCTAAGTGGCAGTCATGCACAGGAACAGCTCTTCATTGTAATGTAACTATACATCTTAGCTCACGTTAAGTACTGCTGTGGATAAGTACTGTGCTTTTGATTTATACCTGCTGCCATTCAAGCTGTCATGCTTGCTCCTTAGTCTGTCCCTGGATTTTGTAATTCATCTTCATGGGATTCATCATCAAATTAGGATGCGATCCACTGGTTTCCGTATTTTCTGATTTCTCTTCCTAACTGTTGCATCACCAGATGTAGAGTGAGACCAAGAACACAGCATTCCAGACCGAACTCTGTGAGACAGTGAGATTTTGGTTGACGGTGCCTTGTATTGATATGCCAGTCTCATGGATTCTGAGCCTCACATAGAAGACCTCTCCCTAATGGAAGTTTTCTGATAATTATTTGTGACTAATTTGAAAGGATAGTATCACAATACACTTCTCATTAAAAATATCTTAGACAAATAATGTCCTCATCATGAGGCCCGAGGCATACTTGTGATAATCTACTGATTATACCTGTGTAGGTTAGAGATTGCTAACACTTAATTTATCTGAGCTCAGTCTTTATCACCAGCTCAGTCTGATTGTGAATACCTGCCTGAAATTGTCATTCAGGTCTTTGTATTGTGTGGTCTAAACAATTTGGCTGCTTCTTTTGGCATAATACCCTCTTTACACCTTAGAATACTCTACTGCAAATGTACTGAGACCTTGCAAAATACAGCAGTGTATGTTACAAAGAAAAAGTCATTCTTCATGTCCTACTCGTGAACAGATTTTCAGAAAAGCAGTAAATACTTGCCAGGGATGCAGTCATCTCCAAAAACCTCTGTATTGTGTATCCATCTCAAGAAGCATTGTCTTTTTTCATCTGACCAGTTTTTGTGGAATTATTATTGTCCTTTTAACATCCTGTAAAGTACTCCATTAGATGCCACTCATGGTAGGGTAACAACCAAACACCTCTCTGTCTCACCTGTTCCATTTTGTGCTGTTGAAGCCTTGTGTCCCATAGTTCCTGCTGGCAAATATGGCAGCCAGGTTTCTCTTCTCAGTTTTTATAAAATTTCATTCTGCTTCAGTAGGAGTTCACTTTACCTGTACTGTAGCAATTTCTAAGCTATCTTTGCATGATGGTTGGGTTAGGGAGATTAATCTAGGAAAGTGTGCAGTGCCTGAAAAGCAATGTGACGTTTGAAAAGTCAGACTATAGGAGAGTTAAAGCTAAGAATTTAGGTCCATTTGTTGGACAGCAAGGACTACTCGCATCACAGAACACTATATCTAGTTGCTGTGGAGCTCCATCACATTTCTCCAACAACTGCCAAGTTATCTCATTGTCTCAGCAAAGCTGTCTTTCCTTGGGTACCCTCTGTGGTTGCTCTAATTATCTGCAGAATCTTTAGTACAGCTTCCTGTACTATAAAATTTTCATTTTCGCTTCTGCTGAATTCTTCATCTTTGCTGTCATCTGTCTAAATTCCTTTTGTGTTTACCATCTTTTAGTCTTCATTTGAATTAAATTAGTATTTTCTACTTGGATCTTTGCCTTCCCTTTCGTCTGTTTCTGATCATGTTCCACCTTGATTGACATAGTAATTACCACGTCCCCAGTTATTACATGGATGTCTGTGGTAACTCCATATGTTTCGCTGTTGCTTTGTTGAAACAATTTCCTCATTGCCTTTGTTCTAAAAGCTAGGTGTTATCTATCTTGTAGCTGCCTCAGGAGTTCCATAGTCTAGAGGGTTCCTCATTTAAATAGACTTGCCAATACTGGGGGTTTTTTTGTGTCAAGTAGAATAAATATGTTTTCACCAAGTAGTCTATGCTGAACATCTGTTCATGAACAAATGCTTAGCAAAGACCTGTTAAAATGTCTGGGATTAAGATAAATTATGACATTTTTAACTGTGACTCAATTATAAACCTTTTTAATTACGTTCATTTTGGCCCTGACTTTGGTTTATGAGATACTTGGGCACAATTTTAAATCTGTCTTATGCAAAGAGGCATGATAATAGTGACTGACTGATACATGTACTCTGCTGGCCTATTTACACACCTGCAAGGGCTTGAAAAGTACAGTCAGGGTTTCTGTGTGTGTGTGCTCTGGGTGCCTTAAAATTTGACACTTGTATTAAGATAATCTGTTTTCTCAGTCTGACATGAGAGACAAAGAGCTGAAGACTTGACCTTAAATGGTGTTCAAGTGACTCAGTTTGGAATTGCCATCTCTTACAGGTGTAACACCAAAGTAGGTGGTATTTATTACCACCTGGCGTCTGACTCAAAAGTTGAACTGAGGAAAACTTAACTTCAGGCCAAGTATCACTCTTGATACTTTTATTCCATTAAAATGTGGAAAACACATCTGCTGCACTTATTCAACTACTTTTCCTGCTCAGCATTAATCTGTTTTGGGTGCAGGTTTAAGCAGAGTAAATTCCATGCATAAATTTTGAGTATTACCATAAGCTAAACTGAATTCTAGTCTGCATATGGAATCATAATAATTCAGTTTTATAAATTTTGCAACATGTTCCTCTGAAGGCCGAGCAAAAGAGTACTTGGATGCTATAGCACACAGGCACTGTTCCTCTGTGTGAGCTATTGATGTCCTTTCTATTCCAGCTACGTCTGCCTTAGCTGGCAGCAGGTTGTTGAGGACATCCATGGAACATGTTTGCAGTGGGGAGAGATTACTTCAGGTTAGCAATCGGCTTGCACGAAGTGAATGTCTGTTTCCAGCTGAAGTGTTATTAGGTGGCAGTGAAGTCATGCACTGGATATCAGTCTCACCCAAAAGAATATCAACTCATACACTCTGAGACTGCCCTGCAGTGCAAGCCAGCATGTAGTAATTGGAGGTAACTGGGGGACTTCCTTCATGAGGCTGCTTTTGGTCTGAAAAAACAGGCTGCTTTAGAGGTAACCACCGACTCTCAAGTATTGTGGAATTCTCTAGAATCCTTCTAAATGACAAGAATTGTAAAGGTGGGACAAGATTTTTATTTCTGTGCCTATGTCTTGGAAGATATTATCTTCTCTAAAGTCTCCTATTCCTGTCTCCTGCTTCACCCTGCCTACATCTCTT
Organism: Oreocharis arfaki; assembly: GCA_013398015.1. Classification (NCBI taxonomy): domain Eukaryota; kingdom Metazoa; phylum Chordata; class Aves; order Passeriformes; family Paramythiidae; genus Oreocharis; species Oreocharis arfaki. The sequence continues at coordinate 329,048 of VZRR01001507.1, read as the reverse complement.
TTGGTATTTCCGAATATATAGTTTCTTCCCTCTCACCTCTGCTGTATTACAAAATTTTAGTGCTTTTTTTCGTAAATGCAGAAATTGATAGTCTGTAACTACTCCGAAGACTTTATCAGAATCAAGGCAAATTCATAAGTACTGCACACAATGAAAGGCTATTATGAGCTTTGAGAATCCTTGCTTCTACGAATATTAAAGCAAAGCTTTTAAATCACTTAGTACTATACTGGTTCCCAGAGCCTTTAGCTGTATGAGGAGTGGTCCAAACATCTCTACTTCTCTGCAAAATTACCAAGAAGAAATTAGACTGGGAATCACTGAGAGTTGCCTAGTGTCTTTTATTAATATTGCTTTCTAAGTTTGTTCATGTTTTGTTTTGTCTTGTTTCTTTAATTTTATTTTTTCATATATATATATATATATGTATGTATATTTTAAGATAAAATAACCTCTTCTTGCTTAAATCCAAATGGTGTCACTTCTAACACAAGGTTTCCAAGCTGTTGTCTACTCAGGAATTCAGAATGAGTCCAAAGGGTGATGAAAAATTCTCTCGCCAAACACCAGGTTTTACCTCCAGTTCTCCAGACTAAGTATCTGTTTGTATGAGAGCTGCTTCCAGCTTCTAACAGAAGCTTAGATATTAGAAATGAGTCATTGTAATGCAGCATCATTACACTATAACACATTTGTGATAGCTTAGGAGTTTGGGAGTGCACTTTTACCTCTATATTTCGTGTAGTTGTGAAAGAATCAGATTGCCTGCTCATACTAGAGCACAGGACATTCTTAGAAAGAAGTAGCACTCAACCTATTTAGATGGCTTCATGCTGTTTAAAAGGTGACTCAAGCAAGCAAAATACTTCAACATTTAATTATCTATGGGATCAGAATCTTAATGTTGATTAAATTAATTCAGGGTAGAAACATGGGAAACTGTAATCCTTTGGGAAGATTCAGTATAGCTTTACTGAAGGGAAGTTCTGTGTTGCAAACCTCTTGAAGATCTTCAAAGGGCTCAGCAGACATGTAGCTAAAGGTAATCTGACAGCTAGTTTACCTGTGCGAAGACTTTTTGGGTATTTGTCCAAAGACTTTAAAGTGGACTAAGTAATCACAGAATTAGAGAGAAGATCCCACTGATAAAACGCTGGTTAAAAGATAACCAAAATAGAATTTACATGTTTTCATTACAAGACAGAGAGATTACCACTGTAGTTCCACTGCAGTTCCACTGCGTCTTGGTTAAGCATCTTGGCTTATCAATGTATTTCTAAATTATTTAGAAAATTATATCCTCAGTGGGTAAAAGAGTTTTCAGATAATATTATTTACTAGAGCATTTGAAGACAGCTAAAGGACCTTAGAAATCTGTGAAAATGTAATGAAGAGGCAGCTAATATTCATTCTAGTTATATACAACAAGATGCACATGAGGAAAGACAATCCCAGCTTTCCATGTGACCTGGCAGTCTACAACATTGCTTCTCGTAAGTGAACCGGTGCTATGATAAATAGCTCAGTCGAAACATTGACTTAACGTGCAGCAGTGGACAAAAGAGAATGTTAAGAATTATTACGAAAGGAAGCAAGAGCAAATGTCAAATAAATATTTATGCTGCTCTGTAAATACATGCTTCATCTTCTCCTAGAATACTGATTTTTTTCTTATCTCGCTTCAGCAGAATATAGGCCTACAACAGAAATGAAAAAAGTTCAAAGAACAACAAGGATGATCAAAGATATAAAACAGCATCAGAACGAATAATGATTAAACTGAACGATATTCAACTGAGAGATGACTGGATAGGAATATTGCAAAACTCTTCAGAACCATGACTATCTGGAGATAGTTGTGTAGAAGTTAGAGAGGCCTCTTCACTGTCTCTTACAAGACAGGAACTGGGGACTAATGAATAAAGCCGTAATTTAAAACAGAAGGAGGAGGTTGATCATGCAGTTTATATTTTGAACTTTTTGCTAAATGGTATTTTATATTAAAAAAATAAACGTGCTTGAGCAGACAGCTGGAAAGACACTCAGAAATGTCATGCAAGTACTTGGGAGAGGTTATTAATTAGATAAACTACATGATGTTCAAGAAATTTGATAAAATGAAAACAACTGAGGCCAGGAAAGTATTAGAGAAAATATAATCTGTGCTTGCCCTGCACTAGCTTTTCCCCTGTTACTTCATCTTTTCGAATCAGGATACCGGGATACTAATTTTACACAGACCCCATGGTCTCACAGTTTTCTGTACTTCAGTTCTGGCTCATTATTTATTTACATTTTCTAGTTATTAATTATTTATATTTATTCTTGTAAATTAAATCAGTCTCTGCATTAGTGAATTTCAGTAGTCACTTCATCAAAACTGATTCATTTACACTGGTATTCTTAACAAATTCGTCCAAATTTGGTCCTCTGTTTCATAAAAGCAGGCTGCCAGCCTGTCCAATAAACACATTCCAAAGAACCAAATCGTCAGAGAAAGATGCTCATATGATTAAGGAGGAGTATGAATAAAAACATGTATGTATTTACTGGAAATTACTGGATGAGATTTGCAATTTAACCAAGTTAATTAAACTTCTATTAACTCAATTTAATAATTATTGCATATGAGTTTTTATGTACAGTTGTTTCTTCTAGGTTTATACTGACTTTGCTTGCTCTGTTCAGGAGCCATGGTAAAGGTGTGGTACCATAGGAAAAAGTGCAGTGTTGCTTTAAGCTTTTACTCAGAATGTACCTAGAGACATTATTTCAGAAAAATTCTGTCTGAAAGTGGGACAGGAATAAGCTTGGTTCCATGTAGATTCTCTTGGAGGGGAAGAGTGAATTTCTTAGTATTTAATAAACAGTAATAATTTCAGAGTACTACCTAGCAGGCATCAGGCTTCAGACTCTTACCAATTGCATGAAACCACCACTCCAAACCCCACAATTATAAAAACCTCAGTCTGGCTTTGATTATTAAGCAAGCCTTTACCTCAGGGTAATTACTACAAGCAAAATGCAGGCAGTGACAAGGAATCTCGGCTTTTCTACCAGGTAAATAAATATAAAACAAAAAGAGAGACCTTAAGGCATACTGCTAACCTAATCTATTTTACCTAAAAGCAAAACTGAAGAATCTTGCCTCTACTAAGCTTTTAATTCAGCATAGGTCTGCAAGTGGATGTAAAAATCAAGCAAAGCAAAACAACAATAAAAAACAACTCCTCTCAAATTACCATTCTCTAAAGCAATAAAGCAGATAATTATCTCCACTAAAAAAACCCAAAGCATAACAAACAGGATTCTAGGAACGTTACATGTGTATTTTTCATTTGGAAAACCAGGCAAATCACCAGAACCCTGGCCTGGATTTTTAAAAGAATGTAAACCTTGTGATTGCTTGCCAAGAAAAAAATAATTTTGTTTTAAACCTTCTACATGATTCAGTCTAATGAGCAAATTTTGCCAAGAAGACCCTTGACAAGGGACCAAGATCTGCCCCAGCACATAGTCAACTCCCCTCCTCCCTGTGGTCCTTACAAGTTATTTGCATCCTAACAGTTCAAGAAATTTCCTTCTTTTGTAACAATAAGATGATAAAGATCACCAGACTACTCTCAATGTAATCATTAGACTTCTTTGTTTTCAGATGAGTTGTTATTTAGATCTCAAGTAATCAGATGAATTCTCACACATCTTGTTTTTTCCAAAAATATCAAGGTGTTCATTATCCAGTTTAGCTAGCACGTGATAACTAAGATTACTAAAGTCCTCATGAAGATAAATCAGTTCAGAATTTCAACATGAATTTGGAGATCAAGCTGGACCTTTGCTGCAGCACAATCTGCTGTGGTGAATCGGCAATGTATGAAAGCCACAAATTGCCGCTCTTCATTAGGAATTTTTTAGGCATTTGTTGCCTTAAGTGACAACACACCTAGTTTCCTACTGAAGACACATCCTCTGCAAGGATTGCTTCCATGTTTGGAAAGGATTTTGCTAGCTGCAGGCAGGTAAGTAAGTAAGCAGGCAGACACAGGCACACAGAGCTTACAGTCATTTGGACTACTTGTCTGCTTCAAATTAAGCAGCAGTTAAATGTTTCGTGGCTCATAGCCTAAATTTTGGAATTTGAGGCCCTTCCCATTCCCCCACTGGTCTGAGAGAGCCTCCTGTCAAGACCTTTGAGGGCAGGCTTAAGCAGACCTTTAAAGTTTTTACTTAGAGAAACCTATAGATTAGGGTTTTGTTAAATGTTTTTCTTTTCAGCAAGATGTTCCTTATTTTTGTTTGTTTCAGTGTTTTCTTCCTTTTTTTGTTTGCTTGGGAGTACATCCATATCTTGGTAGAAAGTTTGTGGGTCCTGAAGAACAAATACTAATGATGGTATATAGATAAATAACCATATTTATTGACTGCTAAGAAAACTGATAGTAACAAGTATCTAAAAAAAACTAGTGGACTTTTACTTGTTTTCAAGAAAGTTAACAGAAAATAAATTTGGCAAATGGCAACATTCCAGATGCTGTAGCTAGAACATGACATAATTAATTTCATATTTTTTTTCTGATGTATGTCAGATAATGATTCATTTTGCAACAACTGTTTAATAAAATGCATGACTTCTCTCTCTTTGTTTTTGTTACAGAAGACTGAAAACAAAACAAGGTAGGAAAATATTGTCTCACTATGCCAGCTCTGGCTACAAGAAAGCAGGGGATGCAGGAATGGACTGATGATGTAAAAAGGTTGTTTTGCAGTTAGGGCAGAGAGTCTTACAGAAATTCTTCTTTCAATTGATCCTTTTGTATGTCAGTCATATAGTGGTAATTTGCCCATAATTGGGAACTGCATATGTTCCCAATTTCCTAATAATGCAAAGTAAAATTCTTGACTTCTTGCTAAATAATTTCTGTCTTCTGCAGGCTTGTAGGAATAACAAACATTTCAAGTAGGTAATATACAAGGTACTGTTTACACACATCATTTAAGCACACATATATAAACATACATGTACATAGGTGTATGTAAACAATGTAATTCAAAATAATCAGGTGATATTTAGCCATAACCCATGCTCTTACCTGTTTTCCTACCTAAGTGATCTAGCTACTGAGCCTAGTGGAAAACAAATGAGAAACTTGTGAGTGAAAGCTCCAACACCAATTGTCAGAGACACAGTTTTGCTGTGGTAACTGCACACCTAGTGACACTGGTCTTTTGCAGGAAAGTGATGAGTACATTCAAGATCAGAGTTCTGTAAATTGATCTGATACTGTATCTTGCTCATAGATTTTATCATCCTACATGCCTTGCTTTAAGCAAGGCACAGTTACTTATGCGTATCAGTAATCCTTCATGTATGTTTTAAATAGAACAAATTGTGAATTGAAACACATGGTCACTATCATTATGCGACAATTCAAAAAAGGCTGCTCTCCTCAATTTTTTTTTTCAGGGGAAGCAAAATTATCAACAAGCATTTTAATATCCTGTTTTCCAAGGCAATAGCTTGACATTTTTCTAAGTCAACTGGAAACACTCTTGGCAAGTTTACGGAGTATAAATTCAACATGTAACAATGAACTTCTTGTTTTCATAATGTCCACAAGAATATGTACACAACAGAGAGTTCTAAATTTAGGAGATTGCTTTAGGCTTAAAAGATGTTTATTTTAACTGAGCAGAAGACCACAAGAAACAAGTCTATTTTGCGGAATAGATTGTACACCATTTTCCTCCTGCATCACATAAATTTTCAGGGTGAAAGAATTCTCCATCCTCTTTTTCCTAGACTGTGTGAAATGAGCTATTCAGGACAGGTACGAAGACTCTTCAGTGTCACCAAAACCAGCCTTTTATGTATTTTTGAGTTAACAGGATCAAGTGAGAGACAGTAGTCCATCAATATTCTCATAGCAAGCTGACGTTCAAAGGAGGGGCTGAAACTGGTGAGATAATAATAAAACAGAAGAAAGCCATTCAGGATAAATGATCTCATTCTGATTTGTATTTTATTATTCTTAAACACACCACAACCATCCCCCACCCTCCTCTGAAGATACAAAGTCAAATTCATTTACCCTAATTTCCTGGACTACGTATTCTCTCAAAAATTGCTCTTCAAGGCAACTCATTCAGACTTTTTCAGGGAAAAACTAGAAACAAACAAAACATAAAAGGGAAACAATAAATAAATGAAATCTTTCTCCATTTTCAAGGAAAAATTCTGAATTGCTCAACAAAAATAGCTTCTTTCAGGCTTCAAAACCCTCCACATTCAAAGGGTATTTAGGAATAAGTTTGGTGTCCAATTTTTCTCACCTCTCACAGCATCCCCTTTCCAATCCTATTTATTCTGGACAACAATTGCCGTGATTTTGCAAAAGCAAGGCTTGAAGTTCTGCGCCATACGAAAATATAGCTGTCCAAAACCCCACAAGTACTTTTGTTCAGTCCTTTTGTGTAAAGTGAACTTTATGATTCTCTTTTCATCATAAAATACTCCAAAACATCACCTGTCATGAAGATATGAAAAGGGATGGTATTCATGACACAAATTCACATTTGAGTGCTGCAGTTTGAGGAAGCTGCATCAAGGGAAGGATACCAGAAGAGAAAGAAGAGCAAAAGTCAGTGGCTTTAATTGTAGTGGTAGGGAAGCTTGTATCTATAACTTGGTTTTTGGGCTTTGCATTTCATATAGTGTGAGATAAAGCTTTCTGAAGTCATGTGAAGAAATGAAAGCTTACCACTGACCTTGTGTGAAAGAGGAACCAAAAGAAGATATTCTGACTGTAGGCATCATAATTTTTACACAGAAGTTTGTTTCTAGATTTTTCTATAAAATTTCTAAGCTTTAAAGATCATATATTTGTAGTTTAGAGTAGATCCAATGAATAAGAGGAAAGAGAATATTTATCACTTTCAATTGGATGATAGAAGAATTTGAGTCCAGATGTTATATACTCTATAAAAGCAGATGTATATCTGTGATTCTGATTATTTTGATTATTTTTCAGCCAGTGTTTCTTAAGACCAGGTCGTATGTTTTGACTCCATCCAGTCTGACTCATAACAAAGCACAACAATATTTCCTCAGTACAACTCCAGCACTTGTGCTTTTCATGCAATTCCCTTCACAATGGGAAACCTTTCAACAAAAATAACTAAGGAATTGAAAGAGATTTTAAGGGAAATGGAAAGGTATGATACTCAGAAAAATTTGATTGCAATCTGTTTTCTGCTGAGGCACAAACCCATAGCTTAATCTATAATCCCTGGGCTTGATGATAACTAGTTATTTTAGCATTTCAGAAAAAGAAAGCATTTGTTTCTTTGGTAAAAAACTCTAACAAATGCAAGAAACACAAAGGTACTAAAAAGGAAAGCAGAAGAAAGAAACCACTGGAACTGCTTTTGCTTAAAGTCATGCAGAGCTATATATGCATAGTATGTTGCAGGATTCGTTCTATCAGTTAGATAGAAAAAAATGCAAATAAATCAGCACAACCTTACCATATTTTATTGGAAAACAGTGCTATTCAAATACACGGTAAGTGGATGCTGATTCTTCAGGAAGAGTAGGGCAGTTCCAACTGCCTAGGTTTTTCCTTTGTTTTTCTGTTGTTAGTGGCTGAGAGTCTGCTGCACTGCTTTTGCTTATACCACTGAACATAAAAAAGATGGATGAAGGCAGTAAAGTCAAACACTAAATGTATCCCATGTTTCTTCTGTTAACATTGCATCACTGAAGAACTTAAGGATGGGACCTGATGCTGCTATTGTCTTAGTATTAAGTAATTTGTTGAATTGTTTTTTTTTTTTTTAATTTTAAATTTTTAAAATAATTTCTTATGGTACTTACTCATAATTTCTGTGTTCATGTATAGAAAAAAAATCCATTTTCTTTGTCCAAAGAGGTAATGTAAAAATACAAATGGAGCTGTTAGATAACGTGGTGATACAATTACATTAAATTGATTAGATACAATTAGAAATTGCATAATTTAGTGTAAAAAAACTTCAGCTTTTTTAGTGATGATTTCCAGATTCTGCCTTGCAGTAGTAGTGATTGAACAGCTCAGGGTTAACTAGCTGGGTGTGCTGGAGATAGCGGGCCATGGGTCTTATCCCTGTGTCTCTTGGGGGACTTAAGGCATAGTTCCACATCATAAAAGAAGTAAGCAGGCTGGAATTATTCAAACCCGGAAATGTATCATGAGATTTTGCCAGAGCCCACTGTTCCATCAGCTCTGTCAGCTGAACTATTCAGGTATTTGTTCCTGGGATTACTTCAGTCAAAATGAACCAGTCAATGTACAGTTGTTCAAACTAACCCAGCTCAATTTGAGGACTGCTTAGGACTTCAGAAACGGAGCCTAACAGATTGCTAGCCTGAGAAGGGCCTTGGGGAAGGCCTTTGCCAGCTGATTCAAGAAATACTACAATTTCTTTTGGTCTTTTAGAATTACCCAAGAAGCCCTCCAGTATTATGGAACAAATTATGTTGCTTCTTTAGGTAGTTAGTTTGGGTCACTATTCTGGATAATATTCTAATCACCAATACCACAGGTATTTTTTGGCTATGAATGTTAATAATTAATTTTGAAACATGAAATGGCTAATGAGGTTATTCTTTATTGATATACATACAATAAACTCACAAATACATGCAAATTTTTATCCATCCAGAAGTAATTTAGAGCTAAATATTAATACTATGCATAAATGAGTATGTATAAATGAGTGTGTTTTTTGGTATAATACTTGAAAAATTGTCTCTTCTTCCTTTTCATCAATGTTTTGGTAGAATGATTGCCTAAAAGACATTTGTGGAAATGGTGTTACTTCTCTTGAGAAATAGTCTTTTTCATCCCTTTTGAGGACTGTCAATGTAGTTTCAGATGACTCAGCCAACTGAAGAATATTTTATACTAAAAAGCATATCCTTGTCTCCCATGGTCCTGACTTTGAGCAGCTAGAATTGACTCTTCCTTCCCTGTTTTTATTGATAAAACAGAAATAGTGAGCTTAGTGAGCTGAATTAGATTTCTGAAGGGTAGCCACAGACCTGGTATGAGGGAGAGGGCAGGGCTGGGTATCCAGGTGTCAGGGAGGAGGCTGGAATCGATGACATCACCTCTTTCACTGTCACTGGGTTGCTGGACTGCCTTAATTTTTATCACACCGTCTTGAAGACTGTGCTGCACTCAGTACAGTGAGTGAGTTTGCACCGGTTTCAGTAATTCCATCAACACTGTGGTTGAACTAACAATAGTAAAAATAGGCCCCACTTGGCTTTCTTCTGACTAATTGTAAGTCCGTGGTAGAGCAGGAATTGAACAATCCTCCAAAGCTGGTGCCCTAATGACTCACTAGTAAATTATACACTGTTTTTCAGGGTATAGCAAGGTACACTAGATCCTAAGTAGTTCCTGGAAAAATGTATTTGTTTTTGCTTTGTCGTTGTGTGTACCTAAAATAAAAATATTTTATAACAATTCAATGTCAATAAAAACACTGACTCAGGGCTATACACCCAAAGTACATATTTTGCTTTGCAGTGGCAAAAGGTTATGACATTTAATTCCTAGCCAACCTTTCACGTATCTCTATTTACTCTTCACATGCATACAGTCAGATCAAATACTGCTGTAGGTAAAAACATATTGCCATGGGTAAAATGTGTTATATAATGACATGTAGTTTCTGCAACTTTATCTGCATATACATGTATGTGTATGTATGTGTACAAGTATGTGTCCACACAGTAATGGAAACAATGGACTAGAAGGAAATAAGTCACTGAGAGAAATCTCATTCTGTTGTAGGAAATCACACTATGTTCCTTTGAAGTTCTCTATTTGAAGGCTTTTACGCCTACTGCTTTCTCTAGAAGTCTATTCCAGGTACTGAAAGCTCTACAGGTTAGGACTCTTTCATCTGTAAGAAGAAAGTCTAAAATACCAATGATCTCTTTTTTTTCCCCCTGACATTCTATCTTAGCTTAAAAGAGTTCTTTTTTGTTCTTGATATATATCTCTCATCAGGATTACAAGGATATGCTCACGTTCTGGAAATCAGCCATACATGCTTGCTGCTTCTATTACCAGATTAAAAAATAAAGCTCTTCAAGCCATCTCATGTGAAAGAAGAACTTCATATTCTTTTTATAATCTAAGTAGTCCTCCTCCAGATCTGCTTTAGGTGTTTGAACATATGCATTCAGAAGAGTTCCAGGACTGTTGAATGGGATCTTTTCCTAATGAAAGTGTATTTAATTATGCTTCCTATGTTTCCTTTTGCCTTTTTCTCACCTGCAATGCATGACGGTTTAGTGCTATATTTGTAGTCATCTCTAAGTCCTTTTTTCTTGACATTTCAAGCTGACCAGATTCCAGTCCACTGAATAATTTGAAGACTTTCTGTTTTATACTATTGAAAGAAAGTTGACTCCTCCCTTCTTCTCTAGCATACAAGGTCTTTGAGAAGTTTATAGAAACTGTTTTATGTATTTCCAAACAGCTGTGTTTGGAAGTTGTGAAACCTAATTTTAAGTCACATGCTGTTGGAGAGCTACAGAACTTGCTGTGATGGACCACGTGTACTGCTAATGCTGATCTGGCATTGTACCACGTGCTTCTAAATTTTCAAAGGATTGACCAAGCAGCAGCTATTAAATGTAACTTAATCAACTGCATCTACTTCTTGGGAAGAGTTTTTGTGACCAGGAATATATATGCCTATGCTTTCATAATGGCTCTGGAGTGACAGGGGTCCAGAACCACCCAGGGAATTTCCATGTTCAATGTAACGTATTTTGTTGAAGATTCATACCTACACAGAAATTTCATCCAGTTATCCCTTTTTCTCTTCTCATTGTCTCCCTTTATTTATGGCTTGAAAAAAAAAAAAGGGAAAAAAAAAAAGGCAAAGGAAATCACTGTAAAGTTACAACTTGATTTCAGATAGCTATTTTGTTTCCTTAGCTGTGGTCACAACCAGCCCTTCTCAATCACCTTGCATTTTTGTAATAATTTACCCCATCACAAGCATGGGAAAGAGCAAAGTCAAGATTATAAAACCTTTAGGATGAGCTGTAAGTAAAAAACAAGAATGCCAGGATCCTAGGGAAAATAAACAAACAAATAAACAAACCAAGAAGAAAAAAGGGATAGGAATTCTTCCTACCATGCTACGTAATGAATTCTGACTGCATTCCTTTTCCAACAGAACCTGTCTCTCTGCATCACAGATATAGCACTACTGAAATAACATTCTGTCACTTACTTCAATGTATTAAGTAAACCATGACAGCCATTAAGTATGAACTGCAAGACCAGAACCTTATTAGAAAAATAAATTAGGATGAAGAAAAGAAAGACTTTTCCTGAAATATTGAAATTCTCAGTGTATGATTACTCATTGCTACTTACTCTACTTCCCAGAGGGCACAGGACATCATGTTCCCTTTCTCATGTAGAAATCAGAGATGCAACTGGTATGTAAGAGGGAAGCAGAAGGACAATTCACCATCACAAATTAATGGTTAATGTCTTTTCTTTAGAGAGTACTTAAGAGGAGAAATATTCCACAGTGTATCTGAGACACCTGATATAAAATCAGCCACCAATTTACATCAAAGAACTTACTTTTGATGGAGGAAATACTTCACTACCTTCCGTCTCAATTTTAAAACCAGTATCTCCTTCTGTACATGTTTTGCGCAGATAATGACTCTATGAGACAAAATGTACTAAGAATCAGGTCTATTACATTCTTGTTTCTTAAATGATTTAAGACAAATCCTCAGCATTGGGTTACTAAGGTTTTTTTCAGATGTTTGAAATTCCATCAAGGGAAGCATTTGGATTTGCTGATGCTTCTGGATTTTGGAAGGGTATCTAGGTCTTTCTTCCCCCATGTGCTCTCTGAAATAACTGGCAGTCCCATTTAATAATTCTTGACATGTGGAACAGTTTGGCAGGTTCAGAGAAAAATTAAAAATAAGTATTGATTCTGAACACGTTGTCCTTAGCAACGGGAAGGAGGGAATAGAGGTGTGGGTGTATTCTTGGAAATATTGGAAACCCAGATGTAAGAATATTAAATTGTTTTGCAGCATTTTATTGCAATTTAGATTACTGCAATTATGTAAAAACTCAAAAAATTGGATGACGTATTCTCTAGGAGCAGTGAAAGACAAACTTAAAAACAGTTTTCCATAGAGGCACTAGAGAAATCTGAATTCACCTTCTGCAAAAGCTTTTCTTCTTATCAGATCCACATGTCTTTCTCTAAACAACACTGTTTTAGGGATAGCATCAATATGACTGTTGGGACTGTAGCCAAAGAATGTTAGAAAGTTACTTTATTTTCTTCCCTTACCAGCTAATGGCTGAAACTCAATCAGAGAAAATGTAAAGGTTCCACAACAAGGAAACCCAAATTATCTTTGGAATAAAACAGTGCTATGCAGATGAGAATTGGACATTTAAAAAACCATGCTTGGATTATCCTCCATCCTCTCTGGATAAAGCTTCAGAGGATAAGGAACCACTTCGATCCATAAAAGGGTAGAGAGAGAGTTCCTGGGCAATGTAGGCTGTTTGTATTCTGAGTGTCAATACTCTCAAAGGAATGAAATGTATCCCAAAAATAATAGCTTTACTGTCAGTTTGCAGTAGGTCGTGCTGCTTGAGTAAGGTTAATTTACAGTGAGTTCTCCTGTCTAAATACTCACATGAAAATGAGCTAGAACAAGATTTTTCACTTATGAGATGTGATGGTACTAAAGTTACATTTATCTGACGATGGCAAGTTTCCAACATTCTGAAAACCTAAAATTTAATCTCTTTATATGAGCCTCTCTCATTGTTACAAGTCCCAAATTATATTTTTGTATAATCATATGTATAGATTGTCACTGATTTCTTTTATGGTGGCAGTAACTTCTCTCTTCCTCTTAGGTAGAAGTAAGGTAGCTCTTAACCTGCTAAATGAATGCTAAACACCTAGCATTCTGTAAGAGAGCAAATTTCACTGAGTTTGCTAGCTGTGGCCTCAGAAACGCACAAAATAAGCTTAAGAAACTCCATATTGTCAGGAGAGATCCCTCATTTAATGACAGCTTAGCTTCTACCAGGGAACCATCCTCCAAGAGAAGTTATCCTAAGTTACGAAGCAGTGAAAAATTTCAAACTGAGAACTGTCAGTGTGAACCAATTTGATATTACAAGGTTTCAAAATATTTATGCTTATGGAGGTATATCTAATGTGTGAACAACTCGCCCATCTTTTGATGTTTGGAAGGCATTCTTCAGAAACTATTTTCAATTCCTTATTTGTTGTAACACTAATAACCAGGAAAGAAAATCTGTAAGTTTGACTGCTGAGCCAAAAAATCAAAGGACACATTCAGGGAAAGGTGAATATATTTGAGTAACATAGTCTTACTCTCTGTTTCTGTGTGATGTCAGTTACAATGTTATTGTTTCCATGAATCTATTAGCTTGATTTTACCTGTCGTTTCTGAGAAATTGCATAATTGGTTTAGCAGTAACAGAACATAGAAGCTCCAAAATTAATTCATACAAGTCACTATTTTTCTTAATAAAACTTTCATTTATCTGTTCACTTGATATTTCTCCTCTTAATTATTGAATAAGCAAATTATTTACAAAGTAGTAGAGTACTTATTTATTTGTTTCATTGGACTCTGCCCTTGAATTTTTCTGACCCTCTGTGATTCATTTCAAATCAAGTTTTTTGCACGTCCCGTGCTTTAAGACTGTGACCTAAATATGTCAACGCTTTAATCAGCAATTGCAGATTTTTCTTTTCTCTCTTTAAAAAAGTAATATCACATAACTGAAGCACTTTGAGAAATTACATCTAAGATGATCCTCCAACGTTTATCACAAAAATTTTTCACTCAATAGCAGAAACTCCTTCTCTTTGGGTGCCAGCTATATGCTGAGAACATTCTAATAGCTCTCTAACACTGACAGAATCCTCCATAAGAAATTAGTTTGTGCCTGTGAGCATACATTAATGAAAAGAGAAGGATGGAAAATCTGTTTTTTATTTTCTGAAAGCAAGAAATGGCATGAGATGAATATTTACTCAAAATTTCATGCTTTCTTCCTTAAAAGCCCTCTTATTACAGCATGTGGATAATATGTATCTTGGCTATGACAGGGAAATTTTGTTATTATTGAGTGATGGGGGCAGGTCTACCAACACAGGCAGTCTTAAAACCTTTGAAGTCTTTTGAAACTGGGGAAGGAATTTTAAAAGAAAGGTTCACAAGTAGCGAGCAGAATATTTTGCTCAAATAAGTGAGATAGGAGGCTTACTAGTATTTGTGCATGGAAGAAAATCTATGGATAAGTATGGCTGAGCATGAATCAGCAGAGGCATGCAGCCGTGAAAAAGAAAACATATAAACAGAACTCTATATCCAAAACATGCAAAGAAATCCCTCTCCTCTGCACCTCGCTAGCAAGGCTTCCACGAGAACACTTTGTACAGTTCTGTTGTTTCCTCTCCAAAACAGGCGGAGGATTGGCTGAAATGGATGTAGAGAGAAGCAACAGTGATTTCAAAGCTGGAAACCATGATCAGTGAGGAAAGAATTAGTGATTTGGATTTTTTTTCTTAGAAAACAAAAGAGAAAAATAAAGGAATATGGTGTGGAGAAGGAATCCGTTAAATAAGCCATAAGCAAAGAGGAAGGAAGTAATGCCTTCCCTGTTTGTTGTAGATAAAAATAGGAAATAATAGCCTAAATTGCAGAAAGAAGGAGTTATGTAAGATATTTAGAAAAAACTTCTATGAGTAAGAATAATGAACTGCTGAGAAGATGGGAAGTTCTTTAAAAACAGATTAAACAAGTGTCTATCCACAAAAATGTATCTGATTCTGTGTTAACTCAGAAATCCCTTTTACTTCCGTGATTTTATATTCACTTACAACACACAGTCTACGTACACTGAACATATGAATTTGCATCACGTAACTCGTATTAGACCTTTTTTCTTAACCAAAACATTTAGTTATGGGATATTTCAAGGATATCCCACAGCCTGTGGGATGGACTTATGTGGGAGAAGTTGATGGAGAGCTCGGTCCCATGGGAAGCACCCCACATGGGAGAAGATGAAGAGTTTGAGGAGTGGCAGACACAATGCGTGATGAACCAATCGCAACCCCCATTCCCTATCCTCCTGTGCCACTGAGGGGGAGGAGGTAGAGAAAATCACAGTGAATTTGAGCCTGGGAAGAAGGGAGGAGTAGTGGGCACTCCTAAAAGCAGAGTAGGTGTTTTCAAGATTCGGGTTTGTTTCTCACTGTCCTATTCCGATTTGATTGGCAACAAGTTCGGTTTATTTCTCCAAGTTAACTCTGAGGTTTGCCTGTTACAGTAACTGCAGAGTGACCTCTCCCTGTCCTTGTCTTGAACCACGAACCTTTCCTTATATTTTCTCTCCCCTGTCCAGCTGAGGAGAAGAGCGCCAGAGTGGATTTGGTGGGCATCTGGCATTCAGACAGGGTCAGCACACTACAAAAAATCTGAAAATAAAGATGTTACAATTTTGTATTTTACTCAATGTGTTTTATTTATTTTATTTATCGCTTATATTTCCAATAAAATTGTTGATTTCACATAAAGGTAAATTTTAATTTGATTAAAAATAAACGACCATCAGGGTGATTTTTTTTTTTAAATTGTTTTGCATGGTTATAGGAAACCAAATTATTTAGACAGACTTCTTTCATAAGTAATATTTACTCTCTACAACATCCGAGGTTGGTTCCTCTGCAAGCAAAACGCAGGTAAAATCTGTTTAAACACCTGTGCTTAAAGGTCAGATCAAAGGTAAGTTCTTACCAGCCCAGAAACTCCAAGGAGGCAGTTTATATGTTTGGACTTAGAGCAAGGATATCTCTGTTCAATGGTATATCTTTTTGGAGGGCATATGCAGATTCTGAAGAAGTCCACTTCCTTCCACAAAGGATTTTGTTTATTTTAATGAGATTACTGTCCAGGGAAAGGCAAGAGCTGTTATCATTTGATGGATTTAAAATGTTGATGGAGAAAATTTCACTTTGGGTTTTCAAGTGGGAAAGGAGCAAAAGCATGAACCATTAGGGATAGTTATGAAGACTCTCTAAGATATGACATAAAGAGAAAAAAATGCTCTTTTTCTAAACCTCAACTCAAATATGTTGTCTAGAGCTAGGCTATTTAAGTGTTTCTTTCCTTGTTCTGACCTCTAAGCTGACTGTTTACTGTCTAGATATTAACAGCACAAACAAAAATATTTAGTCTATTTCCATAGGCTTTTATTCCCATAATTAAAAAAAATAGACCACAAACAAAACAAACAACAGAAAAGGGATTGGAGTATAAAAGAAGTGTCAGAAAGTTGTATTATGAAAAGAATATTTTCTGGTAGTGTTCCTGAATGTTGCATGATTACTCTGTTAGCATCTCTGACAATATTTTCCATGTTTATTTTGCTATTTAAAATATTATAGTATAATTGAAACCAGCCACTTGAGGTCTGTAGAAATATTTTCGCTTAAGGCAGAGCTAGATTTGATGGCAGTAGAATTAACAGAGGCAGGATGGCAAGCATATTTTACAGATGTTCAAGTTTGGTTCAGATATTCGAGTTCAATTTAGATTCTGCTTCACTTTATTTTTATGAAGAGAATAAATAGCTCATTGACTTGCAGGCACACAACAATTAAACACTGGAAAGGACTCACAGTTTGCTTAACTCCTGAGTTCAGAACATCTGTTTAAGGTCTGAAGCAAACTGAAGTTTTTCAGAAAGATTATGTCAAAGATGATGATTCAATTTCCTTTGAAAAAGCAGTAATTAAAATTCCAGCTACAATGAGATATATAACCACTTCCTTTTGAAGGCAGGTAGACCATCCTGATCTAATTTCTCAGACATTTTTCCATTGACTTCAGACCCACAAAACAGGGCTATTGGTAACTACCCAAACAGGCTTGACAGCAAAATCTAGTTCAAAATAGATTCACAGAAGTTCCAGCTACAAAAACTCTGTCAAGGATATTAAGCTGAGAAAATTTCAGCCACATAATGAACTCAATCACTCACTGATTTTGTCAGTCACTACTGACTATGCAATTTCAATTACATCTTACAGCGGAGACTTACATCCAGCAAGATGGATGGGAGTGCATAGCTTGTAACATTCCCAAAGAGGCGATGTTACAAAGTTTTTCTCCCAGGTACACAGCTCAGAGTGGTCTTGTAGCCTGGTTAGATATTGTGAAAAAAAATATTTTGTTTTGGATGGTTTTATACTTGCCCCGAGTCATGCAGTTTATGTCACTCTGGTGGTTACAAGTAAAAGATTCTGCTTTAATTTAAAAAAAATTAAGTAACCTTACAAAATTCACAGATGAGCTAATGCTGGCTGTGCCCTGAAATTACCCTGTAGACACCTCATAAGTCTTAGAGAATGGGATATGGTTGCATGAGTGCTAGTACAGCTTCAGGAGAGATTACGAGGGTAGACAGGAAAATAGAGTGTATAGGATTTTCTGTGTGTTTACAGTAATTGTCCTGTGTTCCCTTTGGAAATCCCAAAAGTACTGTGCCCCTCAGGTGAAAACAAGAAAAAAATAAAAGAAATTTATAAATTATGATATGACTTAGACATAGGTTTGATATTTTGAAAATGCATAGTGAAAAAGATACTTATAGAAGACTTAAGACAACTTGGACCTGCTAATACTGGAAAACCAGCTTGAACTTTTTCCAGGATTAGGTAGTAAAGGAAGAAAAGAGGTGAGGAAGGGATGTAAGCACCTGAATTTCCCAGTAATTGTTTTGCCAAGAGAATGCTTGGAGTTTGCATGTTGAGCTGCGTCCATAGTTTCCCTTGCAGGGAGTGCCGGAGTAGGAACAGAAGCATGAGTACTCTAGGTAAGAAAAAAGTAGTAGAGGTTTAATAATCTGAAAGACAACGTAACTGTTCTACAAGTGGAGCAGCTGTGTGAAATGTTGATACTAGTCACAAGGGAGAAATAATTAGAAGGTGAGCAGAGATAACAAATCAGTTTAATACTCTTGCCCTGTGTCATAGGGTGGTGTTGGAACGTACTGCCTGTCAAATGAAAGCAGTATTCTTAATTCTCCATTACGAAATAAAGGAATTAACCCTGCGGTGAAATCAGTATGTAAGGAGCTCTCAGAAAGGGACCTTTTTGTATCATCATGACTTTGCCTGAACACTGAACTACTGCCACAACCAGTAGCACCTTTTCCCTGTTCCCTCTTCTAGAAGCTGTTTTGATACTGCTTCAGAACCCTTCAGAAATTTACTTGGTCTCACCTACTTGCAGTAATAAAACTCAAGGGTTTGTTTGGTTTTTTATAAACTTGAATTAAGTATGAGGCTACTGGAAAGGGGACAGATTACTCTTGAAAGAGCTTTTAAATTTATTTTCTCAGAACTGTGTGTTGGTATAAAATTGCTTCTGTATTATGTCTGACCACAGTCATACACAATTCAAAAGTTTCCTGTTGAAGTGAGATATGCTCTTCTTGACTTATTTTTGCTGAACTTCTTTTACTGTCAATGTAGTTAAATACAAAGTGTAAAGTAATTCAGTTGCATTATCATTGAGGAGAGCCTGCAAAGCCTATGGGAAAAAGAGCTTAACAACCACAATACTCATTGATTTTAAAGTTGTAAATACTTCTGTGAACCATAAACATACAATTTTTTAACTTTGGAGAAATA